>JASKMD010000003.1:19889936-20395422 GCA_030144725.1 Haematococcus lacustris | reverse complement strand
CTGCCCCTGCCCCTGCCCCTGCCCCTGCCCCTTACAGTGAGCAGGTTCAGGGTGGGCTGGAAGGAGGCAGGGGTGGCTCCGGGCGCCGCCGCCGCAAAGATGCAGGAGGTGCAGAAGTGCGGGACGGCCAGCTCAGCGGCAGCGGCGGCCACCTGCACTGAATCCAGCAGATCAGGTGGGCTGGGTTAGGCTGGCCGGGTGGGTCAGGCCAGCACACCAGGCAGGTGGGGTCTCTGCGCACCATGAAGCAAAAGGCAGCCGCCAGGAGCAGCCTGTCCGCAGCAATCAGGCTGATGAGCTTCTTGATCAGCGGCAGCACACGGGTGCGGCCCACAGGGGCGTCCTTGGCGTCAGGGGACTTCAGGGCCCACCAGGACAGCCAGCGTTGCAGCTGGTTCTGACCCGGATGGGCAGACGTCAGCGGAGCATGTGCTGCTGCTGCTGCTGCGGAGGCCACAATGCTACTGGTGCGCAGCCGCACTGCCCTGTGTGGATACAAGGCACGTCTGCGAGGGAGGGGCGGTCCTGGTGGGTTGTGAGCTTCGGCATGCCGGCCAGCCATCCGCCCGGCTATGATATGGGTCTCATGCCGCCTAAGCTGTTGGCTGCAACGCCTCTGTGCAGTGTCGGCGATCATGCTGGTCGCGGATCGACTCCGAGGTAGCCCGCCGAATTACTGCCCTCGACGCACCAGGCCCTCACGGCCCATGAGCACCCTTTCGCGCAGTTTGAGATGCGAAGCCTACGATTTCTCAATCGCATCAAACATGCTCAATTGACGATACGACAGGCGGCCCATGACAGGCATCGGTGCCAGGTTAATCATCGTAGCTGGTTACCAACATATCATGCTCATGTGCATCACCTCAGTGCGAGTACCTCTCCCAGCGGATTCGGTTATGCGGCAGGCGATTCCATGTGATAGGCCGACTCTGTACTTACTTGCTGACCACAGACACCAGCACAGCTATAAGATCTAACCTCAGGGGTCGCTAGGGGTGCACAACGAGTGAAGAACATAGACCGTACCGCTTGCTCGGGCGCATGTGCGCATGCATCACGAAGAACGCCATTAGGCGTGAGCAGCTGTGTCCCTGTAGGGGCGTATGGTCACAATGAAAACCGGAGCTGCAGAAACTGCAAAGCTAGCGCGCAAGTCGGCGCGGGTCGGCGACGCGGAACTCACTCCACAGGAAGCAGAACGCCGGCGCAAGCAGCGCGAGCTGCAAGTGGGTCTCGTCGCATTTCGGCAGGAGCGCACAACAATACGTAAATGACACCTTCTTTACCCCATAGGCCTATGCATTGAAGCTCAAAACAGAGGGGCTTGCATACAAGCCCCAAAAGCACAAGCGCAAGGTGTTGAAAGAACCTACCAGCACCGCTGGGCAACCCAAGACAGCATCAAAGAAGAGTGGCAAGAGCAAGAGCAAGCATGACACACCCACATGGAGGCCGTACAACACGACATGCCAGGTACTGAGCTGTTGCATGCATCAGCTACAGCCCTTGCAGGCTGTGCTCCCCGTGTAGTGGAACAGGCTATTAGCTGGACTTGTCTGTCAATCAACTAGGTCTGGCAGGCAAAAGCTCCTCCCTTATGCACGCTGGTTCTTCTTCTTCATCTCCTCCCCCTGCTTATTCTTTTACCTTACCGTCTTCTCGCTGCACTTGTCTATAGCTGTAGAGGGACCCTTGGAGCCTTGTGATCCGTGTCTGCCACCAGCCACCGCAGCAGGTTCCGACCACAGCACAACTTAGGAGCACCGTGTGGCTCGTAACCACAGCGCAGCTGCAGATCACAGCCGGCAGCAGCCACAGGCACAGCGACATCTCACAGCAAACACCTGTCCCGTCATACGATGATGCTCCTGGGGTGGATTTAGAAGCCTTGGGAGGCTGGCACGCCCGCATGCAGCCATCACAGGGTGATGGATCAAGAACCCTGAAGAGCGTGGCACGCATGACTTTAGAAGCCAGCATGAGCTGGCCGACTCTGTGGCTAAGTGTGCTGCTGCGCCCAATGGATCATGAACCAGGTTGACATATGGGTAAAGGCCATGATGGCGATGATAATCATGTTGTGGTGATGATGAGGTGTGCAGTGAGGGGTAGAGGCCCTGGCAGCCTCAGCCCTGCGGCACGCCCCTCTGCTGCCAGGTCGTCATCTTACCCATTTATTGGAACATGCGCCATGCGGAGAAGGAGGCGGTGATGGCCGCAGCTGCCAAGGTGGAAGAGCTGCTGAGGGAGGCCGGCATCACCACGCACACAGACACCGCCAATCAGTACACGCCAGGACAGAAGATGAAGTACTGGTGAGGAGGGTGGGACGCGGGCAGGTGGTAGGGGCAGGGCTTGGGGCAGGGGCAGGTGTAGGCCTCAGGGTAGGTGCTGGAGCTGGGGCCAGGGCAGGGTCATCAAGCAGAGGGTAGGGTAGGTGGTCCCGGCCATGGTAGCGGTTGCTCGCCATAGTCTGCTCACACAGCCTTCTCCCCAAATCCCTTCTGTGGCTGCTCCTGCTGCCGCCACCACCACCTCAGCTAGCGACGTGTCTGCTGTCGCTACCACTACCACCTCAGCTAGCAACATGTCTGCTGCCGCTACCGCCACCACCTCAGCTGGCGACGTGTCTGCTGCTGCTGCCACCACCATCTGTGTTAGCGTTGCGCCTACTCCTGCTGCTGCCACCGCCACTTCTGCTAGCACCGCATCCACTGCTCCTGCTGCTGCCACCGCCACTGAAGACCCTTGCTGCTGTGGTGTGGTGTGGTGTGGTGTGGTGTGTTGGGCGGTGCAGGGAGACAACCGGGGTGCGTGTGCGTGTTGAGCTGGGCCCCAAGGACGCGCTGCAGGGCACGGCGGTGGTGGCGCTGTCGGGCACGCCTGGCACCGTGGCGCGCAAGAAGAGCGTGAACGTGACGGTGCAGCTGGTGCAGGCGGTGAAGGCACTGCTGGAGCAGGTGGGCAGGGTGGCACAGCACAACGTGGGCTGGTGCTGACAGGCTGGGAAGGAGCTGGCAGGGCTGTGGTGGGGGGTGGGGGGTGGGCAGGGCGGTGAGGAGAGGCCGGGGGGGCGGGAGGGCTGTGGTGTGAGGGTGGGGATGGGCAGGCGGTGGTGGGGAGGCAGGTGATGGGAGAGCAGTGTTGGGAGGGTGGCAGTGGGAGAGCAGTGTTGGGAGGGTGGGTATAGGAGGGAGATGGTGTGGTGGCTGCTGGCTGTCTGGCAGGAGTGTGTGGGCGGGTACATGTGCCCAGCTGTGCCCAGCTGTGCCACAGTTTGCCGCCTGAGGGACGAAGCAAGCGGCAGCCTCCCTAGTGTTGCCTGCCCTGCACAGCCCTGCTGACCTGCAGCAGCCCACCTCTGCTTGGCTGCCCTGGCTGTGGCCTACAGGGTGACCTCCCCAGCAATGCTGCAATGGCTGCCTTGTTCTGCACTCCCCTCCTATCCCTCTCACCTTGTCTGTTGAGCTTGCAGGCTACTGGTCCTGGAGGTGATGAGGGAGAAGGCAGCCAGGAGCAGGATCAGCAGGAAGATCAGGCAGCGGATCAGCAGGACCGGGCACAGGCAACGGGACCCAAGGCAGATGCCAGTAGCTCTGGCGCAGGGCCAGGCTCAGCAACAGAGGCAGGCAGCGGCAAACAGCAGGCAGGGAACAAATGCACCAAGCTCAAACGTCAGAGCAAGCAGGGGGTGTCAAAGCAATTAGAAGAAGGGCAGAAGGGGGAGGAGGGGAAGAGGATGAGGCAGCAGCCAGCGGCTAAGCTCCATTCAAGAGGCAGAGAAGGAAAGCAAGAAGAAGAGAAGGGAGGAGGGGAGGAGGAGGAGGAGGAGGCAGGGGAGGAGGGCAGTGATGAGGGAGGGGAGGAGGGCACTGGGCATGAGGCACGAGTGAGGAGTCGATTGAGCCATGCAGAGCGCAAGGCTCTTCAGCGCAAGCAGCTGCTGGCCGCCCCCCGCCACAAGCTGACCCGCAAGCAGGCCAAGAAGCAAGAAGCCCTACAACGCAAGGGCTGGGTGGGGCAACAGGAGGAGCAGCAGCAGCAGCAGGCAGCAGGGGAGGATGAGGCAGATGCGGGTGAGGACCGGGACGAGCAACAGGCAGCAGTAGCAGCAGCGGCACGGGAGGCGGCCCAGCAAACTGGTGTGAAGATGCGGGGGAAGGCAGGGCGGGCAGAGGTGGGGGGAGAGGAGGCAGAGGCATCGCAGGCAGCGCTGGGCGAACACCGCCCATGCAAGCAGCTCCCGCAAGGACCGCAAGTCGGCAATACCCCAGACAGCTTGGCCCCTCCATCCCTCTCCTTAGCAGCAGAGGCGGCAGAGGTCTCCGGGCCAGCAGGAGGCAGAGCAGCCACCTGCCCCTTGTCCAGCAAACAGCACAAGGCAGCCATGCCCAGTGCCCGCACCCCAGCACAGGCGCAGCCAGCAGAGGTAGGCGCCGTGAGCCAGCAGCCCCTGGGTGGAGATGGTGGTGGTGGTGGTGACGACCTCGCTGACGACTTTGAGATTGATGCGGAGTTCCTGGCCGCCCCTGAGGAGGAGGTGCTCACGCTCAGCAAGGTCCAGCGCATGAAGCACGCTAAGAAGCAAGCCAAGGACAGGTGCGCTGAAGTGTGAGCCAGGCAGTAAGTACAACAGGCGACCCGGCCAAGCAGCAGCTGAGACAGGGAGACAGCAAGCTGACACAGCACTGCCAAGGAGCTGGATGAGAAGCTAGGTAGACAGATACAGTCCAGTCTGCAGCACAAGGCGACGGGCTATAGGGGAGCTGTAGGCTGGCCGCGTCTGGCTCCACCATGTGCAGCTGCTGGTGTTGTGCACAGGGTCCATGCAGAAGTGCATGGTGCACAGGTGTGTATATACATACTGAGCATGCTTTTCTTTGGCAGCGTCCACAGCAGGCAGCTGCTGGTGCATGCATGCAGGAAGCGTAAACGGTTTGGCGATGGGCTCACGGCATGGGATGCTGACGTCACTTCTGACCAAGCAGCAGTGACGGCACCACTGGCAGCAAATGCAGCAGCACATGCAGCGGTGTCAAATGGCAAAGGAGGAAAGAAGAAGGCGGCTGTAGTCAAGTTTTGAGCACGACTTCCACTCGTGCATATGTTTAACCTGTTGCGGATGTCAGTGATGTAGTCATGCATTCTAAGGCAGCTATTGCCGCAATGAGTGGTCTGCGCAGCCAGCATGAAGAATGGGAAGGGATAGCCGCTCCAACCTCCTCACAGTCTCTGCGTGTGGCGCGGCGCGGCAGGGTCAGCAGGATCAGCTCTGATGGCGCCCATGCCACCATGTGCCATTTGGATGATGGTCTGCCCAACATTTGTAGCAGCAAGAGATCCAAACTATGTAGGTAGAATTGATTACTACTGTGGGCATTTGGACCCGACGTGACAGCATGCCAAAAGCGCTTGTAGCTCACATATGTGAAACGAAGTTCTGTTGTAAAACGCAGTTAAGTCGCCCGGTCACACATGGCCGCAATTCAGCCACAAATGTGTCCCGAAAAACGTCGATAACTGGTTTGTAAGCGCAGCGTGGTCCTTGCCGACGCTCTGTCAACGGTAACAGCTGAGGAGCAGCGCCCACGCCTGGTGGCGTTGGTCAACCCAGGCCAGGCCAGGTGGGGCAGCTCACACCCATAACTCCGCCTCAGCGTAACGCAACGCAGCGTTGATGCTCGTGGCATCATTGCTTGCGAGCACGAAGCGGTTACAGATGGACCAGCGCACAGGGGACCTTCCAACTGTTTAACCGCACGCCCACGGTAATCTTCTCCAGCAGCCTCAGCATCGGCAGCTCCTATCAGCACCAGGCAAGGCGCAGCAGGCGCAGTGGGCAAAGCAGCTGCTGGGCCAACGCTACGTCCGTAGCAGCTGCTGCGGATGTTGAGGATGGACTGCGGTCTCAGCGGCCAACGCAGCTCTCGCAATAAGAAACGGTCGTTCATGAGCTTTGTGCCCTCAGTTGCTAGTATACCCTGCTGTTGCTTGCTGCTGTTGTTGCACCTCACCTGCTCAAGTGCTCAATGCACAGCTATGCGTTGCATTGCTTCACTCCTATGTGTGGCATCGTAATGGTTGTGGTGCTCGTCCACAGGTATGGCCACACAAAAGCGTACTGCCCGTGAGCAGACATTGCTCAGCAAGGGGCAAGGGCATGTTGGCATCACAGCAGGAGCATGCGGTAAGCAAGAGCAGCTGGGGCACAAGGGGCAGGGGCAGGTATGAAGCATTGCAGGAGTACGCAGGCAGAGCAGCGGGAACAGGCGCAGGCGCATCATGGGTATGTGGGTAGTAGAGGGGCAGAGGCAGGCGAGCAGTGCAGTAAGGGCAAGCGGTAAGTGCAACAGGGTTGCATGCAGCTTGGGTAGGCAGGCAATGGATGGTGTAGGGTGGCAAACACAGCAGGGATGGACCATCAGAAGAAGGCATGCTTTGCCTATCAAAAGGGAGGGATGTGTTCATGCTTGTGCCTACTGGTGCTTGTGCAGATGCCCGCCCAGGGCGCATGATGTGATGGCGGCAGCAGTGGGGGAGGCAGTGCTGGCAGCAGCAACAGCAATGGTGGCAGCAGTGGCGGCAGCACAACTGGAGTAGAACAACGATGGCAAGCACAGATTGGCCAGGCAGGTAGTGTGGGACAGGGGCAAGCGGACAGCACACCAAAGGTAGGCAACTATGACAATGGCGGCAGCAGGGGCAGATGCGGAGCAGGGGCGAACAACGACATCAACAGGCGTCGACAGCGGCCAATAGGGAGTGTATTGGGAAGGTGCAACAGCAGGTTGTCAGCTTAGGGTAGAGGGTGCAGCAGGGTACGTGCCCCACCCCATCCCAGCCTTGCGTTGCACCTTCCCTCCCTGCCCAGCCCCTTCCCCACCCCACCCCCTCCCAACCTTGCGTTGCCTCTTCCCTCCCTGCCCAGCTCTGCCCCACCCCACCTCCTCCCAGTCTGCCCCACCCCACCCCCTCCCAGCCCTGCCCCACCCCCTTCCAGCCCTGCCCCACCCCACCCCAGCCTTGCGGTGCCCTTCCCCTCCCTGCCCAGCCCTGCCCCACCCCCTCCCAGCCCTGCCCCACCCCATCCCAGCCTTCCCCCACCCCATCCCAGCCCTGCCCCACCCCCTCCCAGCCTTGCGTTGCCCCTCCTTGCCCTGCTCTGCCTGTAGGTGTGTGACAGTGCAGGCTGCATTGGGCTGCTTGGCTTAGTGAATGGCATTGAAAAGGATCGGGGTGATGTGTGTCATGTACTTGCCATGCATCATAACTTTGGCTCCTGTAAGATCATGTTGAGTATGCAACATCATGTTGATGCAAGCGTACGACACAAAGCCTTGAAGTCTCAATGATACCTAGTATTCTAATGAAATAGTGGGAGGGTAGGATGTGTTGTGTACAGCTGACAACCGGTTAGTGCATGGATGGCCCGCTTGTACGGATAACCCATCTTCGCAACGTTCTCGTGTTCTTGCCCTTGCTAGCATAACGTGCCTTACCAAGCCTTGATGTAATGCACTACTCACGAGACGCAAGTGATAGCATGGCTTGTAGCTGCAATCCTGCTACCCCTAGTGTCGCCCTCATGCACCGACCACATGCACACACTACATTGTTATGGATGCGTCTCCAGGACCTAGCTGTGTGTTGTTGTCCATACAAGGGGCATAACGCGCACCACACCCCTGTGACGCATTGGGTGTGGAACACTGCCAGGCTTGCACCTGCTAGGCATGGCCGTGGTGCATACACGCAAGGGTGGTATGTAACAGGTGGCTACCACGTTTGCAGCGTTAGCGCATCACCGCGTGGTGGTGGTGTCCATACAAGGGGCATGTGGCGCACCACACCCAAGCATATGGCTAGATCTGGTGAGCCTCCACCATAGGTACCATCCGTAGTCAGGCTAGCTGTGACACATTGGGTGTGGATCACTGCCAGGCCTGCACTTGCTGAGCATGGCCGTGATGCATACATGCAAGGGGGGTATGTAGCAGGTGGCTACCACGTTTGCAGCATTAGCGCATCACCGCGTGGTGGTGTTGTCCATACAAGGGCATGTGGCTCGCCACACCCTAGCATGTGGCTGGATCTGGTGAGCCTCCACTATAGGTACCATCCGTAATCCAGCTAGCTATGACACATTGGGTGTGGATCACTGCCAGGCTTGCACTTGCTAAGCATGACCGTAATGCATACATGCAAAGGGGGTATGCAGCAGGTGGCTACCACGCATGCAGCCATCACCGCGTGGTGGTGTTGTCCATACAAGGGGCGTAGGTATCATGTATGACAAGAATACACGGCTAATGACCACGACCGTTTTCTTCATGACATCTTGACCATTCACAGCTTACAAATCACGTTGTGTGGCATGGAACTGAACGGAAGCTCAGTATGCCTACTGCTGCTGTCCATGCACTGCTCATGCACTACAGCCTGCTGCTCTTGCTGCTGCTCATGCACCGCAACACACCTACAACCTGCTGCTGCTGCTGCTCATGCACTGCACCACATGCAGTGCAGCACATGTAATGCAGCTTGCACTGCCACACACCTACAAAAGAATAAGAAGAAAACTACTCCGGTATTCACCGGCGTGTAATAAGGGAGGAGCTACCGCCTGGGGCGCGGCCTGCTCCCACCAGTGCCACACACCTACAGCCTGTTGTTGCTGCCCATACACCACTGCTGCACACAGTTTTCTTCGTTACATCTTGACCATTCACAGCTTACACGTTGTGTGGCATGGAACTGAACGGAAGCTTAGGACAGCCTTTTGACAGCTCATGATCTGCAGCACACCTGCAGCCGGCTGCTACCTACACAGCCACACACCTACAGCTTTCTGCTGCTGCTGCTGCCCATACACTCCGCTGCTGCCCATGCACTGCTGCTCATGCATTACAGCCTGCTGCTGCAGCTGTTCATGCACTGCAGCACATGCACTGCTGCCTGCTGCTGCTGCTCATGCACTGCAGCACACCTGCAGCCTGTTGCTACCTGCAGCCTGCACTGTCACACACCTACAGGCAGGGCAGGGCAAGGAGGGGCAACGCAAGGCTGGGAGGGGGTGGGGCAGGGCTGGGATGGGGTGGGGGGAGGCTGGGATGGGGTGGGGCAGGGCTGGGAGGGGGTGGGGCAGGGCTGGGCAGGGAGGGGAAGGGCACCGCAAGGCTGGGAGGGGGTGGGGCAGGGCTGGAAGGGGGTGGGGCAGGGCTGGGAGGGGGTGGGGTGGGGAGGGGTGGGGTGGGGTGGGGAGGGGGTGGGGTGGGGCAGGCAGGCAGGCAGGCAGGCTGGCAGGCATGTAGGCAGGCAGGCAGGCTGTCAGGCATCTAGGCAGGCAGGCAGGCTGTCAGGCATTGAGGCAAGCTGTCAGGCTGTCAGGCATGTAGGCAGGCAGGCAAGTGGGCTGTCAGGCATGTAGGCAGGCAGGCAGGCAGGCCGTCAAATATATGACAGGTGGGCTGTGGGCATGTGGGCAGGCAGGTGGAGGGTGTTGGGCGGGCACATGAGCAGGCTGTCTGGTGAATATGTAGGTGAGCTGGCAGGCTGGCAGGCCAGTAAGCAGGCAGGTGGAGGGTAGGCGGGCAGGTGGAGTGTAGGTGGGCAGGCAAGTGCGGCAAGTGCGGCCCAAGGCGAAAGGGCATTGGCAGCATAAAGGTTCAGTAGCACTCCAGTCGTGTTTAACACTCCCAAGCCTGCATTCACGCACAGGCCAATGCACTACACAGTGAGCATTGCGCGTGTAGGTGCATGCGTTTGAGCATGACATGGCATCTTTTTGTTGGTGTATGTGGGGGTGGTGGGGAAGGGTGTGTGGGTATTTATGAGTGTGCCAGTGTTATGAGTGTGCCAGTTCCCGAAGGCAGCTACAGACGGCTCTCTACGTGCAACCATGATGTGTAGGAAGGTAGGGGATAAGGCATCCTGGGGTAGCATCCACATCCTACTTACCAAGCGGCCACGTGCCAAGCCCTAAATCAGAGGCGCCTAGCGCACTCAGACTTCCACGCCCAGGTGCATGCAGGGATTGAGCAACCTCCAATACTCATCCGCTACTGTCTTTCGCCATTCCCACGGGGTGTCCCCCTTCTGTTGCTGCTCTCCCTGCTGTTGGTGCTGTTCTTACTGTTGCTGCTGCTCGTACTCCTCCAACTGCCCATCCTCTTGCTCCTAGTTATGCTGGGCCTGGCAAGCTTTCTTCGTCGTGGTGGTGACTGGCCTGGTCGCTCCTGCCCAACCCTGGGCATCGCAGGGGCGCAATGGGGCTGATACATTCGTCTTGCCCCTTAAGGTTGAGCCGGCTAGACATCGCCCCATGCAGCGAGCGCACACGCATTGTTAGTGTCGCGAACAATGATGCTACGGTTGGAAGGTCCCCCTATGCGCTGGTCCATCTGTAACCGCTTCGTGCTCGCAAGCAATGATGCCACGAGCATCAACGCTGCGTTGCGTTACGTTGAGGCGGAGTTATGGGTGTGAGCTGCCCCACCTGGCCTGGCCTGGGTTGACCAACGCCACCTGGGTTGACCAACGCCACCAGGCGTGGGCGCTGCTCCTCAGCTGTTACCGTTGACAGAGCGTCGGCAAGGACCACGGTGCGCTTACAAACCAGTTATCGACGTTTTTCGGGACACATTTGTGGCTGAATTGCGGCCATGTGTGACCGGGCGACTTAACTGTAAAACGATGTTCTCATCTAAACGATGTAATATTATTTTCAGCGCGATCGTGCGGACGGCCTCTTATCGAGCCAGACGAACTGGCGAAAATGTCCAGCGGCAGTGATGACGACGCGTGGGAAGACGATGCAAGCGACAGCCACGACCTGAGCCGCGAGAACAGGGCGCGAGCTCGCCAGTTCGAGACGGTGCGCCACAGCACACGCAGCAGCAAAATAAAGGAAGTGACACGCTTGGGAACCTGACATGCAGGCCGGATACCGAGAAGGGCTCGACGCCGGGAAGGAGCAGACATTACAGGCGGGGTTCAACCAGGGTGAGAGCTCAGTAAGGTGGTGGCGAGGCGGGCTGCGGCAACATGGCCAAGCAGCGGTACCTGATTTGCATTCAGGCTTTGCCGAGGGCGCCAAAGCCGGTTTCAGTTGGGGCGACACAGCAGCAAGAGCAAAGAGCGCATGCATCCTTGCTGGCCGAGTCCCTGGGAGTGGTCACCTGCAACAGCAGGTGATGGCACCAGCAGCACCCTGGCACTGACCAGACTGATTTTAGCAGCCCCTGGCTCGGGCAGAGCCGGAAGCCAGCTGTAGGTCAGGACACAGGTCAGGGCAATCCCTGCCAGCACACTACGCCTTCCCTCGCCTTCCCTCGTCTTGCCTGCACACACCACCCCCCCTAACTGTTGCCACCTCACTGCAACTCTCCCAGACCCAGCACCTCGACCACTACGCTGCACTTGCCAACAGCACAGGGAGTGGCCAAGTCCAGCCAGCCAGGCCGCCTGCCTTGACAGGTGGCACAGGTGCCATAGCTGAGCCTAGCTCTTAGGCTCTGAGGGGGCTGCTGGGCATGCTGGTCTGTATGGCTCAAGGCTGGCACCATGTGCCGATCCCTAGCTCAAGGCTGGCACCATGTGCCGATCCCTAGCTCAAGGCTGGCACCATGTGCCGATCCCTAGCTCAAGACTGGCACCATGGGCCTGCCCGTCAGCAGGGGTCGACATGCCGCCCCTTGATAGATGGCAGACTGGAGTGGGGGTCCTCAGGGTGGCGTTGGGTGTCGGCTAGGGACCTGACCTACCTAGAGGTTGATTAACCCACCTTGTACCAACCTTGTAGTTAATCAACCTCTCAGCAGGGCAAGCCACCTGGACTGGAGTGTCAGGGTTGGGTTGGGTGGTGGCTAGTGGCTAGTGTCAGGGTCAACCAACCCCGCAGCAGGGCAAGCCAGCTGGTGCCATGTGTTTGACCTTACCGCCACCAACCTTGCCCGCCCTGCATGGTGACCAGACCCTGGTGGTGTCAAGCTTGCTTCCTGCGAGCGTCTCTGACTGTCAGGAGTTGCCTGTGGCAGCAGCAGTGGCAGCAGCAGTGGCAGCAGCAGTGGCAGCAGCAGCAGCAGTCTGACTGTCAGGAGCTGGCTGTTGGCACAGGCCGTGGCGGTGGCTGCTGTGCTCCAAGCTATTGACGCTAGAGACGTCATGCTCGCCGCTTTCAGAGAGGTCTGTTGTTCCCTACACTGCATACACAGCATGCATGCATGCATGCATGCAGGGCTGAGATCCCATGCCATGCTTGCATGTGCCATGTTTGCTATGTCCACCTTGATCAGCTGCAACAGTAGCAGCAGGAGTAGCAGTTGTGGCAACAGCAGCAGGTGCGATAGCAGCAGCAGGTGCGATAGCAGCAGCAGTAGTAGCAGCAGCAGCAGCAGCAGCAGTAGCAGTAGTAGTAGTAGTAGGGGTAGCAGCATCTGCAGCCCCCTCAGCAGGCTCTCTAGAGGCAGTGGCAGGGGACTTGTCAAGCCGTTTGGAGACAATGTGTCACACCGTCATGACACTGAACCGCGGTATGGGCTGCTTGGCCTTGCCAAATGGCAGCTTGGACACTGTCTATCAACCGTCAGCTGCATAGCACAGGGCGTAGGGATGTCGGTCTGTGGTGCAGGTGCTGCACAAAGAGGAGGGCACAGCGCTGCCGTCTACCGCTCACAGCCATGGTGAGCAAAGCGTCAGGCTCATCAACAAATGCTGGGGCGCCGGGGGCTGCCCGGGCTATGCAAGCTCAGCTGGCTGCAGGATTAGCTGGCTGCCAGCATGCTATGTAAACCTGGCATGAGTGACTCACTGGCCATTCATGACTTGAACACCAACCAGGGACTAAACTAAACTAAACTACACCACCAGCATGCTATGTGAACATGTAAGCAACTTGGCCATCGATGACATGACCATCCATCATTGCCTGGACCTGACTCGACCACCAGCATGCTGTCAATGACCTAACCATTGGCAGTCCGTGTTCTGACCCCAAAGCTGACCTTGCCTGGTCGTCACTGCCGCACCATTCACTTGCAGAGCTGCTGAACGAGGCCAGGCAGCAGCTGGAAGCAATGGGGCTGGCCACCACTGCCTAGCGGCCCGGGTCATGGGTGGTCCCAGACCTCCCCATCCCCAGGGCTTCCAGCCTCAGCCCCAGGGCGCAGCCACAGTCATTCCACGCGACAGCAGCAGTCCAGAGCCAGGCCCCAGCCCCCAGACCTGCAATGAGCTCCCAGCCCCAGGGCTGCACCGGGACCTCCGACCCCATGCATCTGGTCGTGCTCCCAGCCCCTGCCCTAGGAGGGCTGCCGTAGGAGTAGGTGGGGGCTCTGGGAGGTACTGGGCACCCTGCTGATCAATGGTACACAGGAGTGGTGGAAGGCTCATGGTGGCGCACTGGGCGACAGGGCAAAGGGTGACCTGTGAGGGTGACCTGTGAGGGTGACCTGTGAGGGTGACCTGTGAGGGTGACCTGTGAGGGTGACCTGTGAGGGTGACCTGTGAGGGTGACCTGTGAGGGTGACCTGTGAGGGTGACCTGTGAGGGTGACCTGTGAGGGTGACCTGTGAGGGTGACCTGTGAGGGTGACCTGTGAGGGTGACCTGTGAGGGTGACCTGTGAGGGTGACCTGTGAGGGTGACCTGTGAGGGTGACCTGTGAGGGTGACCTGTGAGGGTGACCTGTGAGGGTGACCTGTGAGGGTGACCTGTGAGGGTGACCTGTGAGGGTGACCTGTGAGGGTGACCTGTGAGGGTGACCTGTGAGGGTGACCTGTGAGGGTGACCTGTGAGGGTGACCTGTGAGGGTGACCTGTGAGGGTGACCTGTGAGGGTGACCTGTGAGGGTGACATGTGAGGGTGACATGTGAGGGTGACATGTGAGGGTGACATGTGAGGGTAACCTGTGAGGGTGACATGTGAGGGTGATCTGTGAGGGTGACATGTGAGGGTGACATGTGAGGGTGACATGTGAGGGTGACATGTGAGGGTGATCTGTGAGGGTAACCTGTGAGGGTGACATGTGAGGGTGACATGTGAGGGTGACATGTGAGGGTGACATGTGAGGGTGATCTGTGAGGGTAACCTGTGAGGGTGACATGTGAGGGTGACCTGTGATAGTGACCTGTGAGGGTGATCTGTGAGGGTGGCCTTGGGCACAATTGTCGAGTCGTGTACCGGGCACTAGGCTCGCCCAAGTTAGGTGAGACGGGAAGCTGTTCGGATGAGGTGTGACAGGTGTAACCGTGGAGAGGTGTGCGGTGAAATGTGTTGGGTGGCAGCAGGCGTTGTTGAGGCCTGCTGGGTGAAGAGCTACATGTTGGGGGCAGCTGGGTCGCACTGAGGCTGCTGAGTGTGGGCCACCCTAGGCTCAGGCGCTGCCTGGGCTCTTCTTGTACTGAAGCTTGAGGTGTGGCGCAACCTGATGCCAGGCAGCTGGTGCGGTCCCAAAGGGCTGGGAGGGGCTGAGGGCACATCGGAGGTGCATGGGAGGGTGCTTGAGGATACATGGGGCTATTGCCATGTGCGGGTTGATTGTGGGCGCAGGGCTGCATTTGTTCATGATGGCCTCATCTGTGCACATTATGTCATGGGCGGGGTAGAACATAAAATCGACTGGTGGCAGGCTCCAAAGGAAAAGATACCATGGCTTGACAAGGAAATGCCTGGGATGCTCACAGACACAAAGAGCACGTGCCTTGCATGGCTGCTGGCCCCCGTACAAGTCCCGGTGACACTATTGCCATTGCGCATTGCCTGATTGATTGATTGTCGGAACCTTGTCTAGGAGTCCCAAGCTGGGCAACCTCAATTCTTTCTCGGCAAGGCCAAGGTTCGATGTGTAGAAGGTGATTGTGGTTTTGCACAATTGTGACCGGCAGCGTGTGCATGGAACCTGCTTTGATCGCCCATGCAAGCAGGGTCAGGTGTTCCCAACTAACAGAAAATGTCAGGAAACTGACCCTTGGCAGTCGGACGGCTGTAACTCTGCACTCACTGCGCCAAATGTTATGCTAGATGATTCACAATGTAGCCAACCCGGCCAGCTACCTTTCACCCATCCAGAATAGTTTTACACTCAGTAGGCCGTGCACAGCAAACCATCGAAGTTGGTGATTCAGATTTGGGCCGTTGCGGAGCATGCAGTCATCGCTACGACCGCCCGCGTCGCTTAGGCTGCTCTACGCGAGCATGCGCGTCGACAGCAGCAGTCGGATTGGAGAGCGGTTGCGGGAATGTGGCACTGAGCCCACCTCCTCCCCATACCTGGAGGGCAATGCCACAGCTCGACCATTTTGACTTACAGCATGCTACTTACTAGGTTAAGCTCCTCTCAGACAGTGTTACAAACGCTCATACTCAGATAAGCTCACTTTGGTCTTTGACCCCAACTCCCTTAGCCGATCTCAGGGCCAGGGCCATGCAGTCAGTCATACAACTCCACAACATGGCCGAATTTGGCCTCGGCTGCTCTATGACTTATACTCCCCTACATGCCATACACCTGCGTGCAAAGTTTCATAGCTCAACTGCCACCCACAGTGGTGCTCTGGGAGGGGTGGGCTGGGAGGGGTGGGCTAGGAGGGGGTGGGCTTGGGGAGGGGGCGAGGGAAAGGCCTGGGAGGGGGTGGGCAGGCTCAATGTTGTGGGCCCCTGCAATGATGGGTGGAGGGGGGGCGGGCATGGTGGGTCGATGCATACCATGGCCTTGGATGTGTCTGGTGAACATTTTGTAATTTTGAAGCTGTCAAACTGAACGAGGCCTGGGTTGTTTGATTTGATGTGTGGTTTGTTCCAAGAGATGCATCAATGAGTCAAGAACAAACATATCGTGTCGCTTTTTCTCTAGGTGTAGCCGGTGCAACACAGTGGAGGACACAGTGGAGGAGGGGGGGTGTAACCCGGTTATACCTTAGTGTGCGCCGACCCAAATGATGTATTCGGCGAGAAGCGAAGACGAATACATGTTTCAATCACCCCGTCAAGGCGCCCTGCACGCCCGGCAGGCATCGCGTTGGGTGTTTGCCGGACATTCCATTTGTGCACAACCAGCTCACTACGCTAGGTAGATGGGGTCACAGGGACGTGGCTCACCGTGCCAAGGAGACCCATATCGCCGCTGTGGTTTGTTCGCGGGCACATGTGGCAGTACGCGAGCAAAGAATGAAATGGCTTGCGCTGATGGTCAGATTCCGCGGACGAATATACGGCTGCCATTGTGACAAACGCTATCGAAAACGGTGCAGTACTGAGAGAGTATTTGCATGAAGATTACCAACCCCATGTTGGGAACACCTGCTGCAGGGAGGTACGGCATGGCCAGACCTGGACTGCGATATCCGTAGCATGTTCTTGATGTCGTTCATAACGCTCGATGCAGGGCAATGGAACATGTCTGCCCGCTCAAGTAGCGGGAGGCCAATCGTGTAAGCGCATGGACCCTGAGTGCCAACAATGAGACAACAATGCCGGCCAAAACTCAACTAGGTAGCCGAATGACTAGACAGCTCACGGCTGCTTCGGGCTTAGGCTCAGACTCAGGCTTAGGCAGAAACTCGCTCAAATCTCAGGGGAGCATGAAAACAGTCCTGCAACTCGAGACGAGAGTGAGAATGCTTGCGACTCCCGCTCTGAGCTCAGAACTCGAAACATGATGTGGTGCAGCCCATGGCCGTGTACACCAGCGTCCCCGCTACGGGGGTGAATTGGCCCGTCACCAGCTTAATGATCTCCTGCGCGGCCAGCACGTCAGCATCTTGGCGCGGCCGACATCGTAATCGCATGGCATTTCCCGATGTGCAGCATGCTTTTAGTGTGACAGCGTGACTGTCAGGGAGTGTCCAGCGGCAGGGTGGTGGTGATGATTGTGCATGCTGCGCTCCAGGTGCAGCCAGCATGCTGCCCACCTGCGCGGCCATGCCGCCCATGAACGCAGCAACCACATGCAGCTCCCCAGCTCCAAACCGCACCATCTCCTGCAGGTAGTCGTCCTGCAGGGTAGGGCACATGGAGCAGGTGTGGTGGGAGCAGGCCGCAAGCTCCTCCCTTGCTGCAGGCTGGTGGTAATGCTGGAGGAAATAAGAGGCGTCTTCATTCTCAAGGGGCAGTGCAACAAAACCCCAGAAGGCCAGGGGCTGGGCAGCGTATGAGCACCCATGGCTGGACGTCCCAGGCTCAATGTGGTCAGCGGTTAGCCATCAAGCCATGTGATCTGAAATGAAACTACCTCACTGTCTGGATGGCCCCGGACAAACCTTGCTCATGCCCTTAGCCCTAGGGCCATGGGCATTAGGCGTTGACTCTCTTCAGAAAGGGTTCAGAAAGGGTTCAGAAAGGGAACCCCCAGCACCCCGGAGGGCAGGGGCCAGGGGCTGGGCAGTGTGGGGCAGGGCAGGCAACAGGCAACCAGGCCATGGAAGGCTCGTTGAGGGCCCATGAGAGGCCCATCCCAATCCACATGCCCCACAGGCGGCCCCGCACCCAGTGTGAGGTGGCCAAGTCACTGACAGGCGCCCGAGCCTCCCTGTGTGCATCGCACTGGGCAGCTGCTGGGATGGAGGGGAGGGTCACGACCTTACCCCGGCAGCATGCTAATGTGCCCAGTGTGGTGTGAGGGGGTCTATTGGGCCTAAGGGACTGAGAGATGGGTTGTGACCCTCTTGATCGCAAGCGCCCTAGACACTTTTGAGGGCCTCGTTGAACACCCCACCTCCCCCACCCCAGCCGTGCCATTTCCCCTTCACCCTCCCCCACTCATTTGGGCCTGAGGGACTGCGGGGCAGGCTGTGACCCTCTTCCCCTGTGACCCTCACAACCTCTGAGGCCTTCCTGCACTCCCCCACCCCAGCCGTGCCTTATGCCGCTCCCCCTCCTCCACCCCCGCCATGCCCCCCGCCCCCCACCCCAGGCCCCCTGCTGACCTGCAGGCTGGCGCTGGCTGCCCCCATCTCAGCCATGACAGCATGGGCCAGGGACTTGAGCAGGGGCACGTCCTCCTCCCCACTGCCTTCTAGCCGGCAGCCTGGGAACCTGGGGCCAGGCCAGGGGGTGGTGGCAGGGGGGCGCGGGGGATAGGGGTGGGCAGGGAAGTCAGGCATGAAGTCTGGGGGGTCACACCCTGGTCTCACTACCTACCCCTGCCCCTCCCATCCTCAGCATCCCAGGGATGACCACATCCTGGTCACACTACATACACACTGGCGTCACACTGTCCTGCAACCCCCGCCCCTGCCTCAAACAGGACTCTAGGAAGAGCAGAGTGAGGGCATGTGAGGCGAAGCCATGATGTGCAGGCAGGCAGCCCCAGCAGGGGGTGGTGGCCTGCTCCAGCTTTAGCCCGACCAACCGGTCTCCTGACCTTGATGCAGCTCATGCTGATTAGACAAGCACAGCTACTGCCACCCTAGACAAGCTCCAGCCAGCAGCAGGTGGACCACAGCCTGCTGCCCTGCAGCCGTGTAACTCTGTACAATGCTACAACCTGCCCATTGCAGGCAGCCCTGTTCAACCAGACCACCAACCTCCCTTGCCTCCTCTGCTGAGGGCAACCTGCTTGACACCTGCTGCAGCCTGACCCTTGCTCCACACCCCTGGCCCACTCCCTGATCAACCATCCACGACTCCAAAAGTTGTCATGCAAGCCCTGCCAAGCATGCACGGTGCTGCACATGCATTTGTGTGTGATTTTGTGAGTGTGCATCCGACCAGGCCCTGACCCTGCACCTCACCTGCCATGTGCCGCCAGGAAGCGGTCCGCTGCCCTGAGCAGCACGTACAGGGCTGCTGTGGCTGCCGTGCCCTCAGAGGCCAAGCTCTGCGCTAAACTGGGGCTGGCGCCACGAGGCTTGCTGTCAGAAGGGGAGGCTGTGCTGGCAAACTCTGCCGCCAGGGAGCGGTACCTGAACACACCCATCACAGGCTGCTTGAGGCTGGCAGGTGGGCAGCGGCTGTCAGGGCGGAGGGCGGAGGGCGGAGGGCAGAGGGCAGAGGGCAGAGGGCAGAGGGCAGAGGGCAGAGGGCAGAGGGCAGAGGGCAGAGGGCAGAGGGCAGAGGGCAGAGGGCAGAGGGCGGAGGGCAGAGGGCGGAGGGCAGAGGGCGGAGGGCGGGCATAGCATTGGACATCAACATGGTGCTCAGGCATCGCTGAACGTGGACAGCTGCTGAGGTGGACAGCTACTCGTCAACTAAGTGGGTCCCTGCCTGTGCTTGCTAGGTGCAGGTAGAGGGGTGGAGGGGCAGGGCTGCTGGTATGTGCACAATGGACAGCAACCAGGTATGGGTTATCCACATACACCCTCATGATGTCAGCTATGGACACCGCAGCTTTGCAGGCAATGTCAGGGCCAGGCAATGTCAGGGCCAGGCAATGTCAGGGCCAGGCAATGTCAGGGCCAGGCAATGTCAGGGCTTAAGCACGTGGTCTGCGCACCTGACGAGACGCAGGTTGCGTGCGTTCTTACAGTAATGCCGGATGGTTTCGCGGGGGATGCTTCCGGCGTCGCGACCGGCCCGGGCAAGTAATGCGTTCACATGTGCCTCGACGGCGCTGACGTCCCGCTCAGCTCGCTCACGGTACAGGCGCTGCACGCGCAGGTACAGGCTGCGATGTGCACGAAACAGGCGCAACGCTCATTGTGACGTCACACTGTCACATGCTTCCGGTGCGACGCGACGTCCGCCTACGCCGAAATTCCTGTCAGTGCGTATGTCGTGCCATACAAAGGACGTGCGAGTGAACCATGCTCTGAACCCGCATGCTGCTGCGACGGACGCCACACTGACTCCGCGGCACCACCGGGCTTACTCCGTAGTAGAGTGCATGTCTGGGATGGAGCCGTCTAAGGGCAAGTAGGTGCCCTCCCCTTCATGCGCCTGCAGGGTCACCCAGGGCATGCTTTAGCACTTGGGATGAGGCCTTGCACTGATGCTGACACAGCCCTGACTGTGCTTGTGCACACCTCATCGACCAATAAGACAGCCCCACCCTAGGAGCTGCTCAACCATTTTACCTACATGCCCAACCGCCTGCCTGCCAGCCAGCCTGCCTGCCAGCCTACCAGCCTGCCAGCCTACCAGCCTACCAGCCTGCCAGCCTAGCCGCCCGCCCGCCCGCCCGCCCGCCTGCCCTTCCTTCCTTCCTGTCCCTTGCTCGCCTGTTCCCCTGGCACCTGGCTCACTGATGTGCACCGCTGGTAGTGTACGCGCACTCACCACAAACAGCTTCAGGGCCGCCACCATGATCCAGAAGACCGGGGTGGTCAGGCCCTGGGCAGCAGCACTGGCGGCCTCGTCCTCCAGCAGCTCCCGCACCTCACTAGCTGCTCACCACATCAGCAGCAGCAGCAGCAGCAGCAGCAGCAGCAGCAGCAGCAGTGGAAGGCAAGTGGGCAGGTGGGCAGGCAGGCAGATGGGCATGCTGGCAGGTGGGCGGGTGGGCAGGCGGGCAGGTGGGCATGCGAGCAGGCAGGCAGGCAGGACTTACGGATGACGTAGGGAGTCCAGACATGGAAGGCAGCCTTCTCTGCTTCCTCAAAGTTCTCGACCTGCACATCCAGTGGCCAGCAGCGCCATAAGGGCCGGTGCGGGCCAAGGCAGAATCAGCAGGCTGAGCAATGCAGCTGACTGCCTGGGCAGCGGGAGCTAGCCTAGGGGTCCACTTGGCAGGTCCAGCTTGGCAGGGAGGGCGGGGGAGTATGGCCAGCACTACTAGTAGCCAAGCCACATCCCATTGGCATACCATCAAACAGCGGCAGTGGCTGCGACCCACCTTGGTGATTTGGCAGTAGCAGCAGCAGCAGCCCCCTTGCTGCCCCTCCCTTTAGATCCCTGCCGCCATACCTATGTTCTGCCCCATCGCCTTCCTACCTCCATCACAACCAGCTCATTTCAGCCCTCCTCTATGCGGCCTGCTCCTACCTTTCCCTCACCAGCTCTTCTCAACATCCTCCCGCATGGCCTGTCCCCACCCTCCTCCCCAGCCTCCTGCCCCTGACCCACCCACCTGGACCCACCCCCTGCTTGTAAACCCCCTGGCCTGGCACCCTTGCCCGGCCCGCCTACCCGGCCCGCTCCACTGAGCGTCTGAGTAAGTGTGTGTGAGGGTGTGTCTGAGGGCCTTCCTCCCCACCTCCTAAGCCACCCCCTTGCAGAGTACCCTCTGGACTGGCATACTTGCCCGGCCCTCCCTACTCAGCCTCTGAATCTGTATGTTGTCTTGGGGCCTTCCTCCCCCACCTCCACAGCCACCCCCTGCAGAGTACGCCGCAGCCCCCTCAGCTCCTCTTTGAAGGCTGCCCGCTCCTTTGATGATGCTGGCGGTGACCCCCCATGAGTGGTGCGCCAGGAATGCCCGGCCTGGACCAGCAGCAGCACTGAGCAGGGCGCAGGCAGGCAGGCAGGCAAGCAGCAGGCTGGCAGGCAGGAGGGAGGGCGGGCGGGCGAGCAAACAGGGAGGTAAGGGGGCTTGGCCAGGCAGGCACGCAGTAGGGCCATCAACGTCATCATTGCATGGCATCCGCCTTCTGGCGTTGCTGCCACACACACATCGGATGCTGATAGGTTGTGTGGGTGAGTATCTGTTCAGGGCAGCCAGGGAGGGGCGCACCAAAAGGGAGGTGGCGGTGGGTGATGTCGTCTAGGGCAGCCAGGTCGAAGGACAAGGCGAGTTCCAGCAGCTGTGGCCATGGCTGGTACAGCCTGCAGGAAGGGGGCAGCTGGGAGGCAGCTGTGGGGCAGAGGCTGCTGCTGAGGAGGAGTTGGTAGGAAGGTGAGGAGAGGTTGTGAGGCAGTTGATGTATGTGCAAGTCTTTATAAGCTGGACGGCAGAAGAGCGTCAGCGTCAGCAGCGGGGGTGGGTGGGTGGGTAGGGAGGTGGGAAGGTGGGTGGGTAAGCAGTGTGGGTAGGGAGCAACCCCCCGCCTAAATGTAAGAAATCAGACCTGATAAGCTGACTTCTGGCCTAAGCCATAAGACGGGTTATTCAACAACTCTATTCAGTCCTGAGCATTTGAGTGCAGCCGTGCGACCCCAGCGCACTGGTCCCAACCGCAAGTGCGTCAAGGCAGGCTGCCAGGCAAGCACGGGTAGCCGGGCCGCGATGGCCGTGGATCAGCTGTATTGCAGCAACATGACTGATGCGTGTGCAGTGATGGCCTGCTGCAACAGTCCATGCCCACCGTTATTGGCACTGGCAGAGCAGCCCACACTCTACACCTGCTTTGCCAGGACTTGTCTTGCCATGAGACGGGTATCCAACTGTTTTCATGTAATCCTGAGCATTTGAGTGCAGCTGTGCGACAGGCAGGCTTGCCAGGACTTGTCCAAGCACGAGAAGGTCAAGGCGCTGCATCAGATGAACATGTTGCCTCTCTTGCTGCTGCTGCTAATGTCGTTGCTGCTGCTAGCTACACAGTGTGTTTCTTCGTTGTTGTTTCAAGTATGCAGGAGGCCGTGCAGGAGGCTGTAGACCTCACTCTTGGGGCGCCCCCAGCTCAGCATGTCAGGGCCTGTGCTGTTGACGTTGTGGCAGGCTGGCCTGAGGCAGGCGCTGAGCGTGGTGCAGGGCCAGTGGGTGGGGGAGCTACTCATGCTGGCCACCTCGCCCCGGCTGGGGCAGGAGGCTGGGGACCTCACACTTGGGACGCTCACAGCTCAGGAGGGGCAGGGCACTAGCGCAAGGCGAGGCGAGAACTGGGTGGCCCAAGTCGTAGGCAGCGTGGAGCTCAGGCTGGCTCACCCCGGCAGCCTCTCTACCATGGGCACACACTTGATGACCATGCCACCCATGCCATGGGGTTACCACCTTGCGGGCAGGCTTGCGTGCCCATGTCATGGGTGTATGCTTCATGCACGTGCCACCCATGCCACGGCCTCACCACCTCACAGGTGGCAGGCATGGCGGTTGGAGCTTCTGGGGCCATGTGCACTAAGAAGACAAACCAGCAGCTGCGAATGCTCGTGAGCGATGTGCACCTCATCGATGCCAACAAACCTATAAGGCATCTCATCATAAGAACATCTCAAAGAGTGCATTCAAAGAGCCGTCGGGGCTTGTGGTGGCCACCCATCCAACAACTAGGATGCGAGCATGAGCTTCTGATGAATGCACAGTGTTTGTCAGCGAGGGTGAGTGAGCCTTGCATGTGAAACATGCAGCATGACGTGAATGAACATTTTTAGGAGGCTCCCATACTATACACGCATTAGTCACCTACAATCAGTATTGTGTGTAACTAGGTTCAATCACAAAAGTCACACCCTAGGTGTGAAGCAGGATGGTGTGGAGCTGGGTGCGGAGGTGGGTGGGCTACACCTGCCTGAGGTCATCCACTATGTTGTCGGGTTTAGACTCCACCACATGATGCTCTGGTATGCTGGGCTGCAGGGCAAGGAGGGGTCAGGTCAGGAGGGGTCGGGTCAGGAGGGGTCAGGTCAGGTCACGTGGGTCAAGTCATGAGGGTCAAGTCGGGGGGTCAATCCAGATCAAGTGGGCCAAGGGTCAAGGGTCATAAGAGATCAAGGGTGAAGTCAAGTCAGGTCAAGAGGGTCAAGTCAAGAGGTCAAGAAGGTCAGGACAGTCAAGGGGGGCCAGGTTAAGAGGGGTTAGGTGTGGCAGGTGAGGGGCTCAGTGAGGTCAGGCACGCACCCTGAGCCATCCCATGAGGCCGTAGGAGCGCACTGCCAGCAGTAGCACATTGTGTTTGCGGCACTCCTCGTCAAGCCGCACCAGATCTCCTTCACACATCTTAGGACACACACACGCACAAACGCACACACACACACAGTTGGGCAAGCAAACAACAGCGCTGTGTCGCAGCAGGTGTGCCACAGCATGGCATGAAGGTGACTGCTGTGCGGCATGCTGTCCATGTGAGGGCAGGTGAGGGCAGAAGCTTCCCCTAGAGAGGGGGGGAGGGCTCTGCTGGTGTGCTGAGCCTAATCAGGCGCAGGCAGCTGTGGTGCTTAGTGCAAACTAGGAAACCCAGTGACAGCTTGCTGTGACAGTCTGCTGGTTGCTGAGCCACGCTGGCGGACGGCTACAGAGGGTGAGGGTGGTGAAGGTGCCCATGTGACTGCTGCTGGTGCTGATGTTCCTGTGGGCTGCTCCTGCTCCTGATGCTAGTGTCAATGTCGCTGGCTGGGGTGCTCCAAGGCTGGGCATAGGTGCATGCAATGGCAGACATGACAGACATGGACACGACCCAGGTGCAGCAGCGCCATGCAGAGCCTGACAGCCTGCCTGCCTGATGCCTGATGCCCGCCACCTGCTGCCTGCGACCTGGCCCGACCCGCCTGCCTGCCTGACTGCTTGCCATCTGACCCTCCTGCCTTCCGCCTCCTGCCCGCCGCCTGCCGCCTGCTGCCACTGGCGTCCCACTGGGCCTTGCCGGTGCTGCGTCTGCCCCTGCCCCACTGCCTGCCTCCCTGCACCTTTGCCTGCCCAGTAGCTTACCTGTGTGGCGATGACCACTGTGAACTCTGCGATGAACTGGGGGTTGGTGGCCAGCAGCTGCTCTGGGGATTCCTCTACATAGCTGCCAGCCACAGCGTCATTCAGCTCCTTTACCAGCTCCGTCACAACCTTGGCTCGGGGCTCCCCCAACCTGCTTGGCTCCACCATGAAATTGTTCCCAAGGTCCCTAGCGGACACCTTGGCGCCATCCACCACTGTGAAGGACGCGATCCCGCCCAGCACCAGGTTCTTCAAGGTTTCTGATCCCGTGGGCCCGCAATTCAGCAGCACGACGCGGCACTTCTCCAAACGCTGCTGGCCATGTGCGCCCCAGATGCGGATTTGCCGATCGTAGCGCTTGTTATTGCCGTCCATGCCTCGTTGCGGACTACACTCAACCTGACCGTTCACGGTATCTGCGCCACTGCCGCTGTCGGTCTCCGCGGCGACCCCGTCAGCCATTAAGGGTTACCGCCTCGCAGCTCGTACGGAGGAGCCATCAATAAAATAGACATTGAGATAGCATTCAATCATTCGGTTTCAGGACAGCTGGACAGCTGGATAGCTGCAGCGCCTAATAAGCGCGCAGCGATGTGCGGAGAAGATATGCAGCATTGAACAGCCTTCCCATGTTCCGTCAGTTCCCAAGTTCGTCCCAAACGTTGCAATGTTTGACGACACTCCTACAACTTAATCCCTGCGTTTGTCCCTGCACTTTGCCAACCTTGCCCGATCAGGCTAAAATTTTGTTAGATGGTAGTTTGCTTAAAATAAAACATATATTTCAAGAAAAATATTTACTCATCCCTGCACCCCAGGGCCACAGGCTGTTTTGAAAAAAATATTTACTCATCCCTGCACCCCAGGGCCACAAGCTTATTTTGAAAAAAATCAAAGGCGGTTGCGCTGTGGCCCACAGCGCAACCGCCTTTGATTTTTTTCAAAATAATTTTCCTGAAGAATAGGTTTTATTACCGTACTGATACGCCTTGTTGGTGATTTCACCAAAATCATTTCGTCACCAAATTGTATCACCAGTTCTTTGAGCATGAGATTTGCGTTTTCACCAAATCAGCGTATCTCCAACAAGGCGTATCAGTACGGTATTACTAATACCGTATTAGTAAACTACCATCTATCAAAAGTTCAGCTTGATCGGGCAAGGTCGGCAGGTGTGCAGGGACAAACGCAGGGATTAATTTGTAGGAGTGCGACGAGCTCTTATGGGCCCTTCAGCAGCCTTCCTTAGGCTCAGGCACCCCTGCTGCTCACACAAGAGCTTGCTTGACTCTGTTCCATGTTGTAACCGCCGGGTGAGCAGGGCAGGGCGGCCCTCTGACGAGTTCCCCGCAGCAGGCCCAGCCCTAAGCCCTACTCCCCTCGCCAAGTCAGCCCTACCCTCCCTACAGCCATCACCACCAGCCCACACGCACCTTCCCCCGCACTGCAGCCACCCCAGCCCAGCTCCTTCCCTGGGTGCGACTACCTTGACCTCCTGCCACAGATCAGGGATGCCATGTGGCCCAGCCTGTGCACCAGCAGGTGGTGAAGGGGACGAAGCGGGTGTCCAGGCAGCCCTATGACCATGCGAGGAGGGTGGCAGTATTCCTAGGAGCAGGCTGCTCCAGCCATGGTAGGTGGGGAGCCAATGCAGTAAGGGGGTGCTCCCGTCAGGTGGTGGAGCAGCCTGGCGGGCTGAACACAACTGCCCCATTACTTCACAGGCAAACAAAACTCATTCAACAAGGAACAACATGTTTGCCTGTGGGTAATCTCACTCAGCTACTCCAAACAAGTTGAAGCAACCTCGGTCGCACCCTTGATGACTGCAAACCCCACACCGATGGCACGTTCCTGGGGCAAACCCCCTGACCACTGGGCACCTCATCAAAACTAACAGCTTAATGCTTCGTAAGGGTAACAGCCCGTGCAAACTACTAGGGCCTACGCATTGTTGCGGGCCCGGCCATCAATGCCCCGCCGGTACTCTGCAGCCCGGTGCAACCGCTGCCTGACCTTGGGCAGCCGGTCATTGACCAGCTTGTAGCCCTGCTGGTACTCCTTGCCAATGGAGGGCAGGGCCTTCAGGTCAGTCCAGCTGCACAGCTCCAACGGGCGTTGCTTGCTCTCCCCAATGCGCTGGAAGTTGAGGTACGGGTTGGTGTCCCGGTCCAGCCACCTGCCCCATGGGGGGGCCTGGGTGGTGTGACTGGGCCAGGTGGGGGCTGGGCTGGGGGCTGGTCCTGGGCAGGGGGAGGGGGCTGGGCCTGGGTAGGGGCAGGGGGGCCCTGGGCAGGGGCAGGGGGGTCCTGGGCAGGTGGCTCCTGGGCAAGGAGGGCATGGGCAGGGGCAGGGGGGTCCTGGGCGAGGGGGGCTGGGGGAGGGGGAGGGGGAGGGGGGTTGGGCTGCACCTCATGGCACCACTTCAGGCCCCGCACACACTAAGCGTGCCGCAGGCTCCAAGCTGGGCGCAACAGCCGGTGGTTGACCTGGCCTGCTGGGGGTACCCAGTCTGCAGGCCTAGGCCGGTCATCTGGCAGGTGCAGCTCACAAGGCTGGCGGGCGTGCACAGACGAGCTTACACGGCTGGTGCGGAACTCATCCACGATCACAAGCCTGTCAGGCCTGGGATCCGTGCTGGGCCTGCTGGGCTGCTCCACCACCTTGCGAAACCCCGCCCGCACCGCCCCCGCCTTCCAGCTACCTTCAGCAGGCAGGGAAGGCCCCATGGCGCCCAGTGGTGCTGTGCTGGTGGCCAGACCGAGCAAGGGCACCGGCACTAGGCAAGGAGTACCCTGGTATGAGCTTCAAGAAGCTGCGAGAGTGAGCACCCAAGACCCTGGCCAGAAGCCTGCAATACAGTAGCATGTGTGCACTAGGCACTGTATAAACTGTTATTTGTGAAGTTGGGGGCCCTAAGAACAAATCCAAATCCCAGATCACAGCCCCTAGTTGCAGGGGGACATGTGCTGCTTGCATGCAAAGCATGAATTTACATGTGAAGACGAAGCCTATCCAAGCCAATCCGGGCTGCGAAACAAAGGACCTTACCAATGACGTCTTACACGCATCTAAAAGATAGCTTTCGGTAAGAACTTTGGACTTCACAGGTTAAAGGTTCGCAGCGTGACTGTACCTTCGTGCTCGTAGATACAAGAGCAACGTGTTGATAGGAAATTGGCTTGAGGAGCGCGAGCTCCGGAGGACCCGGCTCAAAGATGTCTTGACCAAGAGGGCGACGGGGACGCTGAAGCAGGATGCGTGCGTGCTGCGCGCTATGCTCTGTGCAACAACCTCGGACATGTCGCCAGGTTGAATGCTGTCGTGCGCCATGCAGGTACCATCAGCGACTAGGTGTGGCCCTCCAAGAGGTAGAGCTGGTGACAGCAGCTAACGATGGCTACGTCCACATGGGGGACGTGCTGCAGTGCGTCCATTTGGAAAGTGGCAGCGTCCTGGCATGCGATGTCGGTGATGCAGACATGCGGCCAGGCGAACTGAGTTGTGCTGCCACAGCCGCACCTCAGCTCACAGCACCATGTGCTCGTAACTGCCTCATACTCCTGAAGTACCAGCCTCCACCTAACAGCACTTCAGAGCCAGAATTTGATGGCGACATTCTTCGGTACGGCCAAAAGGTCAGAATAGCATGTGAGTATCAGCACCTTGACCCTCACTAGGGCCCACCTTGACATAGACCACTAGGCGTGGTCCACCAGAGAACGGTGTTGTCTGTGTGGAGTTCCCATGCACGTGGCATGCGCATGGCATACACATGGCATACCCATGGGCATGGTCGCCTAACACCTATACTATTGCCTGACCCAGAGGGCTATGATGTAGAGTTGGCATGACCTGCATGCACTAATTGTAAGCTGATAACAGCTCAAAGGGGGGCCCACAAACTACCGTGCCCCAGCAGGCTGCTGCTGGTGCTGCTGGGCCTTAGGTAGCTTGTCTCGCACGCGCTTGTACTCCAGGCCATGGTACTCCTCGTCCTTGGCTGGCAACTTACCCTGCTCTGGCCAGTAGCACAGCTTCAGTGGGCGCCACCTGCTCTCCCCAATGCGCTGCATGTTCAATGTTGCGTTGCAGTCTCGGTCTACCCACCTACCTGCCTGTGGTGCTGGCTTGGCTTTGGCAGCCTTGCCCTTGCCCTGGCCTTCCCAACGATCCCACTGCTTCACTCTGCCCAGCCTGCTCCTTGTGTGGGGATTGAATCGCACTCCCCGGACCTCACTCACTCCCACACTGGGCCCCTCTTCACCCTTGATAACGATAGGAAAGGAATGACAGATAGCAGATATCAGTACAATTAGAGTGCGGGCATGAGGGGAGCGGAGCAGCCACAAGGCCCACCTCCCTTGGCCCTGCCTGTGTGGTGCCTGACGCAGGCCACCCCTTTGCAACGGGTCAGCCATTGGACTCAGCAGGCGGGCCCAGGCCCCTGTGCCTATTCTCTAAGCCAGTCTCCACCACCCACTGTGCAAAGTACAGCCGCAGCCAGCTGGTGGGGTTCACGTACAAGCAGACATACGACACAGGTAAGACCAACAGGCCACCACCGCCCTCACTGCCACCACCTTGACCACCACCACTACCTGCATGCTGCCATGGGCACCTGTGCCTCAGTGCCGGGAGGCTTCAGCTGGCTCCTCATGCCTAGCCTGGAAGAAAAAGAACGACTATGCTCTCGTCGTTGGGCGTGTGGAGGAGAGTAGCCTTGTGGCATGCCCTTGCTACCCTCCCACCAGAGAAGGGCCTGGCCTGGCTTGAATCATGTCTGTGCAGCCTAGCCTACACCAAGTTGGTTGGCACTGTGAAGCCAACACAGAACACACCACCACCTGGCCCAGCCCGTGCTGTGGGCACATGCCTCATGTGCATCTGTGCTTTGATGCTGAGACGTAGCTAAGCTGTTCCTGCTAAGCCTGACGGGAATCAGCCCAGCCCAGATGTGTAGCCCAGCTCAACTAAGCCCAACCAAACACACCTCACCCCAGACCAGCCCTGCTGCGTGAGGGGTCCGACTGCTCCTGCTGTTGCGTGCTTGCTTGCAGTGTGGGAGGTGGTCACGCCTGAGCCTGCTGAGCGAGCGCTGTCTGTCGGGCTGGAGGTGCTGGCTGGCGCCCCCATCCTGCTGCTGCACTGTGCCACACAGAAGCCCCTGTTAGTAAGTAATGTGCCTGCACCACTGCCGCTTGACGCATTCCTCACCCCTCTGCCCCCGTCAGCATCAGATGTCCTTTGCCACTTGGGCATGTCAGCATGTCAGCTTGCTTGCCCTGCTTGGATGCAATCACACGCTTCTTGCGCTTCAATGCGCTTTGTAGTAGACGGCACAGACGACTTTCACATGTCGAGGGCTAGCACGTCTTCCTTAGCACGCAGGTCAGCACGGCTGACTTCACGGCAATGGCTGCCCCCTGTGCCAGTTTGCCCCTTGCACATGTCAGCTGTCCCTTGAGCATTTCAGCATGGGATAGGTGGAATAGTGTGAACGAGTAGTTGTTATGCTAGGTTCGGGCCCGCCTGCTTCTGCTGGTGGTGGTGGTGATGGCAACGTAGTGTGGCAGGTGGACCACATGGTAAGCAGTCCCGCGCACCTCCCTGACTCACCCCGCCTCATAGCCTGTATCTTGAGCGGTGCCATTGCTAGCTGCCAGATGTCGGCTGGATGCCTGCACTGTCCTCATTGCCTGGAGCCACATCTGCCAGCCCTGTGGCCACTGCCTGCACCCCAGGCTGATGTCGGCCAAAAGTACCCCAACGACTTCGGCATCGACTTTGAGCTGTCCGCCCGCGTGAATGGCAGCAAGGGCTTGAAGCTGGCCTTGGAGCAAAGCAGCAAGGGGCTACTGAAGGGCACGCTGAGGAAAGGCGAGCACAGCGACACATTCTGGGCCTTCATGGCAGGCGACAAGGTGGCACGGCTGCCGGAGCCAGAGTGGGTGCCAGGCGGCTGAGGAGGGGGAGGAGCAGGGGAGGAGGGTGGATGCCGGGGGCCAGGGGGTGTGAGCGTAAGGGGTGACCACCCACCTCAGCCGAAGGTGTGCCAGGCAGTCGGTGTGTAAGGGGCAGAGCCTTGGGTTGCAGTGGGATAGACAGTTGTATGATCACTGGGGTTACACACCATGAAGCAAACCTCACTTGAGAAGCTCACTACCCCACCTCCAACCCTCAGCCCCCTCTCCCTCGCTTGCCTGCGCCTATGCCTCCCCTTCGCCCGCTATCAGCTCCTGGCCCTCCCCAAACACAGACGCGCCCATGTCCCAGCCCGCACTCCCGTCACCCCCTGCAGTTGCGGTCCAGCCCAGCCTGCACTACTCACGCCCTGCCCAGCTTCCGTGCTCCCATCTGCCATCTGCTATTAGGAAGTAAACGCTCAGGTTGGACGATCCATTGTTAGATCTGAGAGTGTGTCAGATCTACAGAACTAGATCAAAGTCCAAACCGAGATGTGCGTCAATCTATGCAGATTAGGCAACCCCTAGCAGCAATACCATGCTGGCGATGCCATGTTGTGAGGGTGATGTCGCCTGCTCCCGCAGGTCGCGTTCCAGCCCAGCCTCTCAGGAGGCGCTCCATGCGGTGGTTGAGGAGCTGCTGGCCGCCCCTGGTGGCATCGCCCCGCTTGAGCGCAAGCTGCTGACCTGGTCCACCTCACATTCTCAGCTGCCCAGTGAGGAGCTGCTGATGCTGCTCAGGCAGGTCGGGCTACACACCGTGGACCGCCATGCCGCGGCGCTGGCGGCAGCATTTGAGGTGCCAGCCAAGCCAGGGGTCGTGGATGCCGCAGCCCTGCTGGGGGCACTCAGGGAGGCAGCCGGAGGCAGCAGCAGCCCCCTTCAGACAGGGAGGGGGTGACCCAGCAGCAGCAGCAGCCCCCTTCAGACAGGGAGGGGTCCACGGGGCTCACCCACCCACTGCCGCTGATGGCGTGGCGGGTGCTGCCAGTGGCAGGCAGCAACGACTTGAGGTGGCCTGTGTTTCGAAGGCAAAATTTTAGCTTTCTTGGTTGTGCTGCACCAACCCCTTGCATGACTGCAGAAAGCTGTGCTGTACGTGATGACGTGTGGTGACTCCCTCCTCAACAGCGGCTAGGGTCCTCCTCAACATCGGCTAGGCTAGGCTGCACAGCAGCCATCCCGTCTGAACTTCATGAGGGTTAATCTTCACGATTTGGCTTGGATCGCTTCAGCGGCGTGGCTATGCGCAAGTCGTACTGCAGGGGATTAAAATGTTGCAAATGTCGCTGTCACAAAAACATTGCACATAGTCTCGGCACATCGGTCATCACGGTCATTACCAACTACCAACCAAACCAAACCACCAACCCCATCCGAGGAGGGTTAGGGTTACAGGCACGAGGGTGGTCTCGTGGCTACTTGTGCATGCTGACCAGCACCTTGACCCTCACTAGGGCCCACCTTGACGTAGACCACTAGGCGTGGTCCACTACAGAATGGTGTTGTCTGTGTGGCGTTCCCATGCACATGGCATGCACATGGGCATGATCGCCTACCAACTACACTATTGCCTGACCCAGAGGGCTATGATGTAGAGTTGGCATGACCTGCATGCACTAATGGTAAGCTGAGAACAGCTCAAGACAGGGGGATAGACACTGTGCCCCAGCAGGCTGCTGCTGCTGGGTCTCGGGTGGCTTGTCTCGCACCCGCTGTTTCCCCAGGCCAGGGACCTCCTTGCCCTTGGCTGGCAGCTTCCCCTGCTCTGGCCAGTAGCACAGCTCCAGTGGGCGCCACCTGCTCTCCCCAATGCGCTGCATGTTCAATGCTGTGTTGCAGTCTCGGTCTACCAACCTGCCTGGCTGTGGTGCCTGGCTGTTGCGCTTGGCTGGCAGGGGAGTGCTGGGCCCTGGCTCAGAGGCTGCTGGCTGTGTGGCTGCCTGGATGCTGCATGGGGCCTGTGGGGGCTTGCGTGGGGCAACTACTGGGCACCACATCATGCCCCACATTGGCTGGTCACGCTGCTAGGGCCAGGCTGGGTCCAGCGCTGTTCCACCTGCCCTGCTGGGGCTTCCAGTCTGCAATCCTGGATGCGCTTGCTCAGCCTAATCTCACAAGGCTGCTGGCCGTTCACAGCTGAGCTGACCCGGCTGGTGCGGTGCTCATCCACAAGCACCACCCTTCCCCGCCGCTGGTCTGTGCCCCTGGGCCTGCACACCACCTTGCTGCAGGCACTCAGCACCGCATCAGCACCCCTCCCCGGGTGCCAATATCAGCTGCTCCAAAGAACACCACCAGCTGCTTGGCACGCCCATGGCGCTTCATGGCCACCTCCGCCATCTCCTTCTCCAACTGCAGCCATGCACACAAGGCACACACAGGGTGGCTGACATGGTGACACTATGGCTTCAAGCCCAAGGCTTCGTGCACCAAGGCTTCATGCCCAACCCACCACCTCTCAGTAAACAACCCTCCCAACCACCCTCACCTTCTTGAAAAACTTCTCCAGCTCCCGGTCCTGGGCTCCGTACAGCCGCAGCCGGCAAGCAAGCGAGAAGCCTCATAATCTAAGATACGTTTCAATCGGTCCTGCTGCTATGCACCACGAAATAAAATGGATGAAGAGTGCAGCTGAGCCCAGGCAGGGAAAGCGAGGGCGGCTTGACGTAGATGAACAAATGGACTGGATGGGTGATGACCCTAGTTGTATAGGAGTAGTGCTGTTGCTGTCTTCAAGGGAGAGGCAAGGCTGGCCTATTCAGCTGGAAGCTGGCCTATGGTGGGAGCAGCTCACTGTGCCACACCAGCCAACCTCTCTTGTGTTTGTCAATTGCACAACAACAACCACAACACATAACAGAACCCCCCCCCGCATGATAGCAGTGCACATCACGTGGCTGCCATAGAGACCCAGGGTAAGGACAAACGCCCAGCGAAATGATATGAGGCACAATTCAACCTCCAAGTTCACTGGCACGCTTGCAAGCTTGGAGCATGGCAGAAATCGTGCCTACTCGCACGTGGGTGGCAGCCAAGGCAGGGGGAAACATATGCCAAGGTACCTGAACTGCTGCACACCAAGCAGAGACCCATGCTTGTAGTCTACTGGACCATCGCTGGACTGAATCGTCCATCGAGCCCATGCACCAGCACATAGCTGTCATCCCTGGACAGGCCCTCTAGGCAGGCAAGCAAGTGTTTAGGCACCTTGGCCCTAGACTACAGATGTTTAACACAACACAATTGATAACAATGCTACGCTTACCTAGACGTTCGCTGTCCCGCTCAGCAAGACCACGGCCACCGCCAGCGCGCCCTGCGTTTTGATCGATTTCCTCCTGAGCAAGGTCGAGGGTTCTGCCAGTGCAAGCGCGCTGGACGCAATGGCAAGTTTACGAACCTGCCGGCCGCGGGTGACAAATCGGGTATCCAGCTCAGCCTAACCGCTACAGGGTAGGTACAAAGAGATAGGCACGTTTGTCAGCTTCAAAGCGTTACAAAGCATCAACGCCCACCCGCCTGCCAGCTCTGCACTCTGGACCTCGCGCGGCCCGCCTTTCGAACCCGCCTGCTGCACTCCGCAATGGCCGCATTCAAAGACAATGTGCCATCCAGCAGCGCCAGTGGTGAGGGCGCCAAACTGGGCGCGGGCCGCCGATAGGCTTGCATTCGGATTAGATAGTTTTGTGCAAGCTTTGGCCCAGGATGCAGGATGGCGGATAGGGTATAGGTGTCTTACTGCACAGCCGGCGATGGCTCATGCTGACAATCTTGCTCCGTGCAGAGGACAATGCCGAGCGCGGGGTTACGATGGCTGCCTTCACGCCCATCCCCCGTCCAGCTGGTGTGCGCGGCAACCCTGGGCCCTTCGGCTTGCTGTGAGTGAACCGAGACTTGGGCGGGTCAACTCAGCAGTACATCTGGATGGGCTTTAGCACTGCAACATGGGTGTTGTTGTTGCGCTGGGCCTCACCAAGATAGTGCCACCTCTGACTGCTGTTGGTGCTCCATCCCTCGCCATCCCCAGGTGCTTCGGCATGACCACCTGCATGCTGATGTTCGTGACCACCACCTGGAGCTCTGCAGTGAGTTGCAGCAAGGAGGCAGGCGCACACCAGTTTGAACCTGGTGCAGCCTGAGTCGGCAGCAAACACTAGGGAGTGGAGACACAACACCATGCATGTGTTGTGTTTCAGCTGTGCCTAGCGCCCATGCCAGCGCCTGAGCTGCTATGCCTCCTTGCAGGGTTTCATTCCAGTGGTCATGAGCTACGCCATGTTCTTTGGTGGCGCAGGCCAGCTCATTGCAGGCATACTGGAGGTGTGCAGGCAGGCACAGGACAGGCAGCAGCACAGGGCAGGCGGCATCACCTTGCCCTGTGATGGCCTGCCCTGTGAGGTGCACAGACTGCTGACATGCACTGCTTGCCTGCCCCATGCTGAACATTGTACTGCCAGTCAGGGGCACCCGCAACTTCCCCTGAGCCTGGATCCACACTGTTCCTCGTCCACTGTTGGCATAGCACCCCTGCTCCCCTGTGCTGGCCCTGCCTCAGAGGCTCACCTGGCCGCCTGCACCTGCCCCACTGCCTGTGCAGCTGATCAAGGGCAACACCTTTGCCGGCACAGCCTTCTCCAGCTACGGCTGCTTCTGGATGGGCTGGTTCCTGTTCAACTACTTTGCCGTGAGCAAGATCACACCCAGCGTGCTGGCTGTGGCCTTGACTGGCGACACGCTGTGGTGCGGGCTGTGGGGCGTCCTCACCTTCCTGTTCTACATCGTCACGCTGCGCAAGAACGGCTGCCTGCAGGTGAGCGGCCAGGCAGCCGGCTGGGGTTGTAGCACCTGGGCCGCCCCGCTGGGGTGCTGGGGTGGCTGTGGTCTTGCTGAGCGGGACAGCGGACGTTGCCTGGCTGTGGGTGTGCCTGCTGCCCAGCGGTGTTGTTTAGGAGGAGGGTGGCATACCAGGTGAAGCAGTGGGGTACCAGCAGTGCTGCAATGCCTCTGGCCAACACCTCTAGGCCAATACCCCTGCTCCTGCCACCCACCCATTTGCTGCGTCCCACCCCACCTTGCTCTTGTTGCTGCTGCTGGCTGTGCTCGCAGACCATCTTCTTGACACTGTGGATCACATTCTTCCTGCTGGCCGGTGGCAACTACAGTGCCCGGTGCAAGGAGGCTGCAGGCTATGTGGGCTTCTTCTGCGGCTCCTCAGCCATCTACGCCGCCATTGCCATGCTGTACCAAGACGAGCTGGGCTGGACCCTGCCCGGCATGCGCCCCACCAACTTCATTTGAGGCTGGGCAGAGCCAGGCTAGGACCAGGCAGCCCTGTCAGCGGCCTTGGCCAACCAGGCTGAGGACCGCCTTCCGGGCCCCCTGCCCCTCTTGCTCCCAGGCCCCCTCCTGGCAAAGTGCCCTAGTTTGCGGCAGCCCTAGCGACATGGAGAATACAAGGGGGCAGGCAAGGGTCAGTTTTGTGAAGAGCAAGCAGCAGCAGCAGCAGCAGCAACAGCAGCAGCAGCAGCAGCAATGATAGACATACGGTCAGATGCAACCTAGTGGTAGTGTTCAAGTCAGCATACCTTGCGTTACTCCTGCCGCCTGCATACAATGACGAAGCTTTGCCCCTTGCTTTGAGGCAGCTGTGCAATCATGGCACCGGCAAGGTGGGATTGAGATGAGGTTTGGCCTTGTGATGTACGTTCCTTGCTGCCCTGCTCGGGCTTGTGATCCTTTGAAGACGGAATGAGCTTGTATGTTTTTGGTGTCATTCACCGTTTTGATCAGTTGCTTGCCAGTGTGATCCTTCCATCAAGAGCGTAGGGTGTATTTGATACGGTGTCATGCTGCTTACGATGCAAGGCATGAATAAGCGGACCCGCATGGCTTGCATGAATCTCGTGTGCCCTGTCACTGTAAGTGTGACGAGCCTCAACCTGTAACATGGGAGCAGACCCAACAGCGGTGCCGCACTTGACCAGCAGCAGCTTGCAACCTACATGAGTTCAACCCATGACTGCCTCATGGCCATTGAGAACATGCCGAGCAATGGTGTGAGATGTAAGTGCTGTCACATGCCCCACACCTTTCACAGGGAGGACAGGCAGCTTCAGTCGAGGCTCAAACAAGCATGGTGGTGTTGCATGAGCTGTGCCAGCTGCCCTTGCATTTCCACTGGCTGAGATCCATGTGTCGCATTTGGGAGGGCCTAGACTCTAGGCTAGAGTCTGCTGTTAGTGGCATCAGCACGTGAAGCTTGCAGCCTGCCCACATCTATCACATGTGTTGATCCACATAACTTCTCAAGGGCTTAGCGGAGCTGCTCCCCACGCATCTGCACCCTCTCACGCCGCTGCACCTCGTGCTAGGTTGATCCCCATGCGGTGGCAGCAGCGGTGGCAGGCCTACATGCAGGACCCTAGCACGGCCGATACTACGAGTAGGGGGAGTCCTTTGCAATGTGTCCATAAATGCAGTAACTTACATCACAACACATCACAACACAATTGAAAACAATGCAACGCTTACATAAACGTCCGCTGTCCCGCTCAGCAAGACCACGGCCACCGCCAGCGCGCCCTGCGTTTTGATCAACTACCTCCTGAGCAAGGTTTTGGGTTCTGCCAGTGCAAGCGCGCTGGACGCAATGGCAAGTTTACAAATCTGCCGGCCGCGGGTGACAAATCGGGTATCCAGCTCAGCCTAACCGCTACAGGGTAGGACAAAGAAATAGGCACGTTTGTCAGCATCAAAGCGTTACAAAGCATCAACGCCCACCCGCCTTCCTGCACTGCACTCTGGACGTCGCGCGGCCCGCCTTTTGAACCCGCCTGCTGCACTCCGCAATGGCCGCATCCAAAGACAATGTGCCATCCAGCAGCGCCAGTGGTGAGGGCGCCAAACTGGGCGGGGGCCGCCGATAGGCTTGCATTCGGATTAGATAGTTTTGTGCAAGCTTTGGCCCAGGATGCAGGATGGCGGATAGGGTGTAGCTGTATTACTGCACAGCCTACGATGGCTCATGCTGACAATCTTGCTCCGTGCAGAGGACAATGCCGAGCGCGGTGTTACGATGGCTGCCTTCACGCCCATCCCTCGTCCAGCTGGTGTGCGCGGCAATCCTGGGCCGTTCGGCTTGCTGTGAGTGAACCGAGACTTGGGCGGGTCAACTCAGCAGTACATCCGGAGGGGCTTTAGCACTGCAACATGGGTGTTGCTGTTGCGCTGGGCTTCACCAGGATAGTGCCACCTCTGACTGCTGTTGGTGCTCCATCCCTCGCCATCCCCAGGTGCTTCGGCATGACCACATGCATGCTGATGTTCGTGACCACCACCTGGAGCTCTGCAGTGAGTTGCAGCAAGGAGGCAGGCGCACACCAGTTTGACCCCGGTGCAGCCTGAGTCAGCAGCAAACACTAGGGAGTGGAGACACAACACCATGCATGTGTTGTGTTTCAGCTGTGCCTAGTGCCCATGCCAGCGCCTGAGCTGCTATGCCTCCTTGCAGGGTTTCATTCCAGTGGTCATGAGCTACGCCATGTTCTTTGGTGGCGCAGGCCAGCTCATTGCAGGCATACTGGAGGTGAGCAGGCAGGCACAGGGCAGGCAGCAGCACAGGGCAGGCAGCATCACCTTGCCCTGTGATGGCCGGGCCTGTGAGGTGCACAGGCTGCTGACATGCACTGCTTGCCTGCCCAATGCTGAACATTGCACTGCCAGACAGGGGCACCCGCAACTTCCCCTGAGCCTGGGTCCACACTGCTCCTCGTCCACTGTTGGCATAGCACCCCTCCTTCCCCGTGCTGGCCCTGCCTCAGAGGCTCACCTGGCCGCCTGCACCTGCCCCACTGCCTGTGCAGCTGATCAAGGGCAACACCTTTGCCGGCACCGCCTTCTCCAGCTACGGCTGCTTCTGGATGGGCTGGTTCCTGTTCAACTACTTTGCCGTGAGCAAGATCACACCCAGCGTGCTGGCTGTGGCCTTGACTGGCGACACGCTGTGGTGCGGGCTGTGGGGCGTCCTCACCTTCCTGTTCTACATCGTCACGCTGCGCAAGAACGGCTGCCTGCAGGTGAGCGGCCAGGCAGCCGGCTGGGGTTGTAGCACCTGGGCCGCCCCGCTGGGGTGCTGGGGTGGCTGTGGTCTTGCTGAGCGGGACAGCGGACGTTGCCTGGCTGTGGGTGTGCCTGCTGCCCAGTGGTGCTGTTTAGGAGGAGGGTGGCATACCAGGTGAAGCAGTGGGGTACCAGCAGTGCTGCAATGCCTCTGGCCAACACCCCTAGGCCAACACCCCTACTCCTGCCGCCCACCCATTTGCTGCGTCCCACCCCACCTTGCTCCTGCTGCTGCTGCTGCTGCTGGCTGTTCTCGCAGACCATCTTCTTGACACTGTGGATCACATTCTTCCTGCTGGCCGGTGGCAACTACAGTGCCCGGTGCAAGGAGGCTGCAGGCTATGTGGGCTTCTTCTGCGGCTCCTCAGCCATCTACGCCGCCATTGCCATGCTGTACCAAGACGAGCTGGGCTGGACCCTGCCCGGCATGCGCCCCACCAACTTCATTTGAGGTTGGGCAGAGCCAGGCTCGGACCAGGCAGCCCTGTCAGCGGCCTTGGCCAACCAGGCTGAGGACCGCCTTCCGGGACCCCTGCCCCTCTTGCTCCCAGGCCCCCTCCACGCAAAGTGCCCTAGTTTGTGGCAGCCCTAGCGACATGGAGATTACAAGGGGGCAGGCAAGGGTCAGTTTTGTGAAAAGCAAGCAGCAACAGCAGCAACAGCAGCAGCAGCAGCAATGATATACATGTGGTCCGATGCAATCTAGTGGTAGTGTACAAGTCAGCATACCTTGCGTTACTCCTGCCACCTGCATGCAATGACGAAGCTTTGCCCCTTGCTTTGAGGCAGCTGTGCAATCATGGCACCAGCAAGGTGGGATTGAGATGAGGTTTGGCCTTGTGATGTACGTTCCTTGCTGCCCTGCTCGGGCTTGTGATCCTTTGAAGACAGAATGAGCTTGTATGTTTTTGGTGTCATTCACCGTTTTGATCAGTTGCTTGCCAGTGTGATCCTTCCATCAAGAGCGTAGGGTGTATTTGATACGGTGTCATGCTGCTTACGATGCAAGGCATGAATAAGCAGACCCGCATAGCTTGCATGAATCTCGTGTGCCCTGTCACTGTAAGTGTGACGAGCCTCAATCTGTAACATGGGAGCAGACCCAACAGCGGTGCCGTGCTTGACCAGCAGCAGCTTGCAACCTACATGAGTTCAACCCATGACTGCCTCATGGCCATTGAGAACATGCCGAGCAATGGTGTGAGATGTAAGTGCTGTCACATGCCCCACACCTTTCACAGGGAGGACAGGCAGCTTCAGTCGAGGCTCAAACAAGCATGGTGGTGTTGCATGAGCTGTGCCAGCTGCCCTTGCATTTCCACTGGCTGAGATCCATGTGTCGCATTTGGGAGGGCCTAGACTCTAGGCTAGAGTCTGCTGTTAGTGGCATCAGCACGTGAAGCTTGCAGCCTGCCCACATCTATCACATGTGTTGATCCACATAACTTCTCAAGGGCTTAGCGGAGCTGCTCCCCACGCATCTGCACCCTCTCACGCCGCTGCACCTCGTGCTAGGTTGATCCCCATGGCGGTGGCAGCAGCGGTGGCAGGCCTACATGCAGGACCCTAGCACGGCCGACACTACGAGTAGGGCGAGTCCTTTGCAATGTGTACATGAATGCAGTAACATACATCACAACACATCACAACACAATTGAAAACAATGCAACGCTTACATAAACGTCCGCTGTCCCGCTCAGCAAGACCACGGCCACCGCCAGCGCGCCCTGCGTTTTGATCAACTACCTCCTGAGCAAGGTTTTGGGTTGTGCCAGTGCAAGCGCGCTGGACGCAATGGCAAGTTTACAAATCTGCCGGCCGCGGGTGACAAATCGGGTATCCAGCTCAGCCTAACCGCTACAGGGTAGGACAAAGAAATAGGCACGTTTGTCAGCATCAAAGCGTTACAAAGCATCAACGCCCACCCGCCTTCCTGCACTGCACTCTGGACGTCGCGCGGCCCGCCTTTTGAACCCGCCTGCTGCACTCCGCAATGGCCACATTCAAAGACAATGTGCCATCCAGCAGCGCCAGTGGTGAGGGCGCCAAACTGGGCGCGGGCCGCCGATAGGCTTGCATTCGGATTAGATAGTTTTGTGCAAGCTTTGGCCCAGGATGCAGGATGGCGGATAGGGTGTAGCTGTATTACTGCACAGCCTACGATGGCTCATGCTGACAATCTTGCTCCGTGCAGAGGACAATGCCGAGCGCGGTGTTACGATGGCTGCCTTCACGCCCATCCTTCGTCCAGCTGGTGTGCGCGGCAATCCTGGGCCGTTCGGCTTGCTGTGAGTGAACCGAGACTTGGGCGGGTCAACTCAGCAGTACATCCGGAGGGGCTTTAGCACTGCAACATGGGTGTTGCTGTTGCGCTGGGCTTCACCAGGATAGTGCCACCTCTGACTGCTGTTGGTGCTCCATCCCTCGCCATCCCCAGGTGCTTCGGCATGACCACATGCATGCTGATGTTCGTGACCACCACCTGGAGCTCTGCAGTGAGTTGCAGCAAGGAGGCAGGCGCACACCAGTTTGACCCCGGTGCAGCCTGAGTCAGCAGCAAACACTAGGGAGTGGAGACACAACACCATGCATGTGTTGTGTTTCAGCTGTGCCTAGTGCCCATGCCAGCGCCTGAGCTGCTATGCCTCCTTGCAGGGTTTCATTCCAGTGGTCATGAGCTACGCCATGTTCTTTGGTGGCGCAGGCCAGCTCATTGCAGGCATACTGGAGGTGAGCAGGCAGGCACAGGGCAGGCAGCAGCACAGGGCAGGCAGCATCACCTTGCCCTGTGATGGCCGGGCCTGTGAGGTGCACAGGCTGCTGACATGCACTGCTTGCCTGCCCAATGCTGAACATTGCACTGCCAGACAGGGGCACCCGCAACTTCCCCTGAGCCTGGGTCCACACTGCTCCTCGTCCACTGTTGGCATAGCACCCCTCCTTCCCCGTGCTGGCCCTGCCTCAGAGGCTCACCTGGCCGCCTGCACCTGCCCCACTGCCTGTGCAGCTGATCAAGGGCAACACCTTTGCCGGCACCGCCTTCTCCAGCTATGGCTGCTTCTGGATGGGCTGGTTCCTGTTCAACTACTTTGCCGTGAGCAAGATCACACCCAGCGTGCTGGCTGTGGCCTTGACTGGCGACACGCTGTGGTGCGGGCTGTGGGGCGTCCTCACCTTCCTGTTCTACATCGTCACGCTGCGCAAGAACGGCTGCCTGCAGGTGAGCGGCCAGGCAGCCGGCTGGGGTTGTAGCACCTGGGCCGCCCCGCTGGGGTGCTGGGGTGGCTGTGGTGGGCTTGCCTGGCTGTGGGTGTGCCTGCTGCCCAGTGGTGCTGTTTAGGAGGAGGGTGGCATACCAGGTGAAGCAGTGGGGTACCAGCAGTGCTGCAATGCCTCTGGCCAACACCCCTAGGCCAACACCCCTACTCCTGCCGCCCACCCATTTGCTGCGTTCCACCCCACCTTGCTCCTGCTGCTGCTGCTGCTGCTGCTGGCTGTTCTCGCAGACCATCTTCTTGACACTGTGGATCACATTCTTCCTGCTGGCCGGTGGCAACTACAGTGCCCGTTGCAAGGAGGCTGCAGGCTATGTGGGCTTCTTCTGCGGCTCCTCAGCCATCTACGCCGCCATTGCCATGCTGTACCAAGACGAGCTGGGCTGGACCCTGCCCGGCATGCGCCCCACCAACTTCATTTGAGGCTGGGCAGAGCCAGGCTCGGACCAGGCAGCCCTGTCAGCGGCCTTGGCCAACCAGGCTGAGGACCGCCTTCCGGGACCCCTGCCCCTCTTGCTCCCAGGCCCCCTCCACGCAAAGTGCCCTAGTTTGTGGCAGCCCTAGCGACATGGAGATTACAAGGGGGCAGGCAAGGGGTCAGTTTTGTGAAAAGCAAGCAGCAACAGCAGCACAGCAGCAGCAGCAGCAATGATAGACATGTGGTCAGATGCAATCTAGTGGTAGTGTACAAGTCAGCATACCTTGCGTTACTCCTGCCACCTGCATGCAATGACGAAGCTTTGCCCCTTGCTTTGAGGCAGCTGTGCAATCATGGCACCGGCAAGGTGGGATTGAGATGAGGTTTGGCCTTGTGATGTACGTTCCTTGCTGCCCTGCTCGGGCTTGTGATCCTTTGAAGACAGAATGAGCTTGTATGTTTTTGGTGTCATTCACCGTTTTGATCAGTTGCTTGCCAGTGTGATCCTTCCATCAAGAGCGTAGGGTGTATTTGATACGGTGTCATGCTGCTTACGATGCAAGGCATGAATAAGCGGACCCGCATGGCTTGCATGAATCTCGTGTGCCCTGTCACTGTAAGTGTGACGAGCCTCAACCTGTAACATGGGAGCAGACCCAACAGCGGTGCCGCACTTGACCAGCAGCAGCTTGCAACCTACATGAGTTCAACCCATGACTGCCTCATGGCCATTGAGAACATGCCGAGCAATGGTGTGAGATGTAAGTGCTGTCACATGCCCCACACCTTTCACAGGGAGGACAGGCAGCTTCAGTCGAGGCTCAAACAAGCATGGTGGTGTTGCATGAGCTGTGCCAGCTGCCCTTGCATTTCCACTGGCTGAGATCCATGTGTCGCATTTGGGAGGGCCTAGACTCTAGGCTAGAGTCTGCTGTTAGTGGCATCAGCACGTGAAGCTTGCAGCCTGCCCACATCTATCACATGTGTTGATCCACATAACTTCTCAAGGGCTTAGCGGAGCTGCTCCCCACGCATCTGCACCCTCTCACGCCGCTGCACCTCGTGCTAGGTTGATCCCCATGGCGGTGGCAGCAGCGGTGGCAGGCCTACATGCAGGACCCTAGCACGGCCGACACTACGAGTAGGGCGAGTCCTTTGCAATGTGTACATGAATGCAGTAACATACATCACAACACATCACAACACAATTGAAAACAATGCAACGCTTACATAAACGTCCGCTGTCCCGCTCAGCAAGACCACGGCCACCGCCAGCGCGCCCTGCGTTTTGATCAACTACCTCCTGAGCAAGGTTTTGGGTTGTGCCAGTGCAAGCGCGCTGGACGCAATGGCAAGTTTACAAATCTGCCGGCCGCGGGTGACAAATCGGGTATCCAGCTCAGCCTAACCGCTACAGGGTAGGACAAAGAAATAGGCACGTTTGTCAGCATCAAAGCGTTACAAAGCATCGACGCCCACCCGCCTTCCTGCACTGCACTCTGGACGTCGCGCGGCCCGCCTTTTGAACCCGCCTGCTGCACTCCGCAATGGCCACATTCAAAGACAATGTGCCATCCAGCAGCGCCAGTGGTGAGGGCGCCAAACTGGGCGCGGGCCGCCGATAGGCTTGCATTCGGATTAGATAGTTTTGTGCAAGCTTTGGCCCAGGATGCAGGATGGCGGATAGGGTGTAGCTGTATTACTGCACAGCCTACGATGGCTCATGCTGACAATCTTGCTCCGTGCAGAGGACAATGCCGAGCGCGGTGTTACGATGGCTGCCTTCACGCCCATCCCTCGTCCAGCTGGTGTGCGCGGCAATCCTGGGCCGTTCGGCTTGCTGTGAGTGAACCGAGACTTGGGCGGGTCAACTCAGCAGTACATCCGGAGGGGCTTTAGCACTGCAACATGGGTGTTGCTGTTGCGCTGGGCTTCACCAGGATAGTGCCACCTCTGACTGCTGTTGGTGCTCCATCCCTCGCCATCCCCAGGTGCTTCGGCATGACCACATGCATGCTGATGTTCGTGACCACCACCTGGAGCTCTGCAGTGAGTTGCAGCAAGGAGGCAGGCGCACACCAGTTTGACCCCGGTGCAGCCTGAGTCAGCAGCAAACACTAGGGAGTGGAGACACAACACCATGCATGTGTTGTGTTTCAGCTGTGCCTAGTGCCCATGCCAGCGCCTGAGCTGCTATGCCTCCTTGCAGGGTTTCATTCCAGTGGTCATGAGCTACGCCATGTTCTTTGGTGGCGCAGGCCAGCTCATTGCAGGCATACTGGAGGTGAGCAGGCAGGCACAGGGCAGGCAGCAGCACAGGGCAGGCAGCATCACCTTGCCCTGTGATGGCCGGGCCTGTGAGGTGCACAGGCTGCTGACATGCACTGCTTGCCTGCCCAATGCTGAACATTGCACTGCCAGACAGGGGCACCCGCAACTTCCCCTGAGCCTGGGTCCACACTGCTCCTCGTCCACTGTTGGCATAGCACCCCTCCTTCCCCGTGCTGGCCCTGCCTCAGAGGCTCACCTGGCCGCCTGCACCTGCCCCACTGCCTGTGCAGCTGATCAAGGGCAACACCTTTGCCGGCACCGCCTTCTCCAGCTATGGCTGCTTCTGGATGGGCTGGTTCCTGTTCAACTACTTTGCCGTGAGCAAGATCACACCCAGCGTGCTGGCTGTGGCCTTGACTGGCGACACGCTGTGGTGCGGGCTGTGGGGCGTCCTCACCTTCCTGTTCTACATCGTCACGCTGCGCAAGAACGGCTGCCTGCAGGTGAGCGGCCAGGCAGCCGGCTGGGGTTGTAGCACCTGGGCCGCCCCGCTGGGGTGCTGGGGTGGCTGTGGTGGGCTTGCCTGGCTGTGGGTGTGCCTGCTGCCCAGTGGTGCTGTTTAGGAGGAGGGTGGCATACCAGGTGAAGCAGTGGGGTACCAGCAGTGCTGCAATGCCTCTGGCCAACACCCCTAGGCCAACACCCCTACTCCTGCCGCCCACCCATTTGCTGCGTTCCACCCCACCTTGCTCCTGCTGCTGCTGCTGCTGCTGCTGGCTGTTCTCGCAGACCATCTTCTTGACACTGTGGATCACATTCTTCCTGCTGGCCGGGGGCAACTACAGTGCCCGTTGCAAGGAGGCTGCAGGCTATGTGGGCTTCTTCTGCGGCTCCTCAGCCATCTACGCCGCCATTGCCATGCTGTACCAAGACGAGCTGGGCTGGACCCTGCCCGGCATGCGCCCCACCAACTTCATTTGAGGCTGGGCAGAGCCAGGCTCGGACCAGGCAGCCCTGTCAGCGGCCTTGGCCAACCAGGCTGAGGACCGCCTTCCGGGACCCCTGCCCCTCTTGCTCCCAGGCCCCCTCCACGCAAAGTGCCCTAGTTTGTGGCAGCCCTAGCGACATGGAGATTACAAGGGGGCAGGCAAGGGGTCAGTTTTGTGAAAAGCAAGCAGCAACAGCAGCACAGCAGCAGCAGCAGCAATGATAGACATGTGGTCAGATGCAATCTAGTGGTAGTGTACAAGTCAGCATACCTTGCGTTACTCCTGCCACCTGCATGCAATGACGAAGCTTTGCCCCTTGCTTTGAGGCAGCTGTGCAATCATGGCACCGGCAAGGTGGGATTGAGATGAGGTTTGGCCTTGTGATGTACGTTCCTTGCTGCCCTGCTCGGGCTTGTGATCCTTTGAAGACGGAATGAGCTTGTATGTTTTTGGTGTCATTCACCGTTTTGATCAGTTGCTTGCCAGTGTTATCCTTCCATCAAGAGCGTAGGGTGTATTTGATACGGTGTCATGCTGCTTACGATGCAAGGCATGAATAAGCGGACCCGCATGGCTTGCATGAATCTCGTGTGCCCTGTCACTGTAAGTGTGACGAGCCTCAACCTGTAACATGGGAGCAGACCCAACAGCGGTGCCGCACTTGACCAGCAGCAGCTTGCAACCTACATGAGTTCAACCCATGACTGCCTCATGGCCATTGAGAACATGCCGAGCAATGGTGTGAGATGTAAGTGCTGTCACATGCCCCACACCTTTCACAGGGAGGACAGGCAGCTTCAGTCGAGGCTCAAACAAGCATGGTGGTGTTGCATGAGCTGTGCCAGCTGCCCTTGCATTTCCACTGGCTGAGATCCATGTGTCGCATTTGGGAGGGCCTAGACTCTAGGCTAGAGTCTGCTGTTAGTGGCATCAGCACGTGAAGCTTGCAGCCTGCCCACATCTATCACATGTGTTGATCCACATAACTTCTCAAGGGCTTAGCGGAGCTGCTCCCCACGCATCTGCACCCTCTCACGCCGCTGCACCTCGTGCTAGGTCGATCCCCATGCGGTGGCAGCAGCGGTGGCAGGCCTACATGCAGGACCCTAGCACGGCCGATACTACGAGTAGGGGGAGTCCTTTGCAATGTGTACATGAATGCAGTAACATACATCACAACACATCACAACACAATTGAAAACAATGCTACGCTTACATAAACGTTCGCTGTCCCGCTCAGCAAGATCACGGCCACCGCCAGCGCGCCCTGCGTTTTGATCAACTACATCCTGAGCAGGGTCGAGGGCTCTGCCAGTGCGAGCGCGCTGGACGCAATGGCAAGTTTACAAACCTGCCGGCCGCGGGTGACAAATCGGGTATCCAGCTCAGCCTAACCGCTACAGGGTAAGAACAAAGAAATAGGCACGTTTGTCAGCATCAAAGCGTTACAAAGCATCAACGCCCACCCGCCTGCCTGCACTGCACTCTGGACGTCGCGCGGCCCGCCTTTCGAACCCGCCTGCTGCACTCCGCAATGGCCGCATTCAAAGACAATGTGCCATCCAGCAGCGCCAGTGGTGAGGGCGCCAAACTGGGCGCGGGCCGCCGATAGGCTTGCATTCGGATTAGATAGTTTTGTGCAAGCTTTGGCCCAGGATGTAGGATGGCGGATAGGGTATAGGTGTCTTACTGCACAGCCGACGATGGCTCATGCTGTCAATGTTGCTCCGTGCAGAGGACAATGCCGAGCGCGGTGTTACGATGGCTGCCTTCACGCCCATCCCTCGTCCAGCTGGTGTGCGCGGCAATCCTGGGCCGTTCGGCTTGCTGTGAGTGAACCGAGACTTGGGCGGGTCAACTCAGCAGTACATCTGGATGGGCTTTAGCACTGCAACATGGGTTTTGCTGTTGCGCTGGGCTTCACCAAGATAGTGCCATCATCTGACTGCTGTTGGTGCTCCATCCCTCGCCATCCCCAGGTGCTTTGGCATGACCACCTGCATGCTGATGTTCGTGACCACCACCTGGAGCTCTGCAGTGAGTTGCAGCAAGGAGGCAGGCGCACACCAGTTTGACCCCGGTGCAGCCTGAGTCAGCAGCAAACACTAGGGAGTGGAGACACAACACCATGCATGTGTTGTGTTTCAGCTGTGCCTAGTGCCCATGCCAGCGCCTGAGCTGCTATGCCTCCTTGCAGGGTTTCATTCCAGTGGTCATGAGCTACGCCATGTTCTTTGGTGGCGCAGGCCAGCTCATTGCAGGCATACTGGAGGTGAGCAGGCAGGCACAGGGCAGGTAGCAGCACAGGGCAAGCAGCATCACCTTGCCCTGTGACGGCCTGCCCTGTGAGGCGCACAGACTGCTGACATGCACTGCTTGCCTGCCCGATGCTGAACATTGTACTGCCAGGCAGGAGCACCCGCAACTTCCCCTGAGCCTGGATCCACACTGCTCCTCGTCCACTGTTGGCATAGCACCCCTCCTTCCCCGTGCTGGCCCTGCCTCAGAGGCTCACCTGGCCGCCTGCACCTGCCCCACTGCCTGTGCAGCTGATCAAGGGCAACACCTTTGCCGGCACCGCCTTCTCCAGCTATGGCTGCTTCTGGATGGGCTGGTTCCTGTTCAACTACTTTGCCGTGAGCAAGATCACACCCAGCGTGCTGGCTGTGGCCTTGACTGGCGACACGCTGTGGTGCGGGCTGTGGGGCGTCCTCACCTTCTTGTTCTACATCGTCACGCTGCGCAAGAACGGCTGCCTGCAGGTGAGCGGCCAGGCAGCGGGCTGGGGTTGCAGCACCTGGGCCGCCCCGCTGGGGTGCTGTGGTGGCTGTAGTGGGCTTGGCCTGCCTGTGGGTGTGCCTGCTGCCCAGTGGTGCTGTTTAGGAGGAGGGTGGCATACCAGGTGAAGCAGTGGGGTACCAGCAGTGCTGCAATGCCTCTGGCCAACACCCCTAGGCCCACACCCCTACTCCTGCCGCCCACCCATTTGCTGCGTTCCACCCCACCTTGCTCCTGCTGCTGCTGCTGGCTGTGCTCGCAGACCATCTTCTTGACACTGTGGATCACATTCTTCCTGCTGGCCGGTGGCAACTACAGTGCCCGGTGCAAGGAGGCTGCAGGCTATGTGGGCTTCTTCTGCGGCTCCTCAGCCATCTACGCCGCCATTGCCATGCTGTACCAAGACGAGCTGGGCTGGACCCTGCCCGGCATGCGCCCCACCAACTTCATTTGAGGCTGGGCAGAGCCAGGCTCGGACCAGGCAGCCCTGTCAGCGGCCTTGGCCAACAAGGCTGAGGACCGCCTTCCAGGCCCCTTGCCCCTCTTGCTCCCAGGCCCCCTCCTGGCAAAGTGCCCTAGTTTGTGGCAGCCCTAGTGACATGGAGAATACAAGGGGGCAGGCAAGGGTCAGTTCTGTGAAGAGCAAGCAGCAGCAGCAGCAACAGCAGCAGCAGCAATGATAGACATGCGGTCAGATGCAATCTAGTGGTAGTGTACAAGTCAGCATACCTTGCGTTACTCCTGCCACCTGCATGCAATGACGAAGCTTTGCCCCTTGCTTTGAGGCAGCTGTGCAATCATGGCACCGGCAAGGTGGGATTGAGATGAGGTTTGGCCTTGTGATGTACGTTCCTTGCTGCCCTGCTCGGGCCTGTGATCCTTTGAAGACAGAATGAGCTTGTATGTTTTTGGTGTCATTCACCGTTTTGATCAGTTGCTTGCCAGTGTGATCCTTCCATCAAGAGCGTAGGGTGTATTTGATACGGTGTCATGCTGCTTACGATGCAAGGCATGAATAAGCGGACCCGCATGGCTTGCATGAACCTCGTGTGCCCTGTCACTGTAAGTGTGACGAGCCTCCATCTGTAACATGGGAGCAGACCCAACAGCGGTGCCGTACTTGACCAGCAGCAGCTTGCAACCTACATGAGTTCAACCCATGACTGCCCCACGGCCATTGAGAACATGCCGAGCAATGGTGTGAGATGTAAGTGCTGTCACATGCCCCACACCTTTCACAGGGAGGACAGGCAGCTTCAGTCGAGGCTCAAACAAGCATGGTGGTGTTGCATGAGCTGTGCCAGCTGCCCTTGCATTTCCACTGGCTGAGGTCCATGTGTGGCATTTGCAACGGCCTAGAGTCTGCTGTTCGTGGCAGCAGCACGTGAAGCTTGCAGCCTGGCCACATCTATCACATGTGTTGGGTCACATAACTTCTCAAGGGCCAAGCGGAGCTGCTACCCACACATCTGCACCCTCTCACGCCGCTGCACCTCGTGCTAGGTTGATCCCCATGGCGGTGGCAGCAGCGGTGGCAGGCCTACATGCAGGACCCCTAGCACGGCCGATACTACGAGTAGGGGGAGTCCTTTGCAATGTGTACATGAATGCAGTAACATACATCACAACACATCATAAACGTTCGCTGTCCCGCTCAGCAAGATCACGGCCACCGCCAGCGCGCCCTGCGTTTTGATCGATTACCTCCTGAGCAAGGTCGAGGGTTCTGCCAGTGCAAGCGCGCTGGACGCAATGGCAAGTTTACGAACCTGCCGGCCGCGGGTGACAAATCGGGTATCCAGCTCAGCCTAACCGCTACAGGGTAGGAACATAGATAAAGGCACGTTTGTCAGCATCGAAGCGTTACAAAGCATCAACGCCCACCCACCTGCCAGCACTGCACTCTGGACGTCGCGCGGCCCGCCTTTCGAACCCGCCTGCTGCACTCCGCAATGGCCGCATTCAAAGACAATGTGCCATCCAGCAGCGCCAGTGGTGAGGGCGCCAAACTGGGCGCGGGCCGCCGATAGGCTTGCATTCGGATTAGATAGTTTTGTGCAAGCTTTGGCCCAGGATGTAGGATGGCGGATAGGGTATAGGTGTCTTACTGCACAGCCGACGATGGCTCATGCTGTCAATGTTGCTCCGTGCAGAGGACAATGCCGAGCGCGGTGTTACGATGGCTACCTTCACGCCCATCCCTCGTCCAGCTGGTGTGCGCGGCAATCCTGGGCCGTTCGGCTTGCTGTGAGTGAACCGAGACTTGGGCGGGTCAACTCAGCAGTACATCTGGATGGGCTTTAGCACTGCAACATGGGTGTTGCTGTTGCGCTGGGCCTCACCAAGATAGTGCCATCATCTGACTGCTGTTGGTGCTCCATCCCTCGCCATCCCCAGGTGCTTCGGCATGACCACATGCATGCTGATGTTCGTGACCACCACCTGGAGCTCTGCAGTGAGTTGCAGGAAGGAGGCAGGCGCACACCAGTTTGACCCCGGTGCAGCCTGAGTCGGCAGCACACACTAGGGAGTGGAGACACAACACCATGCATGTGTTGTGTTTCAGCTGTGCCTAGTGCCCATGCCAGCGCCTGAGCTGCTATGCCTCCTTGCAGGGTTTCATTCCAGTGGTCATGAGCTACGCCATGTTCTTTGGTGGCGCAGGCCAGCTCATTGCAGGCATACTGGAGGTGAGCAGGCAAGAATAGGTCAGGCAGGAGCACAGGGCAGGCGGCATCACCTTGCCCTGTGATGGCCTGCCCTGTGAGGTGCACAGACTGCTGACATGCACTGCTTGCCTGCCCCATGCTGAACGTTGTACTGCCAGGCAGGGGCACCCGCAACTTCCCCTGAGCCTGGATCCACACTGCTCCTCGTCCACTGTTGGCATAGCACCCCTCCTTCCCCGTGCTGGCCCTGCCTCAGAAGCTCACCTGGCCGCCTGCACCTGCCCCACTGCCTGTGCAGCTGATCAAGGGTAACACCTTTGCCGGCACCGCCTTCTCCAGCTACGGCTGCTTCTGGATGGGCTGGTTCCTGTTCAACTACTTTGCCGTGAGCAAGATCACACCCAGCGTGCTGGCTGTGGCCTTGACTGGCGACACGCTGTGGTGCGGGCTGTGGGGCGTCCTCACCTTCTTGTTCTACATCGTCACGCTGCGCAAGAACGGCTGCCTGCAGGTGAGCGGCCAGGCAGCGGGCTGGGGTTGCAGCACCTGGGCCGCCCCGCTGGGGTGCTGTGGTGGCTGTAGTGGGCTTGGCCTGCCTGTGGGTGTGCCTGCTGCCCAGTGGTGCTGTTTAGGAGGAGGGTGGCGTACCAGGTGAAGCAGTGGGGTACCAGCAGTGCTGCAGTGCCTCTGGCCAACACCCCTAGGCCAAGACCCCAACTCCCGCCACCCACCCATTTGCTGCGTTCCACCCCACCTTGCTCCTGCTGCTGCTCCTGCTGCTGCTGGCTGTGCTCGCAGACCATCTTCTTGACACTGTGGATCACATTCTTCCTGCTGGCCGGTGGCAACTACAGTGCCCGGTGCAAGGAGGCTGCAGGCTATGTGGGCTTCTTCTGCGGCTCCTCAGCCATCTACGCCGCCATTGCCATGCTGTACCAAGACGAGCTGGGCTGGACCCTGCCCGGCATGCGCCCCACCAACTTCATTTGAGGCTGGGCAGAGCCAGGCTAGGACCAGGCAGCCCTGTCAGCGGCCTTGGCCAACCAGGCTGAGGACCGCCTTCCGGGACCCCTGCCCCTCTTGCTCCCAGGCCCCCTCCACGCAAAGTGCCCTAGTTTGTGGCAGCCCTAGTGACATGGAGAATACAAGGGGGCAGGCAAGGGTCAGTTTTGTGAAGAGCAAGCAGCAGCAGCAGCAACAGCAGCAGCAGCAGCAGCAATGATAGACATGCGGTCAGATGCAATCTAGTGGTAGTGTACAAGTCAGCATACCTTGCATTACTCCTGCCGCGTGCATACAATGACGAAGCTTTGCCCCTTGCTTTGAGGCAGCTGTGCAATCATGGCACCGGCAAGGTGGGATTGAGATGAGGTTTGGCCTTGTGATGTACGTTCCTTGCTGCCCTGCTCGGGCCTGTGATCCTTTGAAGACAGAATGAGCTTGTATGTTTTTGGTGTCATTCACCGTTTTGATCAGTTGCTTGCCAGTGTGATCCTTCCATCAAGAGCGTAGGGTGTATTCGATACGGTGTCATGCTGCTTACGATGCAAGGCATGAATAAGCGGACCCGCATGGCTTGCATGAACCTCGTGTGCCCTGTCACTGTAAGTGTGACGAGCCTCGATCTGTAACATGGGAGCAGACCCAACAGCAGTGCCGTACTTGACCAGCAGCAGCTTGCAACCTACATGAGTTCAACCCATGACTGCCCCACGGCCATTGAGAACATGCCGAGCAATGGTGTGAGATGGAAGTGCTGTCACATGCCCCACACCTTTCACAGGGAAGAAAGGCGGTTTCAGTACTTGGAGGTTCACAGAAGCATGGTGGTGTTGCATGAGCTGTGCCATCTGCCCTTGCATTTCCACTGGCTGAGATCCATGTGTCGCATTTGGAAGGGCCTAGGGTCTGCTGTTAGTGGCATCAGCACGTGAAGCTTGCAGCCTGGCCACATCTATCACATGTGTTCGTCCACATAACTTCTCAAGGGCTTAGCGGAGCTGCTACCCACACATCTGCACCCTCTCACGCCAAGTGCTGCACCTCGTGCTAGGTCGATCCCCATGCGGTGGCAGCAGCGGTGGCAGGCCTACATGCAGGACCCTAGCACGGCCGATACTACGAGTAGGGGGAGTCCTTTGCAATGTGTACATGAATGCAGTAACATACATCACAACACATCACAACACAATTGAAAACAATGCAACGCTTACATAAACGTTCGCTGTCCCGCTCAGCAAGATCACGGCCACCGCCAGCGCGCCCTGCGTTTTGATCGATTACCTCCTGAGCAAGGTCGAGGGTTCTGCCAGTGCAAGCGCGCTGGACGCAATGGCAAGTTTACGAACCTGCCGGCCGCGGGTGACAAATCGGGTATCCAGCTCAGCCTAACCGCTACAGGGTAGGAACATAGATAAAGGCACGTTTGTCAGCATCGAAGCGTTACAAAGCATCAACGCCCACCCACCTGCCAGCACTGCACTCTGGACGTCGCGCGGCCCGCCTTTCGAACCCGCCTGCTGCACTCCGCAATGGCCGCATTCAAAGACAATGTGCCATCCAGCAGCGCCAGTGGTGAGGGCGCCAAACTGGGCGCGGGCCGCCGATAGGCTTGCATTCGGATTAGATAGTTTTGTGCAAGCTTTGGCCCAGGATGTAGGATGGCGGATAGGGTATAGGTGTCTTACTGCACAGCCGACGATGGCTCATGCTGTCAATGTTGCTCCGTGCAGAGGACAATGCCGAGCGCGGTGTTACGATGGCTACCTTCACGCCCATCCCTCGTCCAGCTGGTGTGCGCGGCAATCCTGGGCCGTTCGGCTTGCTGTGAGTGAACCGAGACTTGGGCGGGTCAACTCAGCAGTACATCTGGATGGGCTTTAGCACTGCAACATGGGTGTTGCTGTTGCGCTGGGCCTCACCAAGATAGTGCCATCATCTGACTGCTGTTGGTGCTCCATCCCTCGCCATCCCCAGGTGCTTCGGCATGACCACATGCATGCTGATGTTCGTGACCACCACCTGGAGCTCTGCAGTGAGTTGCAGGAAGGAGGCAGGCGCACACCAGTTTGACCCCGGTGCAGCCTGAGTCGGCAGCACACACTAGGGAGTGGAGACACAACACCATGCATGTGTTGTGTTTCAGCTGTGCCTAGTGCCCATGCCAGCGCCTGAGCTGCTATGCCTCCTTGCAGGGTTTCATTCCAGTGGTCATGAGCTACGCCATGTTCTTTGGTGGCGCAGGCCAGCTCATTGCAGGCATACTGGAGGTGAGCAGGCAGGCACAGGACAGGCAGGAGCACAGGGCAGGCGGCATCACCTTGCCCTGTGATGGCCTGCCCTGTGAGGTGCACAGACTGCTGACATGCACTGCTTGCCTGCCCCATGCTGAACGTTGTACTGCCAGGCAGGGGCACCCGCAACTTCCCCTGAGCCTGGATCCACACTGCTCCTCGTCCACTGTTGGCATAGCACCCCTCCTTCCCCGTGCTGGCCCTGCCTCAGAGGCTCACCTGGCCGTCTGCACCTGCCCCACTGCCTGTGCAGCTGATCAAGGGCAACACCTTTGCCGGCACCGCCTTCTCCAGCTATGGCTGCTTCTGGATGGGCTGGTTCCTGTTCAACTACTTTGCCGTGAGCAAGATCACACCCAGCGTGCTGGCTGTGGCCTTGACTGGCGACACGCTGTGGTGCGGGCTGTGGGGCGTCCTCACCTTCCTATTCTACATCGTCACGCTGCGCAAGAACGGCTGCCTGCAGGTGAGCGGCCAGGCAGCGGGCTGGGGTTGCAGCACCTGGGCCGCCCCGCTGGGGTGCTGTGGTGGCTGTAGTGGGCTTGGCCTGCCTGTGGGTGTGCCTGCTGCCCAGTGGTGCTGTTTAGGAGGAGGGTGGCGTACCAGGTGAAGCAGTGGGGTACCAGCAGTGCTGCAATGCCTCTGGCCAACACCCCTAGGCCAAGACCCCAACTCCCGCCACCCACCCATCTGCTGCGTTCCACCCCACCTTGCTCCTGCTGCTGCTGCTGGCTGTGCTCGCAGACCATCTTCTTGACACTGTGGATCACATTCTTCCTGCTGGCCGGTGGCAACTACAGTGCCCGGTGCAAGGAGGCTGCAGGCTATGTGGGCTTCTTCTGTGGCTCCTCAGCCATCTACGCCGCCATTGCCATGCTGTACCAAGACGAGCTGGGCTGGACCCTGCCCGGCATGCGCCCCACCAACTTCATTTGAGGCTGGGCAGAGCCAGGCTCGGACCAGGAGCCCTGTCAGCGGCCTTGGCCAACCAGGCTGAGGACCGCCTTCCGGGACCCCTGCCCCTCTTGCTCCCAGGCCCCTCCCACGCAAAGTGCCCTAGTTTGTGGCAGCCCTAGTGACATGGAGAATACAAGGGGGCAGGCAAGGGTCAGTTTTGTGAAGAGCAAGCAGCAGCAGCAGCAACAGCAGCAGCAGCAGCAGCAGCAATGATAGACATGCGGTCAGATGCAATCTAGTGGTAGTGTACAAGTCAGCATACCTTGCATTACTCCTGCCGCGTGCATACAATGACGAAGCTTTGCCCCTTGCTTTGAGGCAGCTGTGCAATCATGGCACCGGCAAGGTGGGATTGAGATGAGGTTTGGCCTTGTGATGTACGTTCCTTGCTGCCCTGCTCGGGCTTGTGATCCTTTGAAGACGGAATGAGCTTGTATGTTTTTGGTGTCATTCACCGTTTTGATCAGTTGCTTGCCAGTGTGATCCTTCCATCAAGAGCGTAGGGTGTATTCGATACGGTGTCATGCTGCTTACGATGCAAGGCATGAATAAGCGGACCCGCATGGCTTGCATGAACCTCGTGTGCCCTGTCACTGTAAGTGTGACGAGCCTCGATCTGTAACATGGGAGCAGACCCAACAGCAGTGCCGTACTTGACCAGCAGCAGCTTGCAACCTACATGAGTTCAACCCATGACTGCCCCACGGCCATTGAGAACATGCCGAGCAATGGTGTGAGATGGAAGTGCTGTTACATGCCCCACACCTTTCACAGGGAAGAAAGGCGGTTTCAGTACTTGGAGGTTCACAGAAGCATGGTGGTGTTGCATGAGCTGTGCCATCTGCCCTTGCATTTCCACTGGCTGAGATCCATGTGTCGCATTTGGAAGGGCCTAGGGTCTGCTGTTAGTGGCATCAGCACGTGAAGCTTGCAGCCTGGCCACATCTATCACATGTGTTCGTCCACATAACTTCTCAAGGGCTTAGCGGAGCTGCTACCCACACATCTGCACCCTCTCACGCCAAGTGCTGCACCTCGTGCTAGGTCGATCCCCATGCGGTGGCAGCAGCGGTGGCAGGCCTACATGCAGGACCCTAGCACGGCCGATACTACGAGTAGGGGGAGTCCTTTGCAATGTGTACATGAATGCAGTAACATACATCACAACACATCACAACACAATTGAAAACAATGCAACGCTTACATAAACGTTCGCTGTCCCGCTCAGCAAGATCACGGCCACCGCCAGCGCGCCCTGCGTTTTGATCGATTACCTCCTGAGCAAGGTCGAGGGTTCTGCCAGTGCAAGCGCGCTGGACGCAATGGCAAGTTTACGAACCTGCCGGCCGCGGGTGACAAATCGGGTATCCAGCTCAGCCTAACCGCTACAGGGTAGGAACATAGATAAAGGCACGTTTGTCAGCATCGAAGCGTTACAAAGCATCAACGCCCACCCACCTGCCAGCACTGCACTCTGGACGTCGCGCGGCCCGCCTTTCGAACCCGCCTGCTGCACTCCGCAATGGCCGCATTCAAAGACAATGTGCCATCCAGCAGCGCCAGTGGTGAGGGCGCCAAACTGGGCGCGGGCCGCCGATAGGCTTGCATTCGGATTAGATAGTTTTGTGCAAGCTTTGGCCCAGGATGTAGGATGGCGGATAGGGTATAGGTGTCTTACTGCACAGCCGACGATGGCTCATGCTGTCAATGTTGCTCCGTGCAGAGGACAATGCCGAGCGCGGTGTTACGATGGCTGCCTTCACGCCCATCCCTCGTCCAGCTGGTGTGCGCGGCAATCCTGGGCCGTTCGGCTTGCTGTGAGTGAACCGAGACTTGGGCGGGTCAACTCAGCAGTACATCTGGATGGGCTTTAGCACTGCAACATGGGTGTTGCTGTTGCGCTGGGCCTCACCAAGATAGTGCCATCATCTGACTGCTGTTGGTGCTCCATCCCTCGCCATCCCCAGGTGCTTCGGCATGACCACATGCATGCTGATGTTCGTGACCACCACCTGGAGCTCTGCAGTGAGTTGCAGGAAGGAGGCAGGCGCACACCAGTTTGACCCCGGTGCAGCCTGAGTCGGCAGCACACACTAGGGAGTGGAGACACAACACCATGCATGTGTTGTGTTTCAGCTGTGCCTAGTGCCCATGCCAGCGCCTGAGCTGCTATGCCTCCTTGCAGGGTTTCATTCCAGTGGTCATGAGCTACGCCATGTTCTTTGGTGGCGCAGGCCAGCTCATTGCAGGCATACTGGAGGTGAGCAGGCAGGCACAGGACAGGCAGGAGCACAGGGCAGGCGGCATCACCTTGCCCTGTGATGGCCTGCCCTGTGAGGTGCACAGACTGCTGACATGCACTGCTTGCCTGCCCCATGCTGAACGTTGTACTGCCAGGCAGGGGCACCCGCAACTTCCCCTGAGCCTGGATCCACACTGCTCCTCGTCCACTGTTGGCATAGCACCCCTCCTTCCCCGTGCTGGCCCTGCCTCAGAGGCTCACCTGGCCGTCTGCACCTGCCCCACTGCCTGTGCAGCTGATCAAGGGCAACACCTTTGCCGGCACCGCCTTCTCCAGCTATGGCTGCTTCTGGATGGGCTGGTTCCTGTTCAACTACTTTGCCGTGAGCAAGATCACACCCAGCGTGCTGGCTGTGGCCTTGACTGGCGACACGCTGTGGTGCGGGCTGTGGGGCGTCCTCACCTTCCTATTCTACATCGTCACGCTGCGCAAGAACGGCTGCCTGCAGGTGAGCGGCCAGGCAGCGGGCTGGGGTTGCAGCACCTGGGCCGCCCCGCTGGGGTGCTGTGGTGGCTGTAGTGGGCTTGGCCTGCCTGTGGGTGTGCCTGCTGCCCAGTGGTGCTGTTTAGGAGGAGGGTGGCATACCAGGTGAAGCAGTGGGGTACCAGCAGTGCTGCAATGCCTCTGGCCAACACCCCTAGGCCAAGACCCCAACTCCCGCCACCCACCCATCTGCTGCGTTCCACCCCACCTTGCTCCTGCTGCTGCTGCTGGCTGTGCTCGCAGACCATCTTCTTGACACTGTGGATCACATTCTTCCTGCTGGCCGGTGGCAACTACAGTGCCCGGTGCAAGGAGGCTGCAGGCTATGTGGGCTTCTTCTGCGGCTCCTCAGCCATCTACACCGCCATTGCCATGCTGTACCAAGACGAGCTGGGCTGGACCCTGCCCGGCATGCGTCCCACCAACTTCATTTGAGGCTGGGCAGAGCCAGGCTCGGACCAGGAGCCCTGTCAGCGGCCTTGGCCAACCAGGCTGAGGACCGCCTTCCGGGACCCCTGCCCCTCTTGCTCCCAGGCCCCCTCCACGCAAAGTGCCCTAGTTTGTGGCAGCCCTTGTGACATGGAGAATACAAGGGGGCAGGCAAGGGGTCAGTTTTGTGAAGAGCAAGCAGCAACAGCAGCAGCAGCAGCAATGATAGACATGCGGTCAGATGCAATCTAGTGGTAGTGTACAAGTCAGCATACCTTGCATTACTCCTGCCGCGTGCATACAATGACGAAGCTTTGCCCCTTGCTTTGAGGCAGCTGTGCAATCATGGCACCGGCAAGGTGGGATTGAGATGAGGTTTGGCCTTGTGATGTACGTTCCTTGCTGCCCTGCTCGGGCTTGTGATCCTTTGAAGACGGAATGAGCTTGTATGTTTTTGGTGTCATTCACCGTTTTGATCAGTTGCTTGCCAGTGTGATCCTTCCATCGGAAAGCGTAGGGTGTATTCGATACGGTGTCATGCTGCTTACGATGCAAGGCATGAATAAGCGGACCCGCATGGCTTGCATGAACCTCGTGTGCCCTGTCACTGTAAGTGTGACGAGCCTCGATCTGTAACATGGGAGCAGACCCAACAGCAGTGCCGTACTTGACCAGCAGCAGCTTGCAACCTACATGAGTTCAACCCATGACTGCCCCACGGCCATTGAGAACATGCCGAGCAATGGTGTGAGATGGAAGTGCTGTTACATGCCCCACACCTTTCACAGGGAAGAAAGGCGGTTTCAGTACTTGGAGGTTCACAGAAGCATGGTGGTGTTGCATGAGCTGTGCCATCTGCCCTTGCATTTCCACTGGCTGAGATCCATGTGTCGCATTTGGAAGGGCCTAGGGTCTGCTGTTAGTGGCATCAGCACGTGAAGCTTGCAGCCTGGCCACATCTATCACATGTGTTCGTCCACATAACTTCTCAAGGGCTTAGCGGAGCTGCTACCCACACATCTGCACCCTCTCACGCCAAGTGCTGCACCTCGTGCTAGGTCGATCCCCATGCGGTGGCAGCAGCGGTGGCAGGCCTACATGCAGGACCCTAGCACGGCCGATACTACGAGTAGGGGGAGTCCTTTGCAATGTGTACATGAATGCAGTAACATACATCACAACACATCACAACACAATTGAAAACAATGCAACGCTTACATAAACGTTCGCTGTCCCGCTCAGCAAGATCACGGCCACCGCCAGCGCGCCCTGCGTTTTGATCGATTACCTCCTGAGCAAGGTCGAGGGTTCTGCCAGTGCAAGCGCGCTGGACGCAATGGCAAGTTTACGAACCTGCCGGCCGCGGGTGACAAATCGGGTATCCAGCTCAGCCTAACCGCTACAGGGTAGGAACATAGATAAAGGCACGTTTGTCAGCATCGAAGCGTTACAAAGCATCAACGCCCACCCACCTGCCAGCACTGCACTCTGGACGTCGCGCGGCCCGCCTTTCGAACCCGCCTGCTGCACTCCGCAATGGCCGCATTCAAAGACAATGTGCCATCCAGCAGCGCCAGTGGTGAGGGCGCCAAACTGGGCGCGGGCCGCCGATAGGCTTGCATTCGGATTAGATAGTTTTGTGCAAGCTTTGGCCCAGGATGTAGGATGGCGGATAGGGTATAGGTGTCTTACTGCACAGCCGACGATGGCTCATGCTGTCAATGTTGCTCCGTGCAGAGGACAATGCCGAGCGCGGTGTTACGATGGCTGCCTTCACGCCCATCCCTCGTCCAGCTGGTGTGCGCGGCAATCCTGGGCCGTTCGGCTTGCTGTGAGTGAACCGAGACTTGGGCGGGTCAACTCAGCAGTACATCTGGATGGGCTTTAGCACTGCAACATGGGTGTTGCTGTTGCGCTGGGCCTCACCAAGATAGTGCCATCATCTGACTGCTGTTGGTGCTCCATCCCTCGCCATCCCCAGGTGCTTCGGCATGACCACATGCATGCTGATGTTCGTGACCACCACCTGGAGCTCTGCAGTGAGTTGCAGGAAGGAGGCAGGCGCACACCAGTTTGACCCCGGTGCAGCCTGAGTCGGCAGCACACACTAGGGAGTGGAGACACAACACCATGCATGTGTTGTGTTTCAGCTGTGCCTAGTGCCCATGCCAGCGCCTGAGCTGCTATGCCTCCTTGCAGGGTTTCATTCCAGTGGTCATGAGCTACGCCATGTTCTTTGGTGGCGCAGGCCAGCTCATTGCAGGCATACTGGAGGTGAGCAGGCAGGCACAGGACAGGCAGGAGCACAGGGCAGGCGGCATCACCTTGCCCTGTGATGGCCTGCCCTGTGAGGTGCACAGACTGCTGACATGCACTGCTTGCCTGCCCCATGCTGAACGTTGTACTGCCAGGCAGGGGCACCCGCAACTTCCCCTGAGCCTGGATCCACACTGCTCCTCGTCCACTGTTGGCATAGCACCCCTCCTTCCCCGTGCTGGCCCTGCCTCAGAGGCTCACCTGGCCGTCTGCACCTGCCCCACTGCCTGTGCAGCTGATCAAGGGCAACACCTTTGCCGGCACCGCCTTCTCCAGCTATGGCTGCTTCTGGATGGGCTGGTTCCTGTTCAACTACTTTGCCGTGAGCAAGATCACACCCAGCGTGCTGGCTGTGGCCTTGACTGGCGACACGCTGTGGTGCGGGCTGTGGGGCGTCCTCACCTTCCTATTCTACATCGTCACGCTGCGCAAGAACGGCTGCCTGCAGGTGAGCGGCCAGGCAGCGGGCTGGGGTTGCAGCACCTGGGCCGCCCCGCTGGGGTGCTGTGGTGGCTGTAGTGGGCTTGGCCTGCCTGTGGGTGTGCCTGCTGCCCAGTGGTGCTGTTTAGGAGGAGGGTGGCATACCAGGTGAAGCAGTGGGGTACCAGCAGTGCTGCAATGCCTCTGGCCAACACCCCTAGGCCAAGACCCCAACTCCCGCCACCCACCCATCTGCTGCGTTCCACCCCACCTTGCTCCTGCTGCTGCTGCTGGCTGTGCTCGCAGACCATCTTCTTGACACTGTGGATCACATTCTTCCTGCTGGCCGGTGGCAACTACAGTGCCCGGTGCAAGGAGGCTGCAGGCTATGTGGGCTTCTTCTGCGGCTCCTCAGCCATCTACGCCGCCATTGCCATGCTGTACCAAGACGAGCTGGGCTGGACCCTGCCCGGCATGCGCCCCACCAACTTCATTTGAGGCTGGGCAGAGCCAGGCTCGGACCAGGAGCCCTGTCAGCGGCCTTGGCCAACCAGGCTGAGGACCGCCTTCCGGGACCCCTGCCCCTCTTGCTCCCAGGCCCCCTCCACGCAAAGTGCCCTAGTTTGTGGCAGCCCTTGTGACATGGAGAATACAAGGGGGCAGGCAAGGGGTCAGTTTTGTGAAGAGCAAGCAGCAACAGCAGCAGCAGCAGCAATGATAGACATGCGGTCAGATGCAATCTAGTGGTAGTGTACAAGTCAGCATACCTTGCATTACTCCTGCCGCGTGCATACAATGACGAAGCTTTGCCCCTTGCTTTGAGGCAGCTGTGCAATCATGGCACCGGCAAGGTGGGATTGAGATGAGGTTTGGCCTTGTGATGTACGTTCCTTGCTGCCCTGCTCGGGCTTGTGATCCTTTGAAGACGGAATGAGCTTGTATGTTTTTGGTGTCATTCACCGTTTTGATCAGTTGCTTGCCAGTGTGATCCTTCCATCGGAAAGCGTAGGGTGTATTCGATACGGTGTCATGCTGCTTACGATGCAAGGCATGAATAAGCGGACCCGCATGGCTTGCATGAACCTCGTGTGCCCTGTCACTGTAAGTGTGACGAGCCTCGATCTGTAACATGGGAGCAGACCCAACAGCAGTGCCGTACTTGACCAGCAGCAGCTTGCAACCTACATGAGTTCAACCCATGACTGCCCCACGGCCATTGAGAACATGCCGAGCAATGGTGTGAGATGGAAGTGCTGTTACATGCCCCACACCTTTCACAGGGAAGAAAGGCGGTTTCAGTACTTGGAGGTTCACAGAAGCATGGTGGTGTTGCATGAGCTGTGCCATCTGCCCTTGCATTTCCACTGGCTGAGATCCATGTGTCGCATTTGGAAGGGCCTAGGGTCTGCTGTTAGTGGCATCAGCACGTGAAGCTTGCAGCCTGGCCACATCTATCACATGTGTTCGTCCACATAACTTCTCAAGGGCTTAGCGGAGCTGCTACCCACACATCTGCACCCTCTCACGCCAAGTGCTGCACCTCGTGCTAGGTCGATCCCCATGCGGTGGCAGCAGCGGTGGCAGGCCTACATGCAGGACCCTAGCACGGCCGATACTACGAGTAGGGGGAGTCCTTTGCAATGTGTACATGAATGCAGTAACATACATCACAACACATCACAACACAATTGAAAACAATGCAACGCTTACATAAACGTTCGCTGTCCCGCTCAGCAAGATCACGGCCACCGCCAGCGCGCCCTGCGTTTTGATCGATTACCTCCTGAGCAAGGTCGAGGGTTCTGCCAGTGCAAGCGCGCTGGACGCAATGTAACATGGGAGCATGGGAGTGTAACATGGGAGCAGACCCACAAGGTCTCTTTGGCAAAATGTACCGTGAGCCATTTGATGCCGCGCTTACACAGCCGTGATCAGCGAGCCTTCCCGATATGCCTACTGCATCAAAGGGCCTGCACGGCCTGGACGCCCACCAACCCTTGCCAAGTGTCAAGGTGGCAAGGTTACTGTAGATGGATGCGGCGCTCTTTTGTAAGCGGGTGCTGGTAGGTACGGTACACAACAGCGCTAGCGCGAGGGCCGGCGGTTATGTCGGTTAACCGAGTGGCTCACATCTCGCATCGGGCTGCCGCAGCTCGCTCGCAACATACCTAAGCGTTGCAATGGCCCTACTCCTCCACCACATCAAAGCATATACTACGAGCTGCAGGCAGCACTCTCTTAGTCTTTCTTTCTCCTGTAATCTCTTTCTTAAAAAAAAAAAAAAAGCATGTCCGAAGGAACTGTTTTTTTCTGGTCTCTCCTTCGACGACATTATTGAGAGGGCTAATGAACGACGAGAGCTTCCTATGCTTTCTTATGCTTTCCTATGCTATCCTCTGCTGTCCTATGCTTTCCGATCCTTCCTATTCTTACTACGCTGACTGCGTCGGCCCATCGCTAATTATGGCCGCCAGTCTGCATCATTTGCGCCGCTGATGGACGCTGGTGGTAGCTTGGAGGAACCAGAACGACCTCTAGTACTTTCGCAGCCTGGTGAGCGCGAGATGATGGGGTAATTTAGACATGAGCATGGTAGGTATGTCTGGGTGTATCTATGGGTGCTAACCTAAAGGATACGCTACCAAAAGTTGCACCAGAAGTTCTCGGGGCACACCGCTTGCATCTCTACAGGAGGTCAGCACGGCGTTTGATGCACTTCCCGCCTAGAAATTAGGTTTCAACTCACTGGAATTTCATTAGCCTCCCAACCCGCGCTCAGCTGTGACACGTCCTGCGGAAATTTGAATATTTTTCGCATATCACGTACAGGCCATCCCAGCCAGTAAGACTTGCACCGCCGGGCTCAGCGCGTCGCTGTTAGCTCCCTGCCGGATGTCCACCTCCGTAGCCTGCCAAGCGAGTCTGCCAAGCGAGCCTGCCAGTCGACGGAGTGCGGTACAATAGACCCCATGCGCATCGCAAAGCTTGTAATCGCTTGAGCGCTGACTTTCGTGCCCTTTGCAAGTGGAGCGACCGACGATGCCAGTGAGAACATTGGCACTTGTATCGCTGCGTAGCTGCCAAAATGAACGCGTGGGACTCATGAATTGTGGACCCGACTGCGGAACAAAAGCGGAATGTTCTTACTGACAGCTAACCCAGCAAGACGGCCGACGACATGTGTTCGGCAAAAGGTCACAACTCGAGCACGGGGCTACGTGGGGCTCACCACAGCACCTCTAAACTTCCAGCTATGACCCAAACAAGCTTTGCTTCGAGGGGTCCACTTTGGCGGGCGCAAGGAATAATCAAGGGACAGCCCTGAATAGACCTATGCAGCAAGCGGGTGCAAAAATCGCGGCACGAGGTGGCCTGGTTGGCCCATGCTGGCCCATTCGAACTTTTTCTCACGGGTGTCACAGCTGACCCGCGCAGGGCAGATGTATTACACCGCAATTCCTTCCCGGGGGAGCTATGAGCATACGTCAAAGCTAGGGCGCAGAAACCAGACTGTTACGTAGCACCAACAAGCAGCAAATCGATCTCAAAAACAGCACTGCAGATTTGCATGACGGCACCCCATCCCGGTACGCCGACCGACCGACTAGTGACCGCTCTACCTCGTTCGTCGTTGCGGCGTTATTGTATGCACGTGCACTACCGTCAGGGTGCAAGGAGTCACTGGTGCCAGGATACCGCGGAGGGGGGGCAATGTTGACTTTAGCCCGTCCCTCGCAGGCCAAGTTGCGGAGCTGCACGCCGCAGCGGGGCGTCGCGGTTTGACCTCTTGGAGTTCAGTATACGCGACAACAAGTGACGATACATTTTTTCGAGCCATTTTACCTGACCTTGTGGGACCTGACTGTTGAGCATCATTTGCATGGACATTACCAACTCCAAGTTGGGAACGCCTAACTGCCGTCGGACATTTTCCCCCCCATCGATCCCGCCTCGATTGCGGACCGAATAGGGGGATCGACGCCGACTGATATCGGCCCAGTCTTTCGATGGGGTAAGCTGTCGATTCGATGGGGGTATCGATTTTTGTGATTTCGAGGCATGTTCGAGGCATGTTTAATGCATGTTCGAGGCATGTTTGAGGCATGTTCGGGGCATGTTCGAGGCATGTTTCGAGTCGGCTCCATCCATCGATTCGATGGGGGATCGATGCAGGAAACTCATCGATGTTACATTGGCTCACGGCCAGAGCACAAGACCCTCTGCCAAAGTACAAGGCCTACCAGCACAGCACCAAGCCTGAATCAGAGCACTAGGCTTGCTGCCATGACACTGTGCATGGTAGGACACAACGTATGCTAGGCATGCCACGCAAAGTGGCACTAGTGCCCTCTTACTTATCAGGTATGCCCTGTGGGCTCAGCTGCATTCCGCTGTTGGCTGGGCTTCATCTGTGCCAATGCTGAACGGGTTGGGTTGGAACCAGACAAGAACAAGGAGGTGACCTGCAAGAAAAAAACATGCCATGCCGTGCAGTCAGCCATGTCGCCCATGCAATGCACGAAAGCCATGGTATGCCAACATGCTGAATTGATGGGGGTGTTGGTAGTTTGTAAGGGGGTATGGAAAGAGGTACAACTACATAACTAATGCCTGTGTGGGTCACTGACCCGGTCAACCCAACCCTCTCCACTCCCACGCTTAGCCGTTGCGCGCCATGGTTGCTCCTGTAGAAGGAATGAAGGCAGGCAGTTGAGCAGCAGTCAGCTTACGCCCTTGCTATCCAAGTTGTCACGTGCTAGCAAATACTAACCTTGCATGCCGCACACGCGCACATTGTTGATTTTCTCCCAACCGAATGTCTTGCAATCTTTCATCAGCACCTCACGGAACTGCAACATTAGCGCTGTGTGGTTGGAGGCCATCAGCTCTTTGAAGGGCTCCTTTTCACCGGTGACCTGCCGGTAGAGGTCCGTAAGGCGGTAGTATAGCTGCACGCATTGGGAGCAAATGTAGGCGTCAAGGTACTAGCATGCACATGATGGGCATGCTGCTGGTGCTACATGCAACCCAAAGCAAGCAAAAGTACCTTAAAGTTAGTGAAGGCCATGTGATCCACGAGCAACAATGGCATCACTGGCTTGCCTGCAAGGCCCTCCTTCAGTTGGTGGTCAACCACAGAGTCCTTGTCAAACCCTGCTGCGCACGCAACCAAGAAGGCCAAGCTGCCCAGTGGGTTTCCATCTGCAGTGCGCAAGGAGGGTGCCCCAAGGGACTTGCTTGCTGCCTCGAACTCCCTCTTCACAAACTGCTTGAAGGCGTAGTCCCCATTGGGGTCCTTGGGCACTGTGATGCCCTTCACCTTGCAGTACGTGACGAACTGTATACATGTAACAAGGGCTAGTCTGTGATGCAAGCAAGGTATGCATGGCTGCTATGCGGCATGGCTGGTATGGCTGGAATGGCTGGTATGTAAGATTTGGTGTTGTATTGTTCACCTGATTGGTCACATCCTTTGTGCCCTGCGATGTCTCCACGTGTCTGAAAAGCCGCTCCCCACACTTCCTCACTGCTGCTCCAATCGTGGCTGCCTCCATTTCCCAGAACTGCCGCCACACAGTGCGGTCATGGTCACCGACCGCTGTCATTATCTTGCTGAGTTCCTTATCCTGTTCACACAGCTTGCACGCCATGCTGCTCGAGAGCAGAATGCGATGGTCCACATCTGCCTTGACAATGCCGGGCATTCGAACACGTGTTATGACTTTCCCCATGCGCTTCTGCACCAAAGCCAAGCCACGTTGCAAGTGGGTTGCAGCCTAAGCACCACATGCATGTCACAGACATGTTGAGTAACACTGACCTTCACAAGGGCATAGTTTGTGTCGTAGTACACCGAGACTGTCAGCTGTTCCTGCCCGCCACTGTGTGTTGAGGGGCCTACTCCACTAGTGGGCACGACCCCAGCATGGACAGCAGCCTGGGACAGAGTATGGAACAATGGATGAGCACGCCACCGGCCCAACACCTGCGCAGCGCTCGCCTGTGCTACACTTACCACGTAGGCAACAAGTTGTACCAATCGCGGAAGACTCCAGGTGCTGATGAAGGCGTCGACCATGAGCTTGCACTGGTTGGCGGTGGAGGCTGCAGGTTGAGCACTTCCCTCCCCGACATCTTCGCTATCGCTGCTGCTGCTTGTGCCGCTGCTGCTGCCACTGTTGTCTTTGCTGCCACTGGTGGTGGGCTCTTTGCCGTTGTCGATCGTGCGGCTAGCCTCCGTGTCCCGCTGTTCTCCCGCTTCCAGTTGCTTGGCAGACTCCTTCCTAGTCTGACGAGCGCTGGAGCCACCAGCCACGCGCTTGGTGCTTGGCGACTTGCCATCTGCGTCGGCATGGCTGCGCTTGGTACGGTACATGTTGGGTGGTGGTGGGTTGAGGGTGGTGGATGTTGAGTGAAGTGGTGTTTGAGTTATAGCGTTGTAGCGATGTGGCGTTGTGGCGTTGTGTTGTGTAACCGCGGTTACAGTGTAGTGCCGCTTTGACTTAATTCGACTGTCCCAGGGCACAATTGGCAAATGTCATTCATGCTTGTCTTGTTTGTGTGTGCCTGTTTGTGCCTTGTAGCCCCCCTCATCATCCTCACTGGACGAGCTGTAACTGCAACCTCACCCCTTATCGATACGAAATGTCCCCAATGCAAGCAGCGCTTCGCAAATCGATTACTGGTGAGCGAAGGGCAGACATTGAGCACACCCATGCTGACACTGCTCATGCTCACACACTGTGCGCTTACATTGTGGATTGCTATGTGGATTGCTATGTTACATGTCATGTAGGTGGACTGGGAGCCAGATTGCTCTGTGGCTCAGACAGTCCGTGCAACTCCGTGCTTCTACAACCGCCCCTGGTTTGACAACGTGGCGTTGAACACTGAGCCAGAGACATTTGCTCAGCTACGCCTCCTCTTCACAGCAGGGGACATGAAGTTGGCCATGGTGAGGTGCTACCAGGAGCTACCACCTAGGGAGCAGGCAGCTCATGTCTTGAGCAAGCATGGCAACACCCGCCTTCGGTGGGCACAACAAGGCCACAGCTATGAGGTAGTCCAGCTGGCGTTCATCAAGCGTAGGGTTTTTATCCTGCCTGATTGGTCTAAGGTCCTGCCTGATTGGTCACTTCCACTTGTGCAAGGGCAAGTGGGACAGGTCAGAGGCAGACAGCCGCAGCCTGGCCACCATCCACAAGGAGGGTTACAAGGAGGGAGTCTTTGTCAGCTAGGGTTAGGGCTTAAGCAGGGCAGCATGCATTGTGCTAGTACGGATGAGCATAGAATGGACATTGCATGCACGTGACTGCTAGGGCGTTGTTGAATAAGTTAGGTCAGCATGGTTATGGTGGCAGGGCATGGCTTGAACATGACATGGACATGGTCAGCATTCTGGTCAGTTACTAACAACAATTACTAACAGGAACAGTGTAACATGTGACATCAGGCTGTGGGGGCCCTGTGCTAGTGAGCGTCGTGGAGAGAATAAATGTCAGAGGCACTTTAGTTATAATGTCTAGGCTCATCGATTGCTCGGAAGCTTTCAACCAGCTTCGATCCTATTTCGATGACCCCATCGATTTTGCTACAATCGACAGGTTTCGATGACCCTTGGAAAGTCTCTGGCGGCCACCCAACATATTTCGATCAGCTTCGACCGCCTTCGATCGCAATCGATCCCATATCGATGACCCCATCGAATTTACAAAAATCGACAGGTTTCGATGACCCGGGGGAAAATGTCCGACGGCCTCTCTTCATCACCTACCCACCTCTACCACCCTCAGTCGTAAGTAGATGAAGAAATCAAAACCAGGCCACATCCGCCACAACATACGGGAAAATCCTACTTGTAAACATCTTTGGCGGGTAGGAGGCCATGCCGCCCCCTTCACCAATGCGGTTGGGAGGGCGGATAAGTGCCTCTACGTCCTGCAATTTGAAGTCGACAACAATACAAGGGGGTAAAAGCAACATTGACCTCACCAACTGCAAGCAAGCTGTCACTCAGTGGCTCTAGTCCAATCATCATAAAGAGGGGAGGGCAGAGGGCAGAGAAGGGGTGACGGGTGAAGGGACAGCCCCGTAACATCAGTTGCAAGCACGACCCGGGCAAGCAATGCTGGTGAACTTGGATGAGAAACTAGGGTAGGGCGAATGGTGGCTCTAAGAGCTGTTCTCTACAAGCCTTGCTGATCTGGTCAACAGCTGAAGGAGGGTGGAGGTAGGCAGTAGTAGCAGGGCTGGGTGATGTTTGGCAGTCGAGCAGCAGCCAAAGGGGTTTGGTGCCTGAGGTGGCTCCAGCTGCACACCAGCCGCTGCAGTGCATGGCGCCCACCACCACTCCCATCTACCAGGGCATTCTCTTCAAACTCTGGCACCTAGACCTGGCCCACCATGCTCCTCTGCTACACAGACACTGCACTGGCACCAGCACGCACAGGACGATGTGCAGGACAGCTACCCCAACCGCCTAGCAGCACGCATGTAGACCTACCCACTGCCTGCCTCCGCAACCCACCGCCTGCCCTGCCGTGCTGACGAGCGCCCTACCCACTAAGAGTCTGGGCCCTCCTGACATTGCACCCCACCAAGGCTCCCGGCTCCTCAGCAGAGCCCTAGCCCTAGCACCGCACTGCACTGCACTACACTGCCGGCGACTGCCCCCGCCTAGCTTCGCACGAGTGCTGCAAACCCTGATTACAGCTGCACCCATCCCCCAGAGGCTCCAGCCCCTGCCCTGCAGCCTAACCCAGCCCACCAGTGTCCACCCCCTGCCTGTATCTCCAGTCAAACACACAGCAGCCAGGAAGCCAGTGAGCCAGCACCACACCCCTAGCCTGGGTCCATATGGCAAGGACATAGAAGGGGGTGGTGAGTTCCTACAAGCCGCACTGCACACGGTCCTGCTGCATCCAGCCTGGAGCCAGCAGCGTGACAAGCCAGTGCAGGACCTGATGTGGTGCCCGGTAACGGCCCCCCGCATCCTCCCACAGTCCCCATACAGCGATACAGCACTGCCACACACGCCTTTGGGCGTTCGCACATCCTCACGTCCTCACACCCTGCACTATCGACAAGCCCCAAGCCAGCGTCCCCAGACCTGCTGCCCTGTACCTTTGCTTCCGCATGCAATGTGCACGCTACACCCTTCACTGCTGGCAGCTTCCTCCCTACCTACCTACCTACCTACCTGCTGGTCTGTGGCCCGCACCATCCCTCCTCCCCACCTACCCCTGGGCCCACACCCATGCTCAGCCCCACTGCCAAACCCCCTCATACTCCGGCCCATGCACATACCCACCCTCGGTCAGGCTCCACCCTCCTGCCATAGCGTTAAGGTTAGGGTTAGGGCATCCCAGACCCTGACCCCAATCCATGCCAATATCCACGCTCAGGTCCCACCCTGGCATACTTTGCTCGCCATCTCCTCCTGACCCCCTCCAGTCCCCTCCAGCACCAGTGGCCTCATGGCTGCGCTGCCATCAACATGCCGGCGGCCACGTTTGCATCCACCCCCAGCATGGCTGCCACCTCCGCCACACGCGCTTCAGCCGTGAGCAGAGCGTCAAAGCGGGTGGTGACCCGCTGAGTCAACCCACTTGCCGCCCCAGGTGCCGGAGCCTGAGCCTTGGCTACTCGGATGTGGCGGTGAGCATGGCAGGCCACCTGGAAGCAAGTGGCACGATGCAGGGCATGGACGAATGGGCTTGCATGGCTTGCATGGACCTCAGGCACCTTGTCACTGTATAAAGTGTGACGAGACTTAGATTGTGGTGTGGCCAAAGCCATGCTAGTCCGTGCTATGTGGCATGATCTGGAACTGAGTGCCAATGCGCCCAGCATCAGGGTAGGGCAGGGAGGGGGTGGAGGGCTGTAGGACAAGGGCAATTCAGCTCAAGTTGGTTGGGACAGGGTAGGGCAGGGCGGGGTGGCATGTAAGGTGGGGTGTAGTTTGGCAAGGTGGGCAGCTTGGATGGCAGCGCTGCAGCCTAACATTAGTGTGAGCAGGTACAGTAAGCAGTACATCACACTAGCACCCATGTACTGCAGTAGAGAGACCCACCTGGGCCAGATGTGTTATGCAGATGATCTGGGTGCCCAGGTCAGGCACAACTGCCTGCTGCTGCTGCTGCTGCTGCTGCTGGGCTGCTTGAGTCGCCTGGCCCCCCCAGCCACTCCCATCCAGTGTGGAGGGGAGTGACCCAAGGTGTGACTTGCGATGTGAAGGGTGTGAGGGGTGTGAGATCGTGGAGGGGGAAGCAGCAGCCAGGGGGCCATCGGCCATGCGTCGCAACAAGGCGCCCACGCTGGCGCCCAGGCGTGAGCCCTGCAGGCGACATCATCAGATCAAGAACGACAGTAAGACAAGAATAGGTGTGACAATGTGCTGTGAGAGTGTAAGTGGGAGTAAATGAGAGGGTGGGGTGGGGTGGGGTGGGGTGGGGTGGGGTGGGGTGGGGTGGGGTAGCTGGGTGTTCCATAACCCTGACTCACAATGCCAGAGTCCAGCTCGTCCAGGACAAGCAGCGCCGGCCCCGTCCCGCCCGCTGCCGCAGCAGAGTCCCCTTGGCCTGAGCTGGCCCCCAGGGCAGCACCAGGGGTGTGGGGTGTGGGGTGAGCACCCGCAGCTGAAGTCATACCCCCCAGGGGGAGCTGTGGGGAGTGAAGCTGGGGGGCAGGTGTAGGTGCATGGCTGCTGGTGGCCTGGTGGCGAGTTGCCCCCCTTGCCTTGTGGCTTCCTCTGGAGCCCTTGCCCGGACCACCAGCTGGGGCTGGGGCTGGGGCTGGGGCTGGGGCTGAGTTGGCAGCAGCAGCAGCAGTGGCAGCGCTGGTGTTTGTGGCTGAGTCCCCAGCCCCAGCTGTGGTGGTTGCGGCGGCAGCGGCAGCAGCTAGGGCTGCAGGGGCTGCTTTGAGGGCCAGCATGATGCGTGCCGCCTCTCCCCCGCTGGCCACTGCCCCCAGGGGCCTCAGGGGTTCAGCTGGGCCGGGTGACAGCAGCAGCTGCAGCTGGTCCAGGCCGGCTCCTGGAGCTACGAGGAAGGTGCGGGCCCCGGATGCTGCACCCAGGGGGGCCGCCAGGTTGGGCGGGACATCCAGCGCCTCGCTGTCCAGCAGGCTGTCTACCTGCAGGGAGCAAGGTGGGTGAGGGTGGGTGGGTGGGTGAGGGTGGGTGGGCACCGGCTAGCTTGGAGGCAGTGTTGCAACCACTCCACCCCACTCCACTCCACTCCACCCTGCCCTGCCCTGCCCTGCCCTGCCCTGCCCTGCCCTGCCCCGCCCCGCCCCGCCCCGCCCCGCCCCGCCCCGCCCCGCCCCGCCCCGCCCCGCCCCCTCAGCCTCCTTGGTCCCCCCTGCAGCCGGGACTGACCTGGGTGGCAGGCCGCCAGGAGAGTGCTGCCTGGAAGCGTGCTCCACTCATGGCCAGCTCCCCCAGCGCTGCCTCCACCGCCTGACTCAGGGCGGGCACCACAGCCCGGCGTGCAGCGGACAGCGCCAGGCAGTCTTGCAGCAGCGTGTCGCGCAGGGCGTCCAGCTCCGCCTCCAACTGCTGCTGCGGGCGCGGAAAACCAGGCAAAGGGGGTTGGTTAGGGGTCAGATGGAGCAGCTTGGGGCAGCTAGGGTTGAGGCAAGGGCTGGGACCAGGGTTGAGATGCTTCTCACTCTCTCAGCTGGCTCTGTTTTCTCTTCCGCTAAGCCCTACCTCTAACCAACCATTAACAACCTCAGCCGCTCCTCACAAAACTGCCCTAGGCTCCCATCTAGTAACCTTCCCCGGTTCTTTTCCTGCCACAGTGGCTACAATCAGCCTCATCCCCGTGCACACTCATGCCTCCCCCTCCCCACCTACCTCCCCCCCTCCCTCTCCAACACCCATACTCATGCCTCCTCTTTCCCCCACCCCCTCCTCCTCCTCCTCCTCCTCCCCCTCCCCCTCCCCCTCCCCCACCCCCTCCTCCTCCTCCTCCTCCTCCTCCCCCTCCCCCTCCCCCTCCCCCTCCCCCTCCCCCTCCCCCTCCCCCTCCCCCTCCCCCTCCCCCTCCCCCTCCCCCTCCCCCTCCCCCTCCCCCTCCCCTTCCCCCACCTCCATGTCTGCCATGTCCTCCCACTGCTGCAGGTCCTGCTGCGCTGCCTCCGCTGCCGCCAGCAGCTCCCCCGTGGTGCGGCAGCGGTGACTGCGCAGCGCAGCCTCCACCCGCTGCAGCCGCTCGCTGCGCCGCTCCAGCTCCCCGGCGCTGACCCCCAGGCCCTGGGCCCAGTCACATACCAGGCTGTCAGCCTGCACCAGCTGCTGCCGGGCCAGGTCCACCAGGGCCAGGGCCTGGGACAGGGCAGTCCCCTCCCCCTCCCCCTCCCCCTCCTCTTCCTCCTCGCCCTCCTCGTCATCGTCATCAGCTTCCGGCTCCACTGAGACCTGGGGTGTACAGCTGCGGGGAGGGGAGTGGGGGGCGCTTGATGCACGACCCACAGCCACCGGGCTGTACACCCCATTGCTGCCGCCGCTGCTGCTGCTGCTGCTGCTGCTGCTGGCGCTTTGGCTGCGAGCCTGTGCTCCGTTGCCGTTGCTCGAGGCAGGTATGGGGGAGGCTGAGCGGGAGGAAGGGGGGCCTACAGAGCCTGCACAGGGCAGAGGGACGCCCGGGGTCACCATGGCTGCCCCTGACCCAGTACTGCTGCTGCTGCTGCTGCTGCTGCTGGGTGCTGAGGGGGTGCCAATACCCACGATACCCAGCACCCCTCGGTGGCGGCTGACTGGCACCACGCCTGCCTGGCTGCCCTTGTCCCCAGCAGGAGGGCTGGAAGCCCGCCTGGCCAAACCATGGCTGGCCCTAGTGGGTCTCCTGGCTTGCAGCCCAGCCTCAGCCGCCCCACCCCTGCCTCCCTCACTGCTCCTGCTGCTGCTGCTGCTGCTCACACCATTGTTGATGACGGCTGGGCCAGCACTGACCCCTCGCACCCTGGCAGCAGCGGCAGCTCCACTGGGGTACCCAGTCTCTGGTGCAAGTGACGCTGCACGGCTGCCTCCTCGCTGCTGGGCGCCCCTAGTGCGTGCCCCACCCCCTCTCCCAGCCCCAACCCCCTCCTCCATATCCTTGACCTCCTCTGCTTTGACACTCAGGGCCCTTAGCTGGGACTCCAGACTGCGGAGAGAGGCCATGATGCCGCCCCCTGCGCGGCTGTCACCCACCACGCTGGTGTGTGCTGCAGCGGCCTGCAAGGCCAGGGCCCGCTGGGACTCCATGGCTCGCACCGCACGCCGCAGGGCCCCTTCCTCCCCAGGGGTGGGCCGTACCTTGGCTACCTGGTAGAGGCATAGTGTGCATGACACAGGTGAGGTGGGATGGGGTGGGGTGGGGTGGGGTGGGGTGGGGAAGGGTGGGGTGGGGTGGGGTGGGGTGGGGTGGGGTGGGGTGGGGTGGTCTGGCGTGGGGTGGGGTGGGGCTCCCCACCGTGTCCACCAGGCGTCGCAGCTCCGCCCTCTCACTGGGGTCGCTGAGCCTGTCCAACCCCTCCAACTGCTCTTCCACCTAGTCACATGGCAAAGGGAGCTGCACGAGTGTCACCATCCATGCTGTTTCATCATGCAGCAGCCGTGCCTGAGCTACAAAAACACAGGGGAGAGTAAGATTGCACTCAGGACAAAGTGAGCAGAAGGCAGTGATGAGCACGGCAGGTGGGCGGCGGGGCTGTAAGGGTGTGATGCGTGGGTGGGTGTGATGTGGGTGTGATGTGGGTGTGATGTGGGTGTGGAGGGGCTCACTTCGCGCATGGCGGCCAGCGTGGCATTTACACGAGCGACCAGGGGGCTGCTGCCTGCCACCTGGTCCAGCAGGGCCAGCTGTGCCGCACCCTCCCTCAGCCCCTCGCTGCTGTGCTGCCCTGCAAGCCCACAGGCAGGCGCCCCCTTGGGGTTCAGTGGGACAGGCCAAGCCTAGTGCCAGCTTATGGGACCTAGCCGGCTCAACTGCTGCAGTGCTTGCTCATGCCTGAGGCAAATGCGCATGCACCAGCCCTGCACTCTAGCCCAGCCTCACACCTGCCTCACACCTGCCTACCGCCTCCCTCTGGCCCCCCTCCGCTCCTGCCTGACCTCCCATATACCCTGCCGCCTGCCTCTGACCCCTGCCTGACCCCTGCCTGACCCCTGCCTGACCCCTGCCTCAGGGCCCGCTGCGCCTGAGCCCAGCCCACCATTCAGGTCCAGCAGCAGTCCAGACAGCGCCCGCAGGGAGCGCAGGCTGACGGGCAGGCCGTTGATGAAGCAGCGGGAGCGCAGGCGTGGAGCAGCAGGCAGGCCAGGGGCAGAGCTCAGGCTGTGGGCAGCAGCCTCCTGGGGGCCAACCTCAGGTCTCAAGATCTACAACCAAACACAAACACAAACAAGAGGCCGTGCCAAGGGTCATGGCATGGTCGCTGTAGCAGTGGTGCTGCCGCTGCTGCCGCTGCTGCCGCTGCTGCCGCTGCTGCCGCTGCTGCCGCTGCTGCCGCTGCTGCCGCTGCTGCCGCTGCTGCCGCTGCTGCCGCTGCTGCCGCTGCTGCCGCTGCTGCCGCTGTTGATACAGATTGTGATGAAACTGCCACTCCTGCAGCTCTTGCTGCTGATGAAGGTGGTGGTCACGCTAAGGAGGGTGGTGTGAGGCACTCAGCCTGACCATGCTGGCTAGGGGCCAGGGGCCAGGGGCTGTGGGGCAATGCTGCTAACACTGCTTGCACTGCTATTGCACAACCAAGGGCCACACCAGCAGGTGGTGGTGGTAAGGCAGCACCCGGACCCCTGCACTGCACTGCACTCTATGGCAGCACCTGCCCCACCCCACCCCACCCTACCCTGGGCCCCCTTGCTGGTTGTTACCTGGCACTGCCCACCCTGCCCATCCCTGCTCCACCCTGCCCCACCCTGCTCCACCCTGCTCGAACCTGTTCCGCCCCGCCTAGTGCTGCTCGCCTGGGCTGACCAGCACTGAATCCAGCAGCCCTGCTAGGGGGTACCCTCAGCTGCTCCCCTAACCACTGGCAGACTCATCTGACCGGCATCCCAGTCTCCCTTAACCCCCTGCAGCTGCCGCCAGCCAAACAAACAAAAAGGACATCTCACTGCGTCCCCTCCAGCCCAGCACCCCACCCTGTCAGCCCCACTCCCCCCTGCAGCCAGTAGGGTGCAGCTGCCAGGCATTGTGCCGGTCACGCCTACCTCCCTGCGCACGTGCAGCCTGCCTGGCACGCCCTCCTCTGGCAGGCCCCTGCGCGGCAGTCCCTCCTGCACCAGCACAGCCCTCACAGCCCGCGCCTTGGCCACGTCCAGCATCCACCAGCCCTCCACTACCGCCATGTCTGAGGGCAGGCGGATGCACTCTGGCGGGGAGGGTGCACCGATCAGCTGACCCAGGCACTCCACCTGCGTCGGCTCAGAAAGGGGACAGGCTGGAGCATGGCTGGGGCATGACTGGGCAGGCTAGCAGGCGGGCTATAGACAACAATCATGCAAGGAGGAGATGGAGTGGGTGGGCAACGCTGCGACTGATGTAGGCGCAGCGCTGGTCAGGGCAGCCAGGGTGGGCAGTATGGCAAGGCTGGTGGTACTGGGGCTGCTCACCAGCACAGACTTGCCGCTGCCAGACTCCCCAGTAATGGCATTCAGGCCTGGGCACAGCTCCACGAGGGCATCGTCCACAAGGGCGAAACTCTGCATGGCCAAGCTCATACGAGCAGCTTTGCATGGCAGTACAGATGGCGCAAAGAGCAATCAGGGCTGTGCAACTGGGCATCCGCAGTAGCACTTGCGATGCTCACCTGAATCCGGACACACTGCAAGTGAGCTCGCGCAAAAGCGTGGACTGGGATTGCGGGAGGTAGCTGCTGTAGTTGTGTGCGTGGCTGCACTAAGACCGAGCTTTCGTGAAAAGCTCGGCATTGAAGCACCGGGCGGCGTTTGCATTGCCAACTTGTAGCTGGGCATCCGGCCGCCATTCGGCGGCGAGCAAGGTCCATGGGCATCGCAGCCCAGACGCTCGCTACCATCGGTTACGACTTTATTTGTGTACCATGTCAATTTGTGTGCCACTCTGGGTTTGTGCTGAGGCAGTTGGAGGTGGGATCGGCAGAGCGTGGGCAGCAGTGGACGGCTGAGTGGGAGGCAGTTGAGGAGGCTGGCAAAAGTGGCCCTCCCCAAGCTCTACTGAGTCTGCCTCCTAAGCAGCTTTACCCTTGAATTGAGACTTGACTCACGTGTTCGGCTCTGCTGCGCTGCGGGCGCTAAACATCCGGTGGTGTGGAATCAGCTGGCACCGGCCCTTCGAGCTATGCCGCTATCCTGGACGGCCCGCCCGTCCCGCCCTTGACCATCCGGGCACGAAGTGGGCGCACATCGGACACAAGACGCGAGGGCCGCCCGGCACGTGGTGGCGCGGCAGCGGTGGCAGGAGCCGGCCCAGGTGCAGCAGCATGCGAGGCGGCGAAGGAGGTGGCATTTTGCTGACCAGCAATGTGAGCTGGGATGGCAGCTGGCCGAAACCATGGCAAACGTGGTGTGCATTGCAGCCACAACCACAACAAACGTGTGGAGTGGGGCAACCTAAGCACTAGCGCACAGTGTGGGCCCCACACCCATGGGCGACTGGTTTGTGGTCACAGACTCCAATGAAAACCTGGTACGAGTTCTGAGCAGCTGAAGCGTTGCCAAGGTCAACCTTTAGTGTAAATGAGGGTGGGCCTGGGTTAAGCGGGACTCGTTTTGCATGAAAGAGTAACCCACCACTTCAGCACCTTCGGCAACGAAGCGTTCTCTTCGGCTTGGTGTGTCGTCTGCGACGTGGTGTAGTAACCCAGCCATCAACAGCCTCAAGCTTCTCCGTTGAACAACAAAGACGGCTTCGTCCGCGGTGAGATATCAATTCAAGGCAGCCATGCGACTAGCTCGCCCAGTGCTTCATGGCTGCAGAAGCTTCTGCGCACGCATCATGTTGTCAAAGCATGCTTTCGCTTCAAGTCCGCTGTCTGCTCCGCCCTCTTTTCTTGTAGATCAGCACAGGTTAGCCTGCTTCGCGGTAGGACGCAAGGCTCACCGCCTGGTAGCTTGAACAATGCCGAAGAACAAGGGAAAGGGGTGGGTGCAAGCATATGCTTGTTCAGCCGCCTCGCTTCACCCGCTGACGACTTGCTTGTGCTCATTCCTCCGCTGGACGTGCTCTTGTGCATCAGAGGCAAAAACCGCAAGGTATGTATGACGTGCTGCTGCCAGTCACCATCACACCCCCTCACAGCGGTGCTCTCTGACCTGAGTGCAGCGAGGGAAGAATGAGAATGAGGAGGACAAACGTGAGCTAGTTTACAAGGAGGATGGGCAGGAGTACGGCCAGGTCATCCGTATGCTTGGGAATGGCAGGCTGGAGGCTCACTGCATCGATGGCAAGAAACGGCTGTGCCACATTCGTGGCAAGATGCGCAAGAAGGTCTGGGTGGCGCAGGTGTGTTTTCCACACGGGCACCATGTTATGCCTAAGCTGCTGGCTGGGATGAAAGTAGCTCCCCTCCTCATGCCAAGCTTACATAGGGCGTAGCCAGGGCAACATGCCGGCGCATGCTCATATACAGCCGTTGTGCAGCATTGGACCAGCTCGCCCAGCTTACAGCCAGGCGTACTCAGCCTGCCTGCACCTGGGCTGTGCGGTGCCATGCAGGGCGACATTGTGCTGGTGGGCCTGCGCGAGTACCAGGACGAGAAGGCAGACGTTATCATGAAGTTCACAGCCGATGAGGCGCGCGTGTTGAAGCAGTATGGGGAGCTGCCAGAGCACATCCGCATCAATGACACAGATGTGATGTTTGAGGGCGAGGACAAGGAGAACCAAGAGTTCTTCGACTTCGACGATGTGGAGGCCATTTAGATGGCTGCTTTTCTTCCTGCCTGCCTGCCAGCCATCCAACTACGAACAGAACAATCTTCAGCCTGGGGCACCAGGTCAAATGTTCTTTCAAGTATGGGCAGTGGGATCAGCAGCAGCAGGATCAGGTATCCTAACCCCTTCTTCTGCCATGCTGTTCCTGCCATCTTGGTAGCAATACAGGGCTGACCTGGTGGAATGCACCATCTGCAGCAGTGCCAACTTTGCCATGGCCAGCACCACCAGCTGGGCCAGGCATGTTTGACATGTGGGCAATTCAATGTGTTTTCATGCTTGGTTCTCAATGTGCAGCCGTCAGAAAGGGACTGCACTGCACCATTGAGGCAGCACCCTAGCTACGCCCTGACTTGAGTGCACGCCATGGCTTGCAGCCGTCAGCATAGGGAGTGGGAGTGGTAGTTTGCATATGACATGACCCAGCGTTCACTATGTTCTGGGGTAGGGCTCGCTGCCTCTTACTCAACTAGACTTGAAGGCAGTGCTGGCTGTGAAGTTGACTGTCCATCCTTCGTCGCACATGCAGTTGCCATGGCCAATTGAAATCATTGAATGGGTATGTAATGTTTGTTTGGTGCCCTGGCTAAAACGAATTGGCTCGACAACAGTGAAGGGTCCAGCGCCACACTATTCATCATCATGGTAGCACAAGTGGGCGCATAGAGAGGGCAGGGCATCAGATCCTTCAGTGCGCTGCCAAGATGTATCCTCACAAGCACCTAGCCGTGAACAACACCCCAGTCAGCCTGCCATTCTACTAGCGTCAACAGCAACCGTGGTGCAACTGCAGCTGCTTTCGTCGTCCAGGAACCTGTACCTGAACACAGCGCACTGCATGACCCCATCCCTTACACGCACACGTCAGAACCCGGCTGCTGCCAGACAAGTGGTTCTTCCTGCTCTGCCTCAACTCCCTTCCTCCCACAACCATTGAGAGCCAACCACAAGGTCTGGAATTGACTGTAGCTGCCTTTGCTAGGAACGACATTCAGGCTGCGTGGGTCAGGGGGTAGGGTAAGGGATACCAATGACTCGTGTCATCATCTTCAAGAAGAAGAGGAAGCAGCAGCAGCAGCAGCAGCGGAACTAGAAGAAGACTACTCCAGCAAAGCCGGCATGCATTACAAGAGAAGCTTCCACTTGGAGGAAGCGCGGCCTGGCCCCATCACCTTCATCATCTCCTACCTCTTGAATCGATACATATCAAAGCTCATCCTCTGCCACACCAAACGCCGCCTGCAGCCACCCTGCCCAGGGCTGAGGCCAACTGCACCCCTGCACCAGCCAACCGTCACACCATTAGATCCAGCCCAGGTGTGAGAGGCGGAAGCCCTGGGAGGGGACCGAGGAGCTGCTGGGGGGCCGCAGGGTCGCAGTGTCAGTGGCGAGGTCCGCCCCTCCCCGCCCCACCATGATGCACTGGGCTCCTAGGTCGGGCCTCGTCCACCTCCTGCGCATGATGACCAGCATTGGCGGTTCAGCAACAGGTTGCGGTGGAGCTGGGAACAGTTGAGGGTGCGCGATGGGTCGAGCAACACAGCACAGAGGTGTCGTGAGAGGGGTTTTGGTGCTGGGGGAACGCTGGTGTTGGGTGCCAGAAAGAAGGCAGGGCTGAGGCGGTGGGGCTGGGGCGCTCAGACGAGTACAAGGCAGTTCTATCTGGCAACTGTGACGAACATGAGCAGGGAGGGGGGCTGACTAGGCCCTTCACCAGCAGCTCCATGCATGCTTTGAAGCCTCAGATGCCTCACATGTAGCATGGACGGATACAAACAAATTGAGGCTGGGCAGCTCAGCTGAGCGGCAGAACAGCAACAACCAGGTGTTTATTGATGAGGTTTGATGTTGGGGGGCTGGTTCTAAAGAGGGTTGGGTGCCAAATGATAGGTGGGGCTGGGGAGTTCAACAGCAAGCGACACGAGCTGTGCAGCGCATGCTTGGCCAAAACAGCAAGCAACCACGAGCTGTGCATCGATTTGAGCTTGCAGCTACATGGGTTAGCATCAGGGTGCCCTTGGCAGCCAGATGTGCACGGTGACCCTGATCCGGAGCTGCCAGACAAGCCTGTGGAGTGAAGTGTGGCGGAGAGCACAGCAGTGCACCTTTCCATGCCACTGCCGCTGTGCAGCAGTGCACCTGCCCTGTCCTGTACCTGCCCTGTGCCTGCACCTGTACCTGCACCTGCCCTGTGCAGCAGTGCACCTGTCCATGCCACTGCCGCTGCTGTTGCTGCCGCTGTCGGCCCGCTCTCACTCATGCTGCCCTCAACGCTGTTGCTGCCGCTGCTGTTAGCTAACAACAATAGCAGCCGCTGCCACTGCAACAACAACAGCAGCCGCTGCAACAACAACAACAACAGCAGCCGCTGCCCGCACCATTGCTGGTGACTGCTGCTGCCGTCGTTGCTGCAGCTTTCACTCCTGTTGCTGTCGCTGCCATTGCTGGTAATGGCGCTGCGGCCTGCGGCTCACCGGGGGCGTGGGGATGATAAACGGCGCGCCACGCGGGACCCTGCCCCCGGTCACGTTCTCGACATAGGGCTGACCATTCGCCATCTGATACAGATATCCCGGGCAGCAGCATGGGGCAGCAGAGGGAACAGCAGCAGCAGGGGCAGAGGGAGCATCATTAACAGCAGCAGCAGCAGCAGCAGCAGCAGCAGCGGCAGCAGCAGGACGAGGAAACTTAATGGTGGGTGCAAGGGCCTAGTGGCACAGCCAGCACATCACAAACAGTTTGTCACAGTGGGCCCAGACCTCTGCCCCAGGCCCCCTGCCCCAGGCCCCCTGCCCCAGGCCCCCTGCCCCAGGCCCCCTGCCCCAGGCCCCCTGCCCCAGGCCCCCTGCCCCAGGCCCCCTGCCCCAGCTCACCCTGAAATGTGAGGCATACACGTCTGGTCTGAAGTTAGATGCTGGCAGGTTGAGGCCCACGGTGACCCAGCCGTCCCGGATGTTATGCTCCTCACCAAACAGCTCCAGCCGCCTGGCCAGCAGCGGTCAGGAGCCGCACAGCAGCAGGGGTCACTCGCCACAGCGCCTGCGGCACTCTCCCTCACCTCCCCCACACCCTCCCTTCAGGCCTGGCCACAGACCAAGTCATACCCCCCATCCAGCCCCTCCCCCCTTGCACCACCCCCACCATCCCATGCGCTGGAACATGGAGTACCGCATGCAGCAAGCATTAAACATGACACGGGGAGTCAATGAAGATGAGCGATGCATTGCTGGCAGGTGAATGCCATGTTAAAATGATGAAGATGGTGGTGATGATAATGATGAAGAAGATGAAATGATGACAAAGACAATGAAAAAAATAATGAAAAAGATGACCTGACCAGCAACCCCTTCCCCTAAGCCCCTTCCCCCCTCACCCCATTGCATTGTTCGTCCCACCTCTTGCCCAGGCAGAAGCGTTCAATGATTTCATACAGCTCCGTGGGCTTCTCACAGGACCCCCCGGCTGGCTCCTCGCTGACGATGACGTCTGTGTCGCAGTTGGTGTGGATGAAGTGGCCGTCCAGGTTGCGCTTCAGCTGCCCGCGCAAGCCAACCAAACAGTGCTCCTGTTGGCCAGGTCAGGGTCAGGGTCAGGGTTCATGTTAGGGCCAGAGTCAGGGTTAATGTAAGGGTCAGGGTCAGGGTCAGAGCTTAGGGTGGGGTGGTCCGACAAGGCTAGGGCTAGGGTGGGTTAGGGGTTGAGGTTAGTGAAGGTGACCCTAACCCAACCCTAACCCTGACCCTGACCCTTTCCCTAACATTAACCCTAACCCTGACCCTGTCCCTAACATTAACCCTAACCCTGACCCTGACCCTAACATTAACCCTAACCCTGACCCTGACCCTAACATTAACCCTAACCCTAACCCTGACCCTGACCCTAACATTAACCCTAACCCTGACCCTGACCCTAACATTAATCCTAACTCTGACGGACCACCCCACCCCCAGCTTTCCCATTAGGCCAGGCTTCAGCCAGCTAGGCACAAGCAGTGCTCTTTTTGGCCGGGTCAGGGTCAGGGTCAAGGCTTGGGCTAGGGTCAGGGTCAGGGTTGGTGCTAGCATCACACTCCCTCACTCACTCTCATAACCATCCTTAGTTCTGTACCACTTTTACCACAGCTATTACCACTTCACAATGAACCCCACCCTATTTCCTGTGAGAGCGGGTCATAGTGCAGCATGCACCTGTGTCGCTGCCCATGGCGCTGGTGCTCATGCCTGGGCTGCTGTCAAGGCAGGGCTGTCATCACCATCATGACATGCCGGATGTACTCATGCACAGCGCATGCATGGGGGTGCGCTCTGCATGTGTGTAGGGTTGTGTTGTGGAGGTAAGTGGACTGTGCCTGTGGATGTGAGCGTGAGCGTGAGTGTGAGTGTGAGTGAGAGTGTGAGTGTGACTGTGCCTGGGATGTTCACTTGGCAGACAGACTCACCGCCTGTGTGCAGTGCAGGCAGGTGTGAAGGGCTGCGGGTGGGACTTCAACACTCAGCCCTACTCAGCCCAGCCCAGGCATACCTCCCACTCCCTACCAAGCGCTTGTGGCCCAAGTCCTGGCCCCACCTGCCTGCCATGAGCTGCAGCAGCTACTGACCTTAGTGTGGGTGAGCACGGAGTACGTCTCCTGGTTGACCGCCTGCAGGTAGCCGGTGCGTGGGTTGCGCTCCTTGTTGGTCTTGATCCAGCAGATGTCCTCCACACGCTTGAAGCCCCACTTGTTGAGGCAGTGGCGGCCCGCATCCAGCCCCTCTGCGCTGCCACACCTGGGGGGAGGGGGAGGAGGGTGGCAGTGCGTGTGTGGGTGTGGGTGTGGGTGCGGGTGTGGTGTGGGTGCGGGTGCCGGTGCGGGTGGGCTGGGAGGGTAAGGATGAGGGTGAGGGTGAGGGTGATGGGGGTGATGATTTATTGGGTGGAGGGTGGGCTGTGATAGGGTGGGGTCATGGTGGTGTTGGTGGTGGTGGTGGTGGAGGCATCACTGACCACAGGAAGACAAAGGAAGGGCGGTCTGCCAGCGCCTCCACCTCCAAGGCCATGATCTCCTGCCAGGTCCATACGCTGGCGTCACGCATGGCAGCCTGGCCACCATGCCGCCACAACCACACGCACAGCCACACATCAGCCATCACGCAGCCAACCCACCACACGCTGCAGCTGCCAGGCTGCTTTGTCGCCTTACGATCTTGCCAGCAGTGAGTCAGCAGCAGGCCGGCACACGCAAGGGCAGAGCAAGAGGTGGTCACAGCACTTAGCAATGAGCAGTAGAGATTTTGGGTGGGTGGTTGGGTGGTTGGGTGGGTGGGTGGGTGGGTGGGTGGGTGGGTGGGTGGGTGGGTGGGTGGGTGGGTGGGTGGGTGGGTGGGTGGGTGGGAGTGAAGGTGGGTGGGAGGGAGGGTGGAGTGGTGCTGCCCGCCGCCCTTACCGTGTGTGGTGCCCGGCGCACATACTCATCCCAGGGTGGGTCCACCAGCACCACATCAAACTTGGTGCCAAACGTCTCTGGCGACAGCTTGAGTGTCTTCAGGTTGGCCTGCGGGGGGACGGCACCAGGCAGGCAGGCAGGCAGGCAGGCAGGCAGGCAGGCAGGCAGGCAGGCAGGCAGGCAGGCAGGCAGTGGGAGCTGTTCACTCCATGCTGGGGGCAGCGGGGCACACACAAGGCTTTAACCACCCCTGCCCTGCCCTGCCCTGCCCTGCCTCACCCCACCCCACCCCACCCCGCCTGCCTTGAGATAGTATGCTGGTGTGGTGTTGTCCGCCACCATCTGGTCCTTCATCGTGATCAGCTCCTTCAGCTTGGGGTACTCCTCAAACCTGAGCACCCAGGACACTGCAACTCATACCCACCAAGCCTCAACACCTCAGACACTGCCTCATCATCATCCAGGTCGCTAGGTCTATGCACATGCTGTCAAGGACGCTCCCCCTCCCCCTCCCCCTCCCCCTCCCCCTCCCCCTCCCCCTCCCCCTCCCCCTCCCCCTCCCCCTCCCCCTTCCCCTCCCCCTGCTCCTGCCCCTCCCCCTTCCCCTCCCCCTGCTCCTGCCCCTCCCCTTGCCCCTGCCCCTGCCCCTACCCCTGCCCCTTCCCCTCCCTCTGCCCCTGCTCCCGCCCCTCCCTTGGCCCTGCCCTTCCCCCCGGCCTTGCCCCTGGTGCTGCTGCTGTTCCTGGTCCGAGCCACCTGTCCGTGTTGAACGAGTCCCTCAGATAGTTCTGCGGCCGCGCCCCCGTGTCCACAAACTGCTGGCAGTAGTCATTCTTCACTTCACGCCCATTAGAACCCGGCGGCAGGCTGGGTTTGAACCCCGGACCTGCTGGGCCACCGCCCCGCTGCCCCGGCAGAGCTGCCCCGCGGCCCACACCTCCCCCCATCATCCCCCCAGACCCCAAGGTGGGTCCCGCGCCCGGGGGGGGGGACCCTGCCTGCATGGCTGCCACGGTGGGGGGCGGTGGCTGATGGCAGGGGGGCGGGTCCTGGGGGGGGCCCGGGTCGGGGGGGGCCAGGAGGGGGCTGTGCCATCATTGACCCAGGACCTGTTGCCTGCCCCAGCCCTGGGCCTGGCCCCCCTGCTGCTCCAGGACCCATGCCGCCAGGGAGCCCTGCATGGCCGGGCATGAAGCCAGCTGCCTGCTGCTGCTGCTGCTGCATGTGCATCTGCATCTGCTGCTGGTGCTGCATCTGCTGCTGCTGATGGGGAGGGGGGGGGAATGTGGTGGGGGGAGCCAGGGGTGGGGGGGGCCCAGCAGGGCCTGAAGGGGGGGGGAGGCCAGGGGCCATGCGGGGGGCCCCCTGCCCCACCACCCCTGACATGATGCTCTGCCCGCCCTGGCCCAGGCTCTGGGGCGGGGGGGGGGTCAGGGGGGGCATCCCCTGCTGTGGCATGATTTGGTGTTGGTGAGCGGGGGGCATCCCCTGCTGCTGCTGCACATGCTGCTGCTGCATGTGCTGCTGCTGCATGTGTTGTTGCTGCATGTGCTGCTGCTGCATGTGTTGTTGCTGCATGTGCTGCTGCTGCTGCTGCTGCTGTAGGGTGTGCCCAGGCGGGTTGGCAGGTGGCTGGGGCAAGGGTTGTGCAGGGGGTGGGTGCTGGGGGGGCCTGCCAGGGGGTGGAGGGGCAGCATGGCCAAGATGGTGCATGGGCATCTGTGGCATGGCACCTGCATGCACCAGCAGGCATGGTGGCAAAGCCTATGCAGCAGGAAGTGTGAGTGTCCAACAACTTCAAAACGTATACATTGCATAATGTTGCAGCTGTGATGTGAGTTTCCCCTTCTTGCTGAGACGCTGTGTCTCAAGCTCTTCCTGCGGCCGCTGCTGCTGTCCTGCTGTTGCTGCTGCTAGTGGTGACTAAGACTGTGGCTTCACCATGCTTGGCCTCGCCTTCATGGTCTTGCAAGCACCTGGTGACGCACCAAAGGCGCCTGGCATGTGTGTGTGGTCCAATGGAGGCATCATGCTGCCTGGGGCAGGGGGTGGCGCGCCAGGGCCGGGCGAGTAGCCGCCTCGACCACCACCTCTGCCAGGACCAGAGCCAGGACCAGGACCGGGGCCAGGGCCTCCTGGGCCTCCCATGCTGCCTAGCATCTACACCAGCGGCTCGAACAAGCTGGCGGGTGCTTGTTGTAGCTAGCCTTTAGCTTCAGATGGCATATGCAACTGCGGATAGAAAGGCTGGCCAGGAGTCGCTTGCTCGCAAAGTGCGGCGCAACCGCAACATACCTTATGATTGTGCAGCACCCCTTATCCAAGCTCTACCTGCATCCTGGCACTTCGCAACAAGGTGGTTGACTACAAAGCATCGGTTACTCAGGTGGTATCTGCTTGCTCTAGAATTCAGACGCTTGGGCTTCTGTCGCTGGGATGCTGCTACTGCACCAGCTGGCCAGGAATGGACCTCGCGTAGCTTGGGACCGGCTGCCAAATGCCGTGTCGCAAGCAGTGCGTGGCTTTGCGTCTACGCAGCAGCTGGTAAGGCTGTAAGACATTCGTCGAGCGCGAAGGCAACAGCGACCGGGATGTTTTTTGCTTGCGATTCGCCCAGGACTGCGTCGTGATCGGGGGAGGTCCTGGTGGCTATGTCGCGTCTATTAAGGCAGGCCAGCTAGGTTTAAAGACTGCTTGCGTCGAGGGGCGCGGGGCTCTCGGCGGAACGTGCCTCAATGTGGGGTGCATCCCTTCCAAGGTAGACCACGAGAGCACCCACACAAGAGCTGGCTGTGTCGCATCGAATGCGCAAGTGCTTCTACACGCAGGCTCTGTTGAACGCAAGTCATAAGTATCACGATGCCCTGCACCACATGGCGAGCTACGGCGTGATTGTGGGCGACGTCAAAATCGACTGGCCAGCGATGCAGAAACAGAAGGACGTGGCCGTGTCTGGTCTGACAAAGGGCATTGAGGGGTTGTTGAAAAAGAACAAGGTGAAACTGGAACAGTAGCAGGAGGCACTGGCTGTGTTGACTAGCCAATACCCTGGAAGTATGCTGCATGTTTTGTTTTTGCCGTGCAAACCTCAGTTTTCACCCAGCTGGACTGACTTGCAGGTGGAGTATGTCAAGGGATGGGGCAAAGTTACTGGCCCCAACTCAGTGGAGGTGACTCTTGCGGATGGCAGCTCTACAACCTTGCAGACCAAGAACATCCTGATCGCAACAGGCTCTGAAGTCACTCCCATGCCAGGCATCACCATGGATGAGGAGAAGTGGGTGTGTGGTCTGTGAAGAGACAAGACCAGATGTGCCACTTCTGACACTGGCAAGAAAAGACGACCTTAGTATGCTTGGAGGGGTGGAAGCCAGCCTGCAGCACTGACAGCAGCAGCGCAGTGGCAGCGGCAGCGGGAAGGGCAGCAGTATGCAGTCAGCAGGGGGGCTTCATGCAATGCTGCTGGCAAGGTCGCCTCTCGGTAGGCACTTTGTCTCCTGACCTTGGACCCCACCCGCCCCGCTACCCCGTCCACCACCCGGACTCCAACCCCCTCACCTCACCTTGATCTTCCCCCTCACCCTCACCCTCGTCCTCACCCCCACCCTTTCCTGGCTCCAACCCCCAGGCCTCCTGCCCCCTGGCACCCACCCCTAGCCCTTAATTCACCCAGGCCCAGGACCTTGACTTGCTGCACTGCCAGAACCCATGCGGCCTGTCTTCTGTCTGCACCACCATGCAGGTTTGTGTCTTCCACTGGTGCTCTGGCCCTGAAGGAATTGCCCAAGAGCATGATTGTGATTGGTGGCGGCTACATCGGCCTGGAGATGGGCAGTGTCTACGCCCGCCTGGGGGCCAAGGTCACGGTGGTGGAGTTCCTGGACAACATCGTGCCCAGCATGGTCTGTACCTCCCTGCACCCTGGGCTCTGCCCCTGCCCCTTGCCTCCGCCTCTGCCTTTCACCCCAGCCTCTGCCTTCCTGCCTCCTGCCTCTGCCTCCGCCCTCAATTCCACCCTGCGCCTCCTCTCCCCTGCCTCTGCCTGCATCCCAGCCCCTGTCCCCCTGGCCTTCTCTCCTCCCCTTGTGCCCTGCCATTCGCCAAGCCAACAGTCAGCAAGTGCAAGTTGGCAGGCTGTGAGCCAAGGCTGTGTGTCCTAGAGGCGGCCAGGCCAGCCACAGCCACAGCCACCAGGACAGAGCTGCTGCAGGCTGGTGAACTCATGCGTGTGGGATATGCGCCCATGTGAACAGCGTGGAGTTAGTTCAGTAGCTCCTCACACAGCGCTGCCAACCACCAGGCCAGGAGTAGTCAAAGGGTCAGCTGGCTGCCGGCTATCCAGGCTACGCAGTCAAGGGCGGGCATTAATGGGCCTAGGTCAGCAGCCGTGCTCAGGCTGGCTGCCTGCCCAGCCGAGATGCAGCTGCTGGCCAGCGGGGCATCACACACCAGCAGCAGCCTCACTCTCGTGTTGCCCTGCCTGGGCAAAGTATTTACAATGCTGCATGCTGCCCTCCCTGCTGCTGCTAGGGCAAGTGCCAGTGTCAGCAGCAGCGCTGAAGCAGCCAGGCCTGGTGGTAGTAATAGCTTTCACCCTGACTGGTGGTAGGGGTAGGGGTAGGGAGGGTGGGTGGCCAACAGGGCTCAGTGGCTGTCAAGGTAGACCAGCTGGTAATCTACCACAAAGCTATTGTCTTAGTCAGGGCGGGTCGCCCATCGACCCGCTCCCCCTTGATCATCTGCCCAGCCCAGGCAGTGGGCAGGAGTGGGCTAGAGCAACTAGGCCACAGGCCATGCCAGGCCCCAGGCCATGCCAGAGCCTCATAGTGTCAGTATTCCTGCCAAGCTGAGATCCAACATCTCCGCTCACATTTCCTGAGCAGCCACTGCTGCAGTGGTCCTGCCTCACATCTTCCTGAAGGCAGATATGGCTACTCATTGCTGCACTTTATCGTGTGAGATGAAAAAGTGATGTGGGTGATGTACCACTACAAGGAGGTGTCCAGCTATGGGCACTTAGCTGTGAACCTGTCTGTGTGGTGTCACCAGCATGCCTCCACCTGCTGCTCCTGGTTGCCGTATGCAGTCCTGAGCAGCTGGTGCAGGGCAAGCCTGCCGGTGCTCCTACTGCTGCTGGTGCTGCTGGTGCTGGCTCGCAGGATTCTGAGATTCGGCGCAGCTTCCAGAGGTCTCTGGAAAAGCAGGGCCTCAAGTTCCAGTTGGGCACCAAGGTGCTGCAGGGCAGCAGGACAGCCATTCGGAGGAAAGGCAGTGGCAGAACGGCAGTACAGCAATGGCAGCTGCGTGTGGAGCATGCAAGCAATGGCAGCTGCATGTGATGCATGGCTGCTGCCTGCCACCATGCCAGCCTGCTTGCCTCCCTGCTCAGCCTAGCCCAGCTAGTGCACACACAACCATCAGCCTGCATCAGCCATGCCAGCCTGCTTGCCTTCCTGCTGCGCCCAGCCCAGCTGGTATGTATGTGCATATATGTATGTTTGGTCGTGTGTGTATATGTACATATGTATGTGTATACACATACACACACATGACCGTCAGCCAGGTTCCGCCCTGCCCCTCCCCCATCCTGCCCGGCTCACCCTCGCACCGCGGGCTGTGCAGGTGGTCAAGGGTGAGCTGGTGGATGGGCGACCCACCCTGACTGTGGAGCCGTCCAAGGGTGGCCCAGCAACCCAGCTCGATGCAGATGTGGTGCTGGTGTCTATAGGTGCGTGCCCCGTGCCCTGCTAACCCTCACCGCATGGCCCTCACCGCCATGGTGTGCCCAGCTACGTCTGCCTCTCAGCCCAGGCCTCGGTCAGCCAGGCTCAGCAAAACCCAGGCCAGCCTCGGTCCAGGAGGTGTCATAGCAGCCAGCCATCCTGACCCCACAAGCCTGAACCTCAACACGCAGACAGTGCCATGCAGTGCGCATTGACAGAGCTTGTTCAGGCAACTAGGTGCTACAGCTTGCAGCTACATGGGCTGCAGGGCGGCGGCCGTACGTGAAGGGGCTGGGCCTGGAGGCGGCTGGCGTGAAGCTGGACGCGCGTGGCCGTGTGCAGGTCAGCTGCCCCAGGCCCTCCCATAGCTGGCAGCAGGGAGGGCAGAACAGGGCAGGGCAGGAGCAGGGCAGGGCAGGGCAGGAGCTTGGCGAGGTTACAGAGGGGTGCTTATAGCTTGATGCTGAGCTCCTGCAGCCGATAGTGTCCTGCCAGTTCTGCCACACCCAGCTTGCTGCAAGCGCTTGACATACCCCACCCTTGCTGCCCACGCCTCCACCTACCCTGGCTTGTCCTTCCTCTTGAAGCGGGAGTGGCTGGGCAGCCTGTTCTGGCACCTGCCCAAGGGCCCTGTGATAGGCCCCCCTTCCTTGACCCAGCTGCTGCTCTGCCGGCCTACAGGTTGATGATCACTTCCGCACCAACGTGCCCTCCATCTATGCCATTGGGGACGTCATTCCTGGCCCTATGCTGGCACACAAGGCTGAGGAGGACGGTGTTGCGGCGGTGGAGATTATGGCAGGTCAGGTGGTGGAGGTCATGACAGGAAGGTGGTGGAGGTGGTGGCAGGTCAAGTGCCAACGCCAAACCTATTGACAGGTCAAGGGGCAGTGCATGATCGTGCAGTTGCCTCCCATCACACTCTGATGGGCTGGCTTGCTCATGCAGGCCGTGCTGGTCATGTGAACTACAACACTGTGCCCTCCATCTGCTACACCCACCCTGAGGTGGCTCAAGTGGGCATGACTGAGGATGAGACCAAGAAGGCTGGCATCGCGTACAAGGTGAGGAGTGCACTGCAAGAAAGAAAGAAAGACTACGCCCTCGCCGTCGGGCGTGCATTAAGGGAAGAGAGTAGCCTCAGGGCGTGCCCTTGCTACCCTTCCACCGGGAGGAGTGTGCTGCTCTCAGCCCCATGCCTCCGCCAGGCTTGCACAGCCTGCTTATGAGCATGGACTACTTCTGTCCCTGTCCACTCAACCCCCCAACCTGGCCTGAAAAGGACAAGGTGTCAGGACAAGGTCAGCCACACTCAGGACAGCGAGTGGTCAGCGCCATGACACGACCTTAGGCTTGCCTCCTTGCAGACCTGCAGACCTGGCGTAGTGTACCTTGAAAGCGGGGGCACCCTCACTGCTGCACTTGCTGGTTCTAGTGTGATCAGATTGTGTGCCCCACCCCACCCCAGCCAGCCAGTCAACCTGGTTTACGCCACTTAAGCCTGCCAGGTCGCCTCATGCCCTGCGATGTCCAGGTTGGCAAGTTCAGCATGATGGCCAACAGCCGGGCCCGCGCCCAGGACGACTCCGAGGGGCTGGTCAAGATGATTGCGGATGCCAAGACAGACAAGCTGCTGGGCGCTCACATCATGGCGCCCTCAGCGGGGGAGATGATCCACGAGGTGAGCGGTGTCAGCTCAGGTGGAGAGATCAGTGGAATGCTGTGGGCGACAAGCAGGCAGGGAGGAAGGAAGGCACGAGGGCAGGCTGGCAAGGGGCAGGCTGGGTGGCAGGGTAGGATAGGGTAGGGAAAGCAGCACGACGCAGGGTTTTGTAGATGTGAGTAAGATGATCCACTGCCCTTGGCTCCTTGGCAACGAAGTCTCTAGCCTCTCTGGTTTCTTGCTCTGGCCGCATGGTCTTTCATCGCCATGCCAATGTGTGGCACTGGTTCACCTAGCACCATCACACCAGGGAGGATTACTGCTGGTGCATGCCACAGTTGCTGGGAGATGCTGTGTGAGTATGGATGAGGTGAGCAAAGCCCTGTATGGCTGGACTTGTGGCCGTGTGCACACAGGTGGTGGTGGCGCTGGAGTACGGTGCAAGCACAGAGGACATCGCACGCACCTGCCATGGCCATCCCACTCTGAGCGAGGCAGTGAAAGAGGCCGCTCTGGCAACCGCGTTCGGCAAGCCAATTCACATGTGATGCGAACACACGGGGGCGTTGGGAGGGTAGGCGCTGGCTCGTGTGGGACGACCGTGCGTCCATTGACAGGCTATTGCGTTCATATGTTGCTGGGATTGCGGCTGTAACGCTGGTCGGGGTGTCGTAGAGGAAGACCGTCGCCGTTGTCGACAAGGAAGCGGTGATGGCGATGATGACGTACACTGCTCAAACTGTCAGCCTTCAGGCTGCCGCGCCCCTCTTCCCCTCTAGGGATTCAGATCATCTGCAACGCACTTTCATCTTGGGTGCATAAACAAAGGTGCATGCTACGTGGCCATCTGGAAGTCAGAGCCTCCCAACTCTCTTGAAAAGAGGGTGTGTCCTTTACACGAGGTTTATTTCTCGCTCAGGATGCCGATTGAGCATCGAAACACACCAGTGTGTAGAGGACTCGCTTGGCTACACGTAATGCCTGTTCTCAGCTCTATTGAATTTGTACATGATGCAGTACCTGGGCGTGAACCTGGCATACATTTTGTGGGCAGATATCACCATGCACGCCTCCTCCACCCTCGACCTTCTTAATGACGCTGTGATGACGCAAACCCAAGTATGTGTGCAGTCGCGCTTTGTGTTGCGATGGCCGAAATCGCGAGTTTGAAACCTAAGAAGCTGAAATGCCTCTTTAACGCACCCACACCACTACTTATGTTGCGATTAGGACAGCTGCATACTTCTTAGCATCGATTACCTTTCACTCGTCATTTGTGTCGCTCGCGCTGTCACGCGTAAGACGGAGTACTTGTATGCTCTAGCGGTTCAACAAGACACTATGTGCCCCCTTCACCTTTGATTACAGTAGACTATCTGGCCTGATAGTCAAACTGACCGCGGGACCCTTCATACTCACGCCTTTTCTGCTCGTTTCGCTGTCTACGCCCCGTATTCGTTGTAGCTAGAGCATGTGTGCAGATGCACAGTCTTCGTTCTGTCGCTAAAGCGATTTCGGACATCACCACCGAGACATGTGGTTCGGTCCACGGTGCTAATACCAAATGCACTCCCTCGCTCACCATGCCCTCCCACCTGGCCTGACTCGCACCCCATGGCAAGGCAAGGCCTCTACACTCCACAGCTAAAGCCCCCTGGCAACACCACTTTTCACATCTACGTTGACCACTTGCATGCGCTGCCTCTACCAGAATGCCGGCTGTACTTGCCCTTAGAGCGCTAGGAGTCCACCACGGTATTGCGAAGCACTCCCATAGCTGACTTGCGCTGCGCGATGTGGTGAGAGCAACCGGCTGATTGGTGGGCGCACTTTTTCGTTTACGGGGTTCCTGGCATTACGGGCGTATAGAAGACTAAGCGGTCATCGCATGCCGCACGGTGCTACGCCTATCGCACACGTCTCGGCACCGGGACATGCATGACAAGGTTGTGTAAAAGCCATTAACAGAGTTGGGAGGGTCTGACTGGAAGATCTCTAGTCCCCTACGACAAGTGTAAATGGTGAGGTGTCCTGAGGCTGGGTCCGACTTCCAGGCAAATGTTGACTACACCCTGATAACTAGGGAGCGACCGGCCCGACTATAATTATATTTATAGTTTTATATGGCTTGAGCACTTTTATAGTTTTTATAGTCCTCGAATCTTGCATCCGCTTCCACCGCCGACCAGCGCAATGGCTGCGCCTAGCCCCGATGACCCCAATGCGCTAGGGTCGGATGGTCTGCCCAAGTTTGCCCATACCACCTCCCAAACCTTTGGAGGAAAGAAAAGCACCGTCGCTCATGTGTACAACCAGCTCAAAGGCTTCACTACGCGCGCCAACTACGTGGTCCGAATCAGCCATGCCGGCCGAATGCAACAAAGAGCTCGGCATCATCAACCCCACCGACTCCCAATGCAAACATGACGAGCACTGTGCGATGCGTGCTCGTCCGCACAGCCCGCCAACCCCCAAAGCCACCCAGGGCACTTCAGGCAAGCAACCTCAGCCAAACTATGGCCAAACTATGGCAGCCAAACTATGGCCAAACTATGGCAGGACTTGGTCACCCACGCGGGTCGATGGGCTGCAGCACTAGGCCATATCGGCGGAACCAACAAAGTGGAGGCATCCTTTGTGCGTGGAGTGCATGCTCTGTTCAAGAGACGGGCTGCAAAGCACTACCACCCAGTCATGGCCCCTGCAATGTAAGCAGTCCACCCCATGCATAGTCATCCCTACACCCCTACATCCCTTTCTTCTTACCTTGCCTAGTCATGCATGCAATGCATCTCTGCCACCTGTGGATCATCTGAGTGAGGAACAGTTCGTCCACTTGGTGCCGGAGGTGGCCCGGCTGGCTGGAGCTTCGTATCAAGCTACTCTGCAAGAGCTTGACAGCTTTCAGAACACACCTTGGTCTCCAGCCATGGTCAGACAAGCAAACTCTATCCTCCGTACCAACAGGACTGTCACAGAGCCCGGCCAACCCACTGTCACGTACATTGCTGACCTGGACAGCCGTCGGGCATTCTGGTCTGTCACAGCGGCTAAGCAGGTGTGTCTTCATTACCTACATTCCTTCATGATTGCCTTCCCATCATCCCTTCTTCCCTAGCCCCCTGCCACTGCCAACCCCCCACATTCTTCTGCCTTTGTCACCTTGCAGTTTCCCATCTTGGCAAAAGCAGCCGTTCGGTTGCTTTCAGTCCACGTATCTACGGCAGCGGCTGAGCGCAACTGGTCAGTGTGGACCTCCATCTACCGCAACGGACTTCGCAGCAAGCTCAGCGTGGAGCAGGCCGAGAAGCTTGTGTATTTGAAGGCAAACTCCAGGGATGAGACAGACACGCTCGCCCTCCCCAAGGACGTTCGCATCAACATCTTCGCATAGGCCTAGCTAACATGGACTGCCTCCTAACGTCACAACGTCATGAACTCTCTTGTCTTGTGTACGAGCTTGACTTGGCGTGAAAAGTACGCTCTTGCGTGGGCTTGAACTCGTAACCTCTCGCACTAGGCTGCTAAGCTACTGAGCCAAGCTATAATTATAGTCCTATAGCCTATAATTATAGTTTTTATAGGAATCCGAGCCAACTATAATTATATGGGCGTACCCTACTGATAACGCAACAGTGCACATGGGCTCGAAATAAGGGCGCGTTTCCAATGGACGGAGAAAAGAGATAAGAGACCGCCCATGTGCATGAATTCAAACGCGTTTCCAATGGACGGAGAAAAGAGATAAGAGATGCATGGACGTCCACTTTCCAGCCGCCGCCTACGCCTTCATTGATCTACACACGAGCTGCCCAGCAACATGGATAGCAGTAGCAGCAGCGGTTACAGCGCAAGTAGCGGCAGCGGCATGACCCGGTTTGTTAAACAAGTTTAACAAGTTAAGCAAAGGGAGAATGCACACACGCCAATGCACACACGCAGCCTCCCCGCGAACCAAAGCTACACGCAGAGCTACAGTGCTCGGCTGGTGTTTCACTGTAGCTTTGGGGGTTGGCTGTAGCTCTGGGGGCGATCTTTTCATATGGTATGGGAACAAGGACGCAATTGTCCCGTTAGCTGGGATGGTGGCAGGTATGATGGCGTGAAGCATCGCAGGCGCAAGTGTACAAAGTGCGCCGTGCAGTCAGTCGTGCAAGTCAGTGCAGTTGTGCAAGTCAGGCTGCGGGGCTTATCAGGCTAACTAGTCAGGCTAACTTATCAGGCTATCAGGCTAACTCTCTTATCAGGCTAACTCTCCGCACTAGCGGGACTAGCTAAGTATGCTCCGGGGGCTACAACTCTCTATGGCACTGCTCCGCGTTGAAATTGCGGTGCTCGTCAAACAGCTGATGCGCCCTCAGCTGATGCGCCCTCTGCAACAATACGGACGAGGACCATCTCCTGGGCATATGTCCTCTTCATCAGCTCCTGCGGCTTAGGTGGCGACGCAGAAGCGGCAACGGGACATTGGACATCACAGCGATGCCCTGGAGAAACATGCTGTCGCCCAGCCTAACCCAGCTCTCGCTGCGGCTCCGGTGCAAAAGGTCACATCTCTCGGTCACATCTCTTTTTCTCCGGGGGGGTCGGCCTGGAGGACGCTCGCGGAGACAAAGAGATCAAATGGAGCTCACTCTAGGAGAGTTATTCGTCTCTATCTCCGCGCATTGGAAACGGGAGAGAAGAGATCCGGACCGTTTGCGGCAGTTAGAGGGACATGGGCTGGCGGCTGATCTCTTTCTCTCTTCTCTTTCTCTCTTTCTCTTCTCTTTCTCTCCGATCTCTTTTCTCTTTTCTCCGTGCATTGGAAACGCGCCCTAAGGCTTGTCCATGGTTTTTGGACGGTCATAAGAAACTCTGGAACTCGTGTCAGTGCACTCCAAAAGGGTAGGATGCGGATCAAAGTGTGGGCTACAGTCTCAGGGTACACTGTATGCATGACAATGATTCTGAGACTCCTTCCTAAACCCACCTCGTGGTCGATACAACCAATGGGGTATCTGCCAAGAATTGTCAAGTCGATAGTGCAGGGCAGGCACCACCAATTACTGGACCGCACTCACCAACTTGCCACCAAGATAGTCTTACAACACTGAGCAGCTGCAGCTACCTGCTTGTCCATGTGGCCTGGGCCTGCTCCTTAGGCCCATGGCTGGGCAAGCCCCGCAACTGCCACCTGACGCAAGAGCAGGCAAACATACTATTTAACATGGAACGACGTTGTGGGTAATCTCACTCAACTGCTCCAATCATGTTGAAGCATCCACGGTCGCACCCTTGATGACTACATACAATGTCAGGGCCTCCCAACCCCCTTGAAAAGGGGGTGTGTCCGTTTCACGCGGTTTATTTCTCGCACAGTTTGCGGATTGATCAACGAAGCACATCAGTATGTAGAGGGCTCGCTTGGCTACACGCTACGGCTGTCCTGAGCGTCCATGACTATGTATATGATGCACTGCTTAGGCGTGAACCCGGCCTATATTTTGTGGGCAGATATCACCATGCACGCCTCCTCCACCCTCGACCTTCTTAATGACGCCGTGATGAAGCAAACGCAAGTATGTGTGCAGTCGCGCTTTGTGTTTCGATGGCCGGTATCGCGAGTTTGAAATCTAAGAAGCTGAAATGCTTATTTAACGCACCCACACCACTGCTGATGCTGCGTCTAGAACCGCCGCATATTTCTTAACATCTATTAGCTTTCACTCGTCATTTGTGTCGCTCGCGCTGTCAAGCGAGAGACGGAGTGGTTGTATGCTCTAGCGGTTCATCAAGACACTATGTGCACCCTTCACTTCTTGTTACAATAGACTATGTGGCCTGATAGTCAAACTGACCGCGGGACTCTTTATACTTGAGCCTTTTCTGCTTGTTCCCCTGGATATGTGCTTTGTTCGTTGTAGCTAGAGCATATGCGTAGGTGCGAAGCCTTCGTTGTGTCGCTACATCGTTTTGGGACATCACCACCGAGACATGCGCTTCGGTCCACGGTGCCATGACCTGCTGCACTCCCTAGGCCTCTACACTCCCTAGGCCTCTCCATAGCAAAGGCCCCTGGCACTAGAGTTTGTTAACGAACAGCAGTTTTTGCTTTAGCATCAATCCATGCCGTAGGTGCATGCCACAACGTGCATACCCCCTGGTTGGGTACAGTATATGAGCAACAAGTATCTAAAGGCAAACATCTAGTAGGACTGCAAGCACCCATTGCAGATGTGGTAGCAGAACACCCTTCCCGAGCAACTGCAACTCTTGCCTCATGGCCACAACAAAGCCCCATACTAGCACCCCATGGCAGGGCAAGATCTGTACACTCCATAGCTAGGCCTGGTCTCTTGTCCATTAGCTACACGCCCATGGCAACAAAGCAGAGCCCTATGGCAACACCCCATGCCCGGTGGGGCTGCCACGCTCAGCAATGTGCTTCTGCACGGCCTTCTGCCAGCCTGCCACCAGGGTGCTGCCGACTGGCTGATCCCTGGGCGGCACCTTGTGGTAAAGGAGGTAGGCCCTGAGCTGCTCACGTGTGAACCGGGTTGCCTCCTTGGCCGAGGTATTGCTGTAGTCTGCACCCCGTGCGTGTTGTTGGAATGCCTGCCGCAGCTGCCTGCCGCCACCCCCCCTGCTGTTGCTGCTGCTTCTGCCGCCGGTGCACGTCAGTGTTTTTTTTTTAACGCTATATATAGCGATCGCTATAAAAAGCGACATTTCAGAGGGCTCCGTGCGCTATGGATTGGACCCCTTGCGGACTGTGCTTAGCGCATCGCGTTATAAAAAGTGGACTTTGTACTGCAGCCGCAGCTCGGCTAAGAGCCGCAATTTGGATAAGCGCCGCAATCCCGATGGCTGATGGCCGTGCCCGCCGAGGGTGTAGCGATGGTGCCTACTTACAAGCCAGGGCACACGGCAGCAACGGCAGCAACAGGACAGCTGGCTCATTGGCGATCGCCCACTGTGGCTTTCAAACCAAGGGCTCGATGCCTCAAACCAGTACAAGGCGCGCTGCGAACGCTGCAACAAGAGCTTCAACTGCAACTTGCATACCATCAAGACCCCTTCTTTGTCGAGGACCTTATGCATGAGGTGGCCCTGACGGCCAACAAGATCACTGCCATGTACTCAGGCCCCTCCCCCTTCTCTGCACTGGACTTTCCTGAGCTGACAGCCTTCACCAATGTGGCAGGACCTGGCAGCTGCCTGGTGTACAACAGCTCTGGCCATTTGGCATTGCAGCCGCATGGGAGTGGCAGTATGACAGTGCAATCAGATGAGGCTGACAGTGACAGTGAGGATGAGGAGGAGGTAGGCAGCAGGCAGGCAGCAGCAGACATGGAGACAATGTTTGGTGAGAATGAGGAGGAGGAGGAAGGCAGTGAGCGAGGCAGTGTGCCGGTACAGCTGTACGCCATCCCCCCAAAAGGGCGCCGGGCTGCTTCAGTGCCAGCCAGTGACTTCCAGCAGCATGTCGACAGTGCCAAGCAGGAGCTGGCAGCAACAGCAGATGCTGTAGTACGTGACCTACACAGCCGCTTCCTCCCACCGGAGCATGCCAGAGGACTGGCTGTTGTGTACGCCCACTACTGGGACAAGCAGCCCAGCGATGAAGACTTTTTTGAGCGCCTGGCCATTGTCAAGGCCCGGTACTGCATGGACGCGACCCTGGGCTAACGGCCAACTGGCGCCAGCCTTGTTGGACCAGCAAAAGCTATCTGCCCAGCAATCAGCATTTGTGGAAGTCATGCGCTGCCAAGCTGAACACCGTGTGGAGCTAAGCTCAGCAGCAGCCAACCCAGCCAAGGAGACCACCAAGCTGTGGCGCTACCTGGCTGGCCAACCCATCACCAAGGCTGACATCTTGGAGTAAATCAAGCTGGCAGAGCTTGCTCTGGTCATGACAGGCTCAGTGGAGGAGGAGCGCATGTTCTCAGCCATGGCTTACCTCAAAGATGACACCCGCAACAGGCTGCAAGAGTGCCACTTGAATGTATGCGCCCGTGTCTTCAGCAGCAATCAATTTGATTTGGACACATTCCCAGATGAGCGTGCCATTAGCAAGTGGCTGGATAACGCTGCTGTGCGTGGGCGCTACCGCATTTGATTGGGCATATTGCTTTAATTTGACATTTTTGTTGTGCGCTATGGGGCCCAATAGGGTCGCGCTATGAACATGACAGTCCCAATCTGAGCCATGACACTTTGTGCTATGAAATTGGAAAGAGGCCAAATGAAAAAAAAAACACTGGTGCACGTCCCACTCTTGCAGCCTCTTGTCCCGCTGTTTCAGCACCTGCTCAGCTGCCTTCTGTGCGTACAAAGCGTTTGAAGAGCCCATGGCTGCCAGCAGGTGAGGGAGCTGGAAGAATAGCTGGCTGTGTTCGTACAAGTACTCGTACAGTGCCTGGATGTGCTTGTTGATGAGCACAACGAGCTTTGGCCTGGATCAGCTCCAGGGAAAACAGCGCCAACGACAGCAGTGCACAGGGTGCCCAACTGTTCTGCTGAGACGCCTGGGAGGCTGAGCAGGCGCTCACGGCTCAGGATGTACTCAGCTGTGTACCCCCCCGTGTGCGTGTCACACTCCTGGTTGCGGGGGCGGGCCAGGCTGCAGGACTGGGTGGTTGGGTGGCAGGCTGGCTGCGTGACTGGCTTGGTGCTTTGGTTGCTGAGCATGCCTCGCAAGAAGGGCAGTGACACCCTGGAGCGCAGCAGGAGATTCCACTTGTCCTTCTGATCCTTGCTGAAGCCCTTGTTGGCTGCGGCCACCTGTGCCCGCAGCTGCTCTAGCTTGATGCTGGTGGTGGTCAGCTGCCTCTTGGTGTGAGCAACCTCCGTGCGGGCCGCTGCCAGGTCTTTGTGGGCGGCCTCCAGGGCAGCCGCTGTGTCAGTGAGTTGGGCTTGTGTGCCCTGCAGCTGCTGCAAGAACGCCTCCTCCAGCTGCTCGAGCTGCTGCACCCACCCGAGCAGGTCTAACTCCCACTGTTGCTCACGCTGACTTGCACAGACCATCAGGCTGCAGTGCCGCTCCCTCAGCTGGCTGTACAGCTCCTGGGAGCTGAGAAGCTCAGCAGTGACGGCTGCATGTGCAGCGGTGAGGGCTGCATGCGCCGCGGTGAGCTGCTCCATGCTCTTGGCTGCCTCATGGTGAGCCTGGGCCTTTGCCCCATTGGCTCTGTTTGCTCTCGTGTGTTTTGGGACGGGTGGCATGTCAGGCAGAAGGGCAGTGAGGAGGTGCTGGGAGGTGGTGGTAGGCAGCTGGGCCTGCTAGGGTGGGCTGCTGGCAGGTACAGTGGGCAGGAAGGGTCAGTGGTGCTTGGGCTCCTGCAATTGACAATCCATGGCTCACTGAGATTTGAGAGTAATATTGACTATTCTGTCTCAGCTGGGCATATGAGTAGAGTAGCTTTTGATTTGGGGGACAGCACAAAAATACGACATCTCTCTGAGTTTTGGCAAATCCTACCTGCTCAGTGGAGCCGCAGCTGAAGCTTGTAAAGCCCATTTAGGTGTGCCGTGATGTACTCGGAAACTCCTGCATAATCAGATGTTCGTCGGGTAACCTGTGCTGGCGGCCATCGGCGCAGGAATAGTGGGAACTGCTGCGTGCACCTCACCTCGCGGGCTGGCAGCAGCGCCTATGCGTAGAGCACCAACAACACGCCTGCACTGCGCGATGTCTTGAGGGTGGCCGGCGGATCCCAACCACCCTGCCGACCACAATTGAAGCAGCTGCAGGTTGCTGCCAGAACTAGAGTCCGCGTTTAAGCCATGCCGCGCGGGGCTAAAGACATCGGCCTGCTCCCGGAGCAATCGGTCGCATGTGACGGTTTTACATGCCAAAACATCAAAGTTGGGAGGCCCTGACTTTCCGACGTCGCCGTCCTGCCCAGACATCAAGGACAGGCTGCGGGACTGGATGCTCTGCTCCTAGCTGCTCCTTTCCCGCGTGACATGTTGCCTCTGTATCGCTGTATTGTATCGCTGTATTGTATTGTATCCAGGCCCTGACATACAACACACCGGTGGCACTTCGCCCCTAGACCACTGGGCACCTCATCAAAGCTAACAGCTTGACGCGTATAAGGCTGACTCAGTGACAGCCTGCTCACTCTACTAGGCCCTATGGGTTGTTGCGGGCCCGACCATCAATGCCCCGCCGGTACTCTGCAGGCCGGTGCAGCCTCTGCCTGCCCTTGGGTAGCCGGTCATTGACCAGCTTGTACCGCTGCTGGTACTCCTTGCCAACGGGGGGCAGAGCCTTCAGGTCAGTCCAATTCCACAGCTCCAGGGGGCGATGCATGCTTCCCTCAACGCGCTGGCAGTTCAGGCGTTCGCTAGAGTCCCTGTCCAGCCACCTGCCCCATGGGGGGACCTGGCGTGGTGGGACTGGGCCAGGTGCAGCAAGGGGGGGGCTGGGCCTGGGCTGGGGGAGGGGGAGCCTGGGCAGGGGGGTGCTGGTGCAGGAAAGAGGTTTACATGAATATAAACAGACTTCAACGGCGAGGTGTTCGATCAGTGCCAATGAGCGATCCAATCTGCAGCACATCACAGGCTTCTGTTACCATATAGGGTCTGATGTCAGTGTCAGGGCTGGCACCAACACCCAGGCCCTCCAGAATGTTGAAGACGCAAGACGCAGGACGCAAGAGCAGGCCAACACTACAAACTACAAACACCACAAGCAGAACATGCAAAACAGCACCAAATCCAGCCGCTTAGCCCCAATGCAGAACAAACACGGAGCCCACTTCGCACGGCCATCGCAAGGCAATCCATCCCGTATGACACCAAGACATATAGCAGAAACATGTCTGCATGCAGTCTCCCCATGTCTGACCAACACATGCATGCATGCTTGGTGTCCTTTGGTGGCCTGCCACGTGTCATTCACTTGACCAATGACCGCAGCATCAGGCACCCACACTAGTGCAACTGACTACAGTGTTCGTGCCATTGGCACTCCCACCATGTAAGGAGCTGCTGGCTGCACAGCTAGGGCACAGCTAGGGGAGCAGGGGCAAGAGCCAAACATGCTGCAGCCCATTTCTGTTCATGACAAAGGAAAGCAACGATTCGACATCAAGAGTAGCACTACGCAAGCTGCCTACATTTGCAAACCGCTAGGCACCATGCATCCTGCCCAAGGAGTGAACTGAAGCAGTCCATGAAGCCGGCCCACCATATCTAATCATGCACCGTGTGTCTTGTTAAGACACAAGCGGTGAGCAGCAGGGTGGCCATGCAATGGCACAACACCACACGCCAAGGATGGTGTAATACAAGGACAAGTGGTCAAGATCAGGCAAGCCGCCATGGAATAGAGTGACCCTGTGGGGATGCTGTTGGGGGGACTTTTGAAGAAGCTGTGGCCAGGCTGCGGCACTAGGTCTTCCCATGCAAGCAGTCCCTACCCTAACCCTAACATTAACCTACCCAGCTCTACCGGGCACTGCCTGCTGCTGCCACCAGCAAGCGCTGCCCGGTAGAGCTGAAACACTCCTACCTTAGCTGCCAGTGTGGGGTGGCTAGCTGTGCCCCTGGTGGGCCTGTGACAGGTGTGGCTCAACAGAGGTCGCCTGCTCACAGGGTCATGGGTGAGGGTGAGGGTTAGGGTTGGGGTTGGACATTGTGACTGGACCCAGCAGTAACTGAGTACCCATAAGTGAGGACTGTAGCTCACATGGCCATGAAGGCGGGCCCCAGCGCCTGCGCCTGCGCCCCTGCCGCATAGCCATCGCATGCCATGCTCCACCCTCTGTGCGCCAGGGCCGCTGCAAACACGGCAGCTGCTGCCGCCTCAGCCTCCTCCTCCTCACCCTCATCGTACACCTCCTCTGAGCTGCCCCACACGCCGCCATTGGAGGGCTTGAGATTCACCGCCTGCACCTCACTCCCCATCACACCCACCGCATGGAGGCACATGGGGTCACTCCCAGCGCTAGCCCCTGGGAGCCCTCCAGCAGCCCTGCCTGGCTGCGCTGCTATTGCCCTGCTGCCCATCCCTCCAGCCGCCTGGCTCCTCTTGCTACCGGCTGGACTTCCCGGCACGCTGCTGCCATCCAGCTGCAGCAGGTGGGCAGGGGCAGTGTCCAGGGGTGGCACAGCACCAGCAGCCAGGGTGGCAGCCGGTGCCTGGAACTCGTCCTGGCTGCAGCAGAGGCCTCCGCCCAGTGCATAGCTGGTGGCAGGGCCTAGGTCGCAGGCCCAGCCGCCAGCCTGCAGCAGCTGCCGGGCCATGACGGAGTGGCAGTGCAGGGTGTCGTGCTGGGGCTGCCAGGCCCCCTGCGTGCCCTCAGGGTCGTGGAACACATCACCACGGCTGAAGAGCCAGGAGCAGCTCAACACCACGCCCTCCTGCAGCACCGGTGGCCAAGGGCAGCACAGCCATCCATGACAGGCAGCCAGGACTGCATGAAGGTATGCAAGCATGGCCAAGCATGGCAGGTGGTGGCTGACGGCTGCTGCTGTCAAGGGCGTGGCTCAGACTGAGGCAAGGACCACCCTCCGCACTGCTCCACACCGGCCTCTGCGGTCCACCAGGCCCAGTGCACACTGCCTTGGCCCCATCCCTAGGCTTTACCAAGGTTGGCTAGGGTTAGGTTAGAAGGTTAGGGTCAGCACACCTGACCCTGCCCTATATGGCCCTACCTGCCCTGGCCCTGCCCTGCTTCCGTCCCTGGCCCCCAATTCTCTGGCAGTGCCCTTGGCCCTTGGCCCTGGCCCTGGCCCTGCCCCAGCACTCTTGTCCCCATTGCGCTGCCTTGGCCCCACATACCGCAGTGGCCACCAGCTGCTGGCTCAAGCCCAGCTCCTGCAGCACCCCTGCCACGATGCTAGCCAGTGCCGTCACATGACCGGGCCGAATGTACTGCTGCCCAGCCTGGCTGCCTGCCTCATCCCCATCAGCCGCCACCTCGACCACCTTGGACCCAGCCAGCCTCCCACAAGTGCCCTGACCCGCTGCTGCTGCCGCTGCCTGCACTGGCCCTGCCTCACAGGTCACGGCCCGCACAGCTGCTGCTGCTGCCAACACCGAAGCCTTGGCAGGTGTAGCAGACGCTTCCGCAGCTGGAGCAGAGCTAGGCGCATCACATGCTGCTGTTGTCATGTGGAGTCCGGTGTCGGTGTCAGGGCTGGCACAAACACCCAGGCCCTCCAGAACGTTGAAGGGAATGCCCAGCCTGTTGTCACTGCTGGTAATGGCAGGCAGGGCGGTGGCAGAAGGCTGCACTCCTGACGGCAGGCAGCATGTGGCCATGGCTTCCTCCAGTGCTGGAGGTGCAGAGCGGGGTGCCTGGCCGGAGGGGAGGGCAGTCAGTGGGGCATCCTTGCCAGCGCCTGCCTGCACGCACCCCGCTGCTGGGCCCCCCGCTCCCTCCTGCTGTGTTGCCACCTTGAGGGTAGCTGGGCACAGAGTGCAGGAAGGGGGTCCCTGACCACCACCTGGCGGGTTGGTGCAGCTGGGGAGGTAGGGGCCGGATGAGTCACCAGCAGGTATGTCGCAGCTTGACAATGGGGGGCCACCGGGCAGCAAGTGCCTGCGCAGGACACCCAAGGCTGCGGTCAAGGTGCTGCTACAAGCTACTGAGGGTTGTTGCGCAGGACTGTCACAGATATGCCTTGGAACCTGCGCTGCCTGTCCATGTGTAACTTTGGGTGTGACATGTGAGTCAGTGCGAGTTGGGACAATGGTGGTCAATGGGCAGTGATGGGGGCTGTCCAGAAACAGGCAGGCAAGGAGCTGGAGCTTTCAGGGTACGTCAGCTTGCCTGTGGATGAGCCACAGCTGATACGGGCTGTACAAGAGGCGGCCGGTCAGTGAGCCGCCAACCACCACTGCCTGCAACCAGGTCGCCCCACACAGCACCTGGGGAGTATGACAAAGGCTGCAGAGGGAGGAAGTGTAGCAATGGGCAGAGCAGTAGGTCAACAGATCAGCTTGAGGACGCAGCAGCGGTCCCACCGCCGCCACCATTTTCAACAGCCAGGGCAGCGGCCAGTGGCGTCAAGATGGCCAGTGGCGCCAAGATGGCCACATGTAACGACGTGCTGGCAATCAATATTCATGGATAATGAGCGCCTACCATCTGCCTTGCAACCCGATTTTTGTCCAATCCTTTAAAAAACTCCCCAAGCAGAGGATCCGTGCAAATACGGTCGGTGATCATGTCGACCGCAGCGCTGAAACTCTCCCCTGCAATGTGCGAGTCATCACATCTATATGTGAGCGGTAGTACAGCGAACTGCTGCAATGGACTGGCATGGCTGAAGCAGACTAGGCAATCATAGTTAGGGTGTTGAGCAGGGGCGGTGGGGGCAGGTAGACTACAAGTTTGAGAAATGCAAGCAGTATACACCAATAGCACAAGGGCAGGTTGATGTGGCCAGTGCACTGCAGACCTCAGGTGAGAGGATGTAGCTTCCATCAGCAGGGACACGAGGCGGTTCATGGTTGAGTTGTGCGCACTTCTTAATGTGAATGCTGCCATGAAGCAGGTCGCTGATGTTTCTAACGGTGTAACCATCCTCTTCCAGCGCACCAATGCTGAGCAGGCAGCTGAGAGCCCCCCAACACAGCATTTAAAACCCTTACCGATGACAAAAACCAGAGCAAAGTAGCGATGAGAGTAACGCAATCCGGGGGTTGTCGCGTCTAGAATTGAGCACTAGTGCAGCGCGCTGCTCCGAAGGCTGCTATGCACGTGTACTCACAGGACCCTAATTGGTCGTATAATCCTCGCTGGGCAAACCCCAGAGAAGCCACGTAGCGCAGATGACCATCGTAGTCTTCCTCGTCCTCCAAAAAATCATCGTCGGTGATTGGCACTTTCTCGCCCAGCGACATTGGGGACACTCAACGGCTTACGCCGCGACGTCCTACCTATGTAATTAGCTTACACAGCAGTAGATTGATGGAACGAAACCGGCGTTTCAGCGCACCTATTCTGCCACTCTCCCTCGCTGTGAACAGCCTATGATCTAGAGTGTGTGTGCGCGTTCTGCAGTGTGTATGAGTTTCAGGGCCGACGGCGCATGGATAATAATAATAGTATTATCACTGCACGGCAGTGATGGGTAATACAAGATACGTGTATCGATACCGATACGTATTTTTTGTATAATACAAGAATACACGTGTCGTATTTAAAAATACAAGTGCCGGCCGGCAAGTTGCGTGGATGCCTTAGAAGCAGCTGCTGGGTGCTGCCACAACTAGCGTCCGCGCTAAAGCAATGCCGCGCGGGGATAAAGCCATCGGCCTGCTCCCGGAGCAGCCGGTCGCATGTGCCGGTTTTACATGCAAGAACATTGAAGTTGTGAGGCCCTGACTTTCCGACGTCGCCGTCCTGCACAGACATCAAGGACAGGCTGCGGGACTGGCTGCGCTGCTCCTAGCTGCTCCTTTCCCGCGTGACATGTTGCCTCTGTATCATTGTATTGTATTGTCATGTCCTAATGCGTGTGTCATCATAATGCGAGGCGCGACAGTCAGGGCTGTGAAGACGAAAAGACGAAAAGACGAGACCGTAGACGAACAGACGAAAGACGGATGTCTTTTCGTCTGCAGACGACAACCGAATCGTCTGCTCCTTTTTCGACTGCATGCGACCAACATTTTGCATTTGCTGAGCTCCTTCTATTCTTTCTATTTATATCTTTGTAAACTTGCAGCTGCTTTCACGATGCTAAGAAAGCTATCCTCCACTTCTCATCTGATGCATGAGGTCAGATCTGGCCTAATAGTGACAGCCAGAGCTCGATCTAATCTTGCAGCCCATGAGCTCCATGGCGGTCTCTAAACAATAGCACGTGTCCGGTATCGTCTCCACCTGAGATTGGTGACAGCAACAATTCATGGTCATGTGTGTAAGTCTCCATGCAGAGCTGCCATTAATGCTACACGGATGGTGCAAGACACATGGTACAAGACACAAGTTATACAACGTGCGCTTACCTGGGTGCCCAACGTGCGCTTACCTGGGTGCCCATTGGAAGCCCACGGGCATTATGCTTCCCCGGGCATGTGTTGCATCCACTGCGCAAACTGCTGCTACTCAGCTTCTGGCTGTGGCTTAGGTTTGCGCTCCAGGACCCTCTTGTTGAAGTAGATGAACGCTATGAGCCATATGCGGCCCAACAGCAAGCTTAACCGCTTGTCGCTGCGCCGCCGCCTGCAGTAAACCAGCTGCGCCGCTGCCTCCAGTATGGGGGCAACCCCCCCCCCTCTCAGCCCACCATTTCAAGGGGTGGGCGGTGAGGTGTGCAGAAAATGTTTGGGCGGTGAGGTGTGCAGAGCAAAATGGACAGGCAACAACTGCGTGCGAGGTGGGGCTGCACGGAGAAGAGGGCGGGGTCTGCAAACTGGGAGGGGGTGGTTGGCTGCTTGGCAGCCACCAAACACGCGTGCAGTCAAGGCAACTGCCCATGAGCCACCAATGCAGCCGGGTCTTGATTGCTCACTGCGGCCCCCCCAGCTTGCTGTTCGTAGTGCATTTCAACAGCCGTCGCGCCAAAGAACACAGGCTGACAGCTGACAGGCTGACAGCTGCGTACTCCTCCAATAGCATGTGGCCGCTCATCTGCATCATCATCATCATCATCATCATCATCATCATATGAGGTAAGCAGGCCAACAAGACGAGCACAACCAAAATGCAACAAACAAAAACAAAGCCACCAAGTGGACACAATACAAGTATTAGTGCACAAGAAGACAACACCCACCGATTAGCGAGATGGCAGCACGAACGATGGGTTCAGGGCCTCCACGAAGGCTTGGAACGCTGGCGACTCCACCACGCTAATGGGGATGGCTTCTTGCACAACCCAGGTGAACAAAGCTGGCGTCGGATGCTATTGGGTCGAGCTTGCTGGCAGCTTGCTGGCTGCTTGCTGGCTGCTGCATCGTCGACTGCATCCGCCTACGCGCATTTGATGATCCATTGCTTGCACAACGCTCAGAGCCACGGGCCGCACAGGGCCGGGTCACAGGGGCGGGCACTAGTCACACATCGACAGACGGACAGACGAAAGACAGATTGGCAGACGAAAGACGGGTGGTTGAGACGAAAAGACGACGTAGACGACAGACGTCGTCTTTTCGTCTGCAGACGACGTCTTGTCACAGCCCTGGTTTTTTGAAGTTGCCGTGCCCACATGGCTGCAGGTATGGGTTTGTTCTCCAAATCCCACCCCTACAAACGGCAGGGGGGCCAGGCTGCCCGCTGTGCGTGTTGTGTGAGGTCTACGCCAGCTGGCAGCACTGGCTGGGTGGAAATCCGTTTGGAGGGGGAGGCAGCTTCTTACAGATCCGGATGCAATCACACAGCCATTGGCCAGGTCACAGCCATGATGTCTGAAGTCATCAGGGCCTGCAGCAACCTGGAGCCTCGACAGGTTCCGCTGGCCCATAGAAGTTGCGCTGAGGCTGCTGCAGCTGCGCATGCTGTGTGCCAGCAGCTACGGGGAAGGAGCCAGCCAGCCAGCTCCAGCCCATGCCCCGTCTCAGCTCCACACCCACGCAAGCACCTGCACAGCCTGGGCCAGCCCATGCGCCCTGCCCCCACCATCTCCCCACCATCTCGCACCCATCACAGTCCCAGCTGCAGGGGTCCAGCCAGCACCACCCGCCCTGTCAGCACCGCTGCACCTACCGGGGCTCTCCATCCTCACCAGGCCTGCCACCAACCCTGTGACCTCACCTGCCAAGGAGCAACAGCCCATCATGTGAGTGCCCCAGCTGGATGATGGGCTGACATGCCAAGCCAGCTGCACAGCATCAGTTGCACACTCAGGTTGCAGCCTGTTTGAGCCCATTCCACCTAGCACCCTGGTGGCAGCACCACTCGTCACACTCCCGTGTGTGGCGTCATGCAGACACACCACTGAGGAGCAGGACGAGCAGACCATGCCCCCAAGCATGCCCAAGCAACAGCAGGACTGGGCCAATGCATGATCCCCGCACCAAGGGGTGTGTGCATGAGGCCCACCATCACAAAGCCCTTTGTGGCCATGCCCATGTTCGATCAGAAGAGGGATGACAAGCACTGGGACGATGAGTGCCTCACCCTTCTGTGCTCATTTGCACCAGACAGCGTGAAGCAGCTGTGCACCTTGGGCAAGAAGCTGAGCGTGAAAATGTTACGCGAGTATTGCAAGGCAGTGGGGTTGTATGTGCCAGCCATTACCTTGCGTGCTGACCTACGGTACATGGTACTGGAGCATCTCAATGGGCAGGCAGAGTGGGATTGAGCTGGCTGTGTCAGATGACGTTGAGAAAATTGGGCTCCATGCGTAAAGTGTACCGCAGTGTACCACAGCGGAGAACTCTGCATCCCGCGTTGTGGGTGTTGTTAGGCAGCACTTGAAAGGCCCATCGCGCAGAGCGGAACCGTTCGCGTGCCTGGCAGACTGCCGGTCACCGTGGGTGCCAGCAGCTCGGGCGCGCAGGCGCAAGCGCGACGCAGAGATAAGGCGTTCCGCGTTAAAATGACAACTCAACTCTCACCAGGCACGCCGCAAAGTCAAATGTCCCTTACGTGGTGGTTCAATGGGAGGGGTGACCCTATGTGGTCGTAAGTAAGAAAGAAAACAACGAGAAACGAGTCGAAATAGAAAGGAAGGAGAGACTGATGCCACTGTCATGGTAGCAACCAGCTCATGTGGCACTTGAAAACTGGCTGGTGTAGTGTGCAGTAGCTCAGTAACATGCAAGCATGTCTATGCGATCACATAAAAAACACTCGCTCGCTAAACAGCGTGTAGTGTAGCATTTCTAAACTTGCATTGCGAGCGTTATCGTGTCAAGGAGCAGCCGCCTGTGGTGGGAAATGTCGGGTGGGCCCATCCCTGGTGATGTCGACTGGGATGCAAAATGGCGAGACTCCCAATACAACGATGTGAGCACCCTAAGGTAAGGAGACATGTATCCCTTTGCGATGTTAGAGCAAGCCATGTCGCAAACCGCCCGCAATGTTGGTACTCCGCGACGAGCCCAACCCCCTACGCACACAGCCTCCTATATTTCCTGGATAAACAAACCTGGAAACCTGAATACATCTAGGCATGAGCAGCCAGCTGGTGGGCAACACCCAGGCCCTCCAAGGACGGACCCCAATAGGCGGGGAGGAATGTAACGTGGGTATATAATGCACCGGATGTGCAACACTAACATCTCGAGAAAACCTATTCCAACATTGCAGGAGGGACCCCAGGCGCAATGCCACCACCACTGTCCACCTCGCCGGGAACTATGGCAACACCGAGCAGGACACTGGAAGGTAGTGTAATGCTCACCATCTTGATAGGAGCCAGGCAGGCCGCTCCAATCACCACAGACATCAAAGCTGCCCGGCTAGCACCTCGTCCCTTGATAGGGACTATTAGGAGGGACCCAGCTGCCCGGCCAGCCTGCACACTGCGTGTTTGCGCAAACTATGAATGCCACACAGGCCCACTGCTGGTCAGCGCTCCTTCCACCTGGGCCCAGGGGAGAGGGTGTTGGGCGGCCAGCTGACGTTCGCCTACCCGGAGCGCTTCACAGGTGTGCCTCCCCGCCCAGCATGGGCATGGTCGCCTACCACCTACACTATTGCCTGACCCAGAGGCCTATGATGTAATGTTGGCATGACCTGCATGCACTAATTGAAAGCTGAGAACAGCTGAAAAGGGGGGGGCACACACTACTGTGCCCCAGCAGGCTGCTGCTGCTTGGCCTTGGCTGGCTTGTCTCGCACCCGCTTGTAGCCATGGTCAGGGTACTCGTTGCCCTTGGCTGGCAGCTTCCCCTGCTCTGGCCAGTAGCACAGCTCCAGTGCTCAGATGTCCACTCCCTACGCACAGGTTGGCACACTGCACCTGGCAGCTAATACCTCCTCAGCCAACCCACCCCGCCACTGATGTTCGTCACATCTGTCCCCTGACGACATCATGTAGATCTAGCTTTGGTTGACCCTGCAGCTTAAAACACCTTGTTTGGGTTGGCTTTGTTTGTGCCTGCCTGCCTGCCATCTGCCTGCCTGCCTGCCATCTGCCTGCCCGCCATCAGGTTGACCCTCCCTGTGCAGGCAAGCCTGTGCAGTACCGTGAGCCAGACACAAGTGAGATGTTGTACCAGTTCCGCCTAGGGCTGGAGGCTGCTCATGGGGCTGCGGGGGCCCGAGCTGAGCTGGCAGACACCCTGCCGGGTGTGGCTGCCTCCACCCCTGCTGCTCCTCCAGCTAGGTCACATGAGGCTGGGCTGCACACTGACGCGGCAGCAGCGGGCTCTTCTCTGCATGGCTCCCTCAGGTGAGGGTCGAGGCCACGACAAATGCCTGACCCTGAGGCAGTGAGGCCTGGCAGCTTTGCTGGGGCTCCCTGCCAAAGCATGGCTGGGCCAACGTGGCATTGCGATCGTCCACAACGGCTGACAAGGGCCTGGGCGGCTGTTGGCAAGCCACGCGTTACCAAGGGCTGTTTACCAACCTACCTGGCCCACCAACCCGCTGGGACCACAGGCTTGCAGAGTCGGCGTCATAGCACTGCTTGCCCATGTGTCAACATACCCGCGTCACCAGCATGTGCACCCTCCACTACTACCACTGCATCCATCTCTTGAAGTAACTCATGGACTCGCATGACTGTGAATACATGAACATCTGGCTCCCCTCCTGCTGGCAGGCAAGCGCTGGCAGGGCCCCGGGCTCAGACTGCCCCCAGCGGGAGTAGCCGGGAGCGGATGCGGCAGCAGCAGAGCCTGGCGCACCAGCAAGGCCGCAAGGTGGGCAGCATTGCCTCCGCTGATGCTGGTGTTGTAGCCGGCTGGCTTCTCTCATTCTCTGCACACAGCGAGGCTGAGGGGGTGGGGAGCAGGGCTCGGTCATTTAAACCTTCTATATGTACATACCGCAGCCCCGGCTACTCAATAGGGTTTTTAGCTGATGCTGATGTGGTCCGAAGTGGGGCTTCAAAAAAAGGTTTCCAGGGTCAAAGCTGCCAGGATTGTGCGGCTATCGTTTGCAATGGGGTGCGAGCTCATCCTCGTGTGGCCTGAATCTTGGTCGACCTGCCTGTACAGCCTTCATAGCTTGCTGGCCCACCATGCGTCATTGCAATTTGCCACACACTGCGCCACGGCTACTCCTGTCTGAGGTCACTCACTCTCACACTTCCAAAGGGCACCTCCAAAGAGCACTTCCAAAAGGGGCACTTCCAAAGAGCACAACTTCCAAAGTCACGGACAACCCAGCATGACACCCCCTCCCTCACGACAGCATCCACCCTGGAACTGTCCACACTTCCTTCTCAGCGCCTTGCCTGGGTCCTCCCACCTCTGCTGGTTGTGTGCGCCGCAGACGCTTTACTGGGACGGCCGGGCGCACCATGTGGCCGATATCGCGCACAGCGCCTCAGACCTGCGCGCTCGATCTCCTGTTAAGAGCGTGACAGACTGGTCCAAAAAGCAGCTTGTGCACAGGGACTTGGAGCCAGGCCCCTTTTTGGGGGCGGTGGAGACACCGGCCGCTCAAGGCGTGCACTTGGTTGGCGGAAAACACCGGCTTATGCCCGCCTATGCTCCGTCAGGGTTGTCAAAAGAGGAAGGTCTGGTACCCAGGCGCAGCACAGTCGCAGTTGCTGCCAAGCCAGGCGAACAGAGCGAGGAGGCACCGCCGATTGAGAGCTTGCCTACGGGTGTACGCGGGGCTGCGCCGACGAGCAACATAGCTGAAACGGGCGGCGTGTGGCGCACGGGCAGCGTGGCACCGCGAAGTAACACTTTGGGGATGTCGGCGGAGAGCGTGGCGCGCCACACGCTTGCAGACAGGTGCGAGGGGTGCATGCTCCGCGACTCCGGCACCGCCATACTCGCCCGGTCAACTTCCGCTTGCATTCCGAATGCAGTCGCCTGGGGTGTGGCCTGCTGCTGTTGCTGCTGCTGCTTTGCTCATCTCTCCCCCTAAGGTCGTGCTGTTGTTGAGTAAAAACTCAAAGCATGGTTCGACCCTGGGGCCGCAAGGCCTTGCTGTCACCTACAGCTCCCTACCCAATTGCATGTGCGCATAGGCGAGGCAAAGGAAGTCATTTTGCCTGGAGCTGATGACCACATGGTTGTATGCTCACGGATTACTCTAGCTTCAGCACCTTCCTCATCATACTGCTGGGCAGTCACTACCAACACAAAGGCAGAATGATATGACCCCTACTCCAGTGTTTGTAGGATTGCAGAACACCTCGCACACATACTGCATGGACGCCTTCCACCTGCACTATTGCCTGTGACAGGGCCTAATGCAATAGTGCAGGTAATGGTTGCATTTGCCTAATGCCTGTGACAGGGCTGTCGCCCAGAACTGGCATGACTGGCATGCTGACAGCACAGTGCAGAGCAATTGCTCAAGTTCTCTCATACCTAGTGCACCTGGCCTGGGGTGTGTTGAACCTCCTTGTGCCGGTTGTGTGACGGCCCATGTCCAGCTGCCTGGGTGCCATGCTGCTGCTGCCTCCCCTGCCTTTGCTCTTCATGCAGTGTACGCCATTATGCTCACACCTACAAACCCTTGGGCTACAAAGATTACGAAGCTGTGACCAACCAGCTACAAGGGGTGGGCTGCTGGTGAGTGGGGTCGATGTAAAACGATGTAAAATGTACTGGCTGATGCTCTTACACAGAGGATACAAGGCGTAGCCCATGCCAGAGCCCCTTCCTTAGCTCGGGTGTTGGTTGAGTCCAGACGGCAGAGGTACCTGACCTGGAGGGCACGAGGCCTAACAGGACACTGAGACTCCCTATCATGCTGACCCTGTGCATCCACATTGCACATGCTGGCCAAACAGCCAGGTAGTTGTTGACCATGTGGCTGCCTACTAATGTCGAGGTCGTGGCGTTGCACAAGTGAAGCATAGCATGCACAGACGGACCATCCCCTGGCTGCATCCTGTTGCTGGCTTAAGTAATCCCTCACCATAAGCAGCAGCAGCAGCAGCAGCAGCAGCAGTCACCCACACACCCTCCATTTTCCTTGCCGCCCCACACCACCACCTCCAAGCTCGTGGCCGCCTTCCCTCCTCCACACTCCATCACATGTTGTGTGGTACAAGCCCAGCTGACCTGCTTTGACGCACTGGTTCCTCCCGCCATCTGCACACAGTAAGGCTGCATGCAGTGGGCCTGGCCCAATGGCCAGGGGCATGTGGGATGTGTGCTGCCTACCTGCAGGGCCGCCACCCAGAGTCACCTGGCTAGCAGCATGCATGTCGGCAAGCCCAACCTGCTGCTGACCCCCTCAGCGCATGAGACCACCCGGCTGTCCCTCAGACGGCCCATGACGTCAGCAGGCCGTTGGTGACCAGCAGGGAAGCTCCTTCGCCAGCTTGACAGCTAGGTCCTGAGCTTGGTCATGACGTTAGCAGGCTGGGCAGGTTTAGGGTGGGGCCAAGCAGTTTAGGGAGACTGGCCATAGTATAGTATCACGTGCCACCTGGGCAGCGCCCGGCCAGGTGCCAGCTGCAGAGGCAGTGCTCGTCAAGGAAGCAGGCCCCTGCCTGGATGGCAGGCCCAGGCACATACAAGGCCTTGTGAAAGGAGACGCGTGTGTAGAGGGTGACATACATGCAAGGGTGGCAAACATTGATGAGCCCAATCCGTCCAGCAGGGATGGGAAACACACAGTCTAGGCCTACCTGTAATAGCATACGTGGGATTGTGTCTTGATTGAGAGCAGACAGACAGAGTAAGCAGCAACAGAAACAGCAACGATCAGTTTGCTGTGCATGTGCTGTACATATCATTTGACTGCATATCATTTAACAGCAAAGACCTGGAATTTAGGTAAGCGGCCGCCAGTCTTGGGCAAACTACTCAACGCAGGCACTTAGCACCACTCACCGTTGCGTTACAAATGCTGCGTTGCGTTGCATACGAGCGAATCAATCATAGTTGACAGAGGCCGGAAAACATGCAGGTGGATCTCAATGATGAACAAAATGAACAACATGGCATTCAATCGTCAGTATGCTGAGCCATGAGCTATCTGTCCCAGTGGATCAAGCGTGGGCCGCGAGTACTGAAGAAGCCTCTGCTTAGTCTGCTTCACCCACAGGAGCCCAGTCGCGCAGAAGCTCTGGCAGCGATTGAAGAGCATACAAAGCTAAAGGGAAGCCGTGGTCTGCGCGGACCACGCAGCGGATGGCAGGTTAAGGCCGCCGTTTGGGTTAAGAAAATGCGCGTGGACAGAGGCACGGTGCATGTTGCCCGGGCGGTTGGGCCAGGCCACTACCAGGTGGATGACAGCCTGCGGCCCAGGTACGTGGTGCCGGACCTGGTCAACACCCAGCTCAAGCCCTACGTGACGCCATACGCCAGGGACAGCCTGCCATCCATTGTAAATGAGAGCAAATCCAGTAGTTAAAGTGAAGCAGCTGTCAGGTTTCAGTGGGCTGCCTGGATGGCCCTTGTGTGCTTGCCTGAATGGATGGCCCTTGTGAGCCAGCATGGGCAGTAAGACACTGTAGCTGCACAGCTGGCTTACAAAGAGGAAGGTGCTGATTACACCCTTGCTGGCTAACGTGTAGGGGGGTGTGACAATCACACTCTATCCATGTGCTTATCATGACGATGGTTGTCGTGGACCTTATGAACACCTGTCGCACCTGGCAATACAATGGTGGCTTTGTGCAGTGCCTGGCTTGGCCTGGAAGTCATGGCACACTCTTGTTGCCAGGAACACACATCTGTGCCTCACATGTTTGCCACTGTAAGAATGGCAGTGGAACAATTGATGTACCTGCTACAACACACATGCCAACAAAACTTGTCCAACAAGGAACAACATGTAGAACTGTGGGTAATCTCACTCAGCTACTACAAACAAGTTGTGGTAGCCGCGGTCGCACCCTTGATGACCACAAACCCCACACCGGTGGCACGTTCCTGGGGCAAACCCCCTGACCACTGAGCACCTCATCAAAAGTAACAGCTTAATGCTTATGAGGCTAACAGCCTGTGCAAACTACTAGGGCCTACGCATTGTTGCGGGCCCAACCATTAATGCCCCGCCGGTATTCTGCAGCCCGGTGCAACCGCTGCCTGATCTTGGGCAGCCGGTCATTGACCAGCTTGTAGCCCTGCTGGTACTCCTTGCCAACGGGGTCCAGGGCCTTCAGGTCAGTCCAGCTGCACAGCTCCAGGGTGCGCTGCTTGCTCTCCCCAATGCGCTGGAAGTTGAGGCACGGGTTGGTGTCCCGGTCCAGCCACCTGCCCCATGGGGGGGGCGGGGGTCGTGGCACTGGGCCAGGTGGGGGCTGGGCTGGGGGCTGGGCCTGGGCAGGGGGAGGGGGGTCCTGGGCAGGTGGCTCCTGGGCAAGGAGGGCCTGAGCGGGGGCAGGGGGGTCCTGGGCAAGGGTGGCTGGGGGAGGGGGAGGGGAGTTCGGCGGCACCTCATGGCACCACTTCAGGCCCCGCACACACTTAGCGTGCCGCAAGCTCCAGGCTGGGCGCAACAGCCGGTGGTTGACCTGGCCTGCTGGGGGTACCCAGTCTGCGGGCCTAGGCTGGTCAGGCGGCAGGTGCAGCTCACATGGCTGGCGGGCGTGCACAGACGAGCTTACACGGCTGGTGCGGAACTCATCCACAATCACAAGCCTGTCAGGCCTGGGATCCGTGCTGGGCCTGCTGGGCTGCTCCACCACCTTGCGAAAACCCGCCCGCACCGCCCCCGCCTTCCACCCACCCTGGCTGAAGTTGCCCGCTCCAAGGAACACCGCGACTCCCCTCTCTTGGTGGTAGTGCTGGCGTGACACCCACTTCATCCCATTCACCACCTGTAGGTCAGGCCAGGTCAGGTCAGGGTCAAGTCAGGGTCAGGTTAGGGTCAGGGTCAGGGTCAGGTCAGGTCATACCTTCTTGCCAAAGCCCTCAATGATGCGCTCCTAGGGCGGAAATGGGGCGGAAATGGTATCCATTCCAATACATCCATTACTGCATATTGACATTTCTACTCAGTCCAGCACGCTCTGGATCAACAGTCAGCAGCAGCAGGCGGGCAACACAACACACAGGCAAGCACCCACCCTCCTGTGTTCTTATGGATTGTGCATTGGTGGGATACAGCTGGGCTGCCAGGCTAGGGTGACCCATCCACTCTGACGCCTTCGTGTATTCGTTTTAATTCATCTGAGCTGGCTGGGGGCTGGGTAGCACTGGAAGCACTGCTCCCACCCACACGAGTTCCCTTTCCAACAAGCTACCCGAGGGTTATCAGTTACATATACTTACTTCCTCAGCTGATGGCATGGAGGCTACCTTGACTGCGCTTCAGTGACTCCAATGGTTCATGTTACGGTTGACCAGGAAGTGAATGCCGTTCCTCTTTGTACTTTCACACCCTGGCACACAGTCGCATGAAACCGTTGCATCATGATTACAAACCCTGCGTTGGGAGCACGAGGGGTGTGCAGTCCAACAAAACTTGTCCAACAAGGAACAACATGCTTGACTGCGGGTAATCTCACTCAGCTACTACAAACAAGTTGTGGTAGCCTCGGTCGCACCCTTGATGACTGCAAACCCCACACCGATGGCACGTTCCTGGGGCAAACCCCCTGACCACTGGGCACCTAGCAGGTGCCATCTGGGCAGTAGGGCTTCCTGGAGAAAGGCTGGGTCACAGAGCTGGTCTGCTTGGGTCTGCGAAACGTTGATGACCCGTTGTGTGACGAGGGGTGTGCAGTCACACGCGCTTAGCCTTGGACCCGCCCCTGCCGCTTTTCCCATAATCCACCATCGCCATCCTCACGGCCAGCGCCAAGGGCAACAGCAGGTAGGGGCTGTAGATGGCGACTGCCACCCAGTTGGGGGATGTGGCATGGTTGCCAAATATGAAGTCGGCAAGGATGGGGACCAGGGTGGTGGCAACGTGTGTACCTGCGCAGCCAAGCACCACACATGGGTGGCACACTCTGGACTTGAACAGCTGCAAGGTGCGCTGGGGCTCAACTGTGACCGTTGTGAACCGTTGTGCTGGTACGTGCTGGGCTGGTGCAGCACCCGCAGGCAGGGAAAGGGGGTGGCGTTAGGGACCTAAGTGAAAGTAGGAACCCGGTTTTTTGGACCTCCCGATTACCACGGCCCCGGTTCAGTTTTAGGAGGTTTGTGTTCTGGGATACGGCTGCAGTGTAGGCGAGCAACTGGTGATCTTATTTATGCAGCTGGCTGTGGCACAAAGATGTGTCTAGGGCAAGGGCAGTGCTGCAGGCCTGTCTCAAGTCGGTGAGTAGGCTCAGCAGGCCCAAGCACACATAGCCCGGCATAGTTGTGCTGCTGGATGAGCACCACACCAGCCGGCTTAGCTGGGCTGCGCACAAGGCCCAACCCAGTGATCACCAGCTATAGCCCACTGAGGATCTGAGTTGTTATGACCGAGGGCTGTAGCACTTCATGCGGTGTGACCATAGTCTGACCACAGCAGCTGCGCAGCCCCAGGACGTTAGAGCAGCCCCAGCTGTCCCACCAAGACAGGTGAGCCCACAGGCTCCGGCTATAAGTGGCCTTGGCCCACTCCTGGAGAGAGAGCCACAGAGTGCTGCTGGGCTGGCTGGCTGGGTGGCTAGTCCCTGTACCAATGATGGCTACAACACTGACAGTGAGCTCACCGTAGATGATGCAGGGAATGCGCACCCATGGCTTGTAGTACGCCAGGCCATATGCCAGTACAAGGAACGCTGGCAGCTGAAGCACAACCTCACACACCACCAGAGCCACAAACCATGGAGGGTTCTCTGCTACCTGTGATCGTCAGAATGCCAATTAAGTCATTTCGTGTCTCAAACAATGCTGTTGTTGTATGCTCATGCTGATATTGCTGCTGCTTCCCTAGAACTACCATGCATTAGCTGCTGCTGCTGCTGTGTTCGTTTTCCCTGCGATCAAGGCGTAGCTTACTGAGCTTACCAGGTGGTCGTTGTTGGTCTTGATGTGCCTGCGAGGAACCCGGGTCGGCTCTCATTGTGATCTCATGTTGCGCTGTCTTAGCTGCCGCGCACCATTGAAGCAGCTCCCGAGCCGCGTTCGGGTACCAGCTGCTGGGTGCAAGGGATTGGCTGTCGATAAGCAGTGTAGTGGGGATGTGGACCAAGAAATAAAGGACCTGCACCAAGTCAAAAGGCCGCTGATACAAGGGCTTCATCGCGCGCCAAGAGTGCCAGATGTGCGATAGCAAGTACTGCGCGATGAGCGCCTCATACATCACACGCAGTAGTACAAAACTAATATGCCTACACTTAATCCACTGATCTAGCTTTGTTGTGGCTGGCGTCAACCGCCCCGCTCGCACCAACCAGGGGTAGAATGGTGGGAGCTGTTGATACCGGGGATAGAGACGCTTCGGGTCCAGCAGGGTCAGCTCAGCTATGAACAGCCCCCAGCCCTGTGAGGCGGGGCTGGACCGCAGCAAGCCCACCAGGCCTGAAGGTTGATAGCTGCCCCACCTGCTGCTGGCCAGGTTGGCTGCTGCCCCACCTGCTGCTGGCCAGGTTGGCTGCTGCCCCACCTGCTGCTGGCCAGGTTGGCTGCTGCCCCACCAGCTGCTGGCCAGGTTGGCTGCTGCCCCACCTGCTGCTGGCCAGGTTAGCTGCTGCCCCACCAAGCCGTTGCTGTCCGACTCAGTACTCTGGCTACTCACGCCTAGCTAGTGTGCCCGCTTTAGTCAAGGACGCCTTCATCAAGGCTTGTGTGAGTGCATGGCCTAAGCTGATGCAGGCTACAGACAGGCTATGACGCTGCAGCACTCTGGTCGGGCGTTGTACAAAGACGGCAACGTCCAGCTGGACTGTACATCCTTGACATCACTACAGGTGGCATTACACAGGCCAAGTTTCATTGCTCCTACTATGCCGAACCTCAGCCCTCACACAAGTTCGCTCATGGTCAGCTGACCTGGCTGAAGTGAGCCAGTCGTGGTTCAAGGTAGCCTGCCTCAAGCCTTTACGGTTGAGGCTAGTGTATTGGGCAGCACCAGCTTGCTGACATGGAACTTCTTCACGCCAACTGGAGCCACCGCCTGCACACAGAACGCCAGCTCAGCATACTTGACAACAACGCAGCTTGGGTTCTCCACCGGAAGAATCGCACAGCATCGCTGTTGTGGGAGTGTCATCCAGCTCATCAGTCTTCCGTGTGTAGCGGTGATGGACCAGTGAATGATGACATGCTTGATAGAGGTTTCAGTGTGACATGTTGCTCTTAAGCTTGTTCTCTAGTAGTTTATGTAACGCAAGATCTGTGCTCCTCAACAGGTTATGGGCCCACCCACTTCAATGTGCGGGACTCCGGAAACCAGTTGGTGTGCACCAAGCCGTACCTCGTAAGACTCGCTTGGTGAGCGCACCGGTGAGCAGAGGAGGGTGCTAAGATGCAGGCCGCAGCTGGGATAGCCAAGCTGAACGGGGACAACTGGTATCAGTGGGAATTTGATGTGCAGAACGCGCTAGTGTTATGCGGGCTAGATGCAGCTATTTGTGCGCCAGCGCCTGCGGGGTTGGGCACGGGTGGGACGGATCAGGGTAGGTCGGGAGTAGAGGCTGCGGCCACTCCTGACCCTGAGGCCGTGCCGACTGCAGCGCTGTCAGCTTCCATCAATGCGCGTGCACACGCTTTCATCAGCAGCACAGTTAATGCTGCAAAGTACCGCTTTGTTTGCCAGAGCTGCAGCACAGCCCGCGAGTTGTGGCAGAAGCTCAAGGCTATGCACGTCAGCAAGGTGCTGGCGAGCAGCTCCGTCCTCATACAACAAATGTCGATGATCAGAATGCAGCCTGGTCAGCCTGTGCAGGAGTATTGGCAGCATGCGCAAGAGCTAGACCAGCAGATTGCAGCCTGCTCCGCCCCTGACAAGCCCTTCCACAACTCCTTCTCTTTGGCTGTGCTTGGACTGTCCGCTGACTTTGATTCAGTGGCCAATCAGCTGCTTGCAGAGGAAAGCACGCTCACCTTCGACAAGGCACTCCCCCGCCTCCTCGTGCAAGAGCGTGTGTTGATATCCCGCAGGCAAGCTGCTGGCCTGGCCCTCTCAGCGAGGCCTGGTGGCAGCAGAGACAGATCCAGCAATAGGGGCATAGGGGCAGGATCAGATGGTGGTGGTGGCAGCCGAAGCGGGGGGGACAGGGGCAAGGGGCATGGGCGCCGCAGCAAGGCTGACAGCGAGTGCTACAACTGCGGGCAATTTGGCCACTATGCTTATGAGTGCCCCCGCGCCAGTGTGTCTTCTGATCGCAGGGACAGCCCCTCCCACTCCCCGCATGCTGACCGCAGCCGGGGGGACAGGCCCACCACACCTGGCCCAAGGGGTAGGGATTCTGGGCTGCCGGACAGCCGCACCCGCCGCTCCCCGTCGCCACTGCGTCACCGCAGCAGTCTGGCTTTCTCTGGGCACTCCGGCGCTGATGCGGCGCTGGCGGTAGCGCCAAACCTACTCAAGGGTCAGTGGTTGGTGGATTCTGGTTGCAGTACCCACCTAACGCCTCATATTGAGCTGTTGCGTGACTACCAGCCCCTCCGCGCCCCTCACCACATCGTATGCGGCAATGGCAGCACTATGACAGCAGCTGGCCAGGGGTCAGTGGTGTTTGAGGGGGCTGGTGGGAGCATGGTGTTGTGCAATGTGTTGCACGTGCCCGATGCAGAAGGCAGCCTTTTGTCAGTGGGCAAAGCAGCCAGGGCTGGGGGTGAGGTTGTGTTCACGGGGCAGGGTTGCAGCATCCACATGCCTGGGGCTGACCACAACATCAAGGCTCGCATGGTTGTTGGGGACTTGTTCCTTCTCAACAGCAAGCCTGTGCCCTTAGGTGACAGCAGTGTCAGCATGTCAGCGCGCTCGTGCGATGACCCGCGGCTCATGCACTTCCGCCTAGGCCACCCGGGGTATCGGCAGCTGGCCAGGGCAGTTCGTGAAGACATGCTGCTGGGCACCAGCGTCAGAGCGGCTCAGTGCGAAGCCATTGCGGACAGCGGTGGGGTGTGTGAGCCTTGTGTGCTGGGCAAGCAGCACCGCTTCGTTGCCGTACAGCATCCAGGGCTGGGGCTGCCTGTCAAGCGGCCGCTTGCGCTCGTGCACAGCGATGTTTGCGGTCCTTTTGACTGCCCCACTCCCTCGGGCAACCTGTACTTTGTCACTGTCCTCGATGAGTATAGCGGGCTGGTGGCAGTGGAGCTGATTAGGCAGAAGTCAGCAGCAGCTCAAGCCATCATAGTGTGTCTCACAGAGCTGCAGCGCCAGTCTGGGCACACCGTCAAAGCCCTCCGCACAGATAGGGGGGGTGAGTTCACGGGGGGGGAGCTGCAAGCGTGGCTGCGGGCAGAAGGGGTGATCCATCAGCAAACCGCTCCCTACAGCCCCGAAATGAATGGCAGCGCGGAACGCATAAACCGCACTCTCGAAGAGTGTGTCCGGGCAATGACACAGGCCGCCGGCACCCCCAAGCACTTGTGGGGTGAAGCCCTTCGCACAGCTGCAGACCTGCACAACCTCAGTGCCGTGTCGGGCAAGCCTTGCACTCCCCATGAGCTCATGTTTGGCGTCAAGCCTGATGTGTCGCACTTGCGGGTGTGGGGCTGCCCGGCATATGTGCATGACCCCATGCCTGCCAGCAAGCTGGACAGCCGCTCTGTAAAGGGTGTGTTTGTTGGCTACGAGCGGGGGGGAAAGGCTTACCGGGTTTGGGCTGGGGGCAGGATCTACGTCAGCAAGTCTGTGGTGTTTGACGAGCAAACCGTCCTGCAACGCTTTGTGCCTCATGCTGTTCTTGCACCCGCTGAGCTGGCTGCCCCGCCTTTGGGCGATGCATCCAGGGGGGGAGTAGGCTCAGGAGGTGCGGTCAGCAGCAACAGCGGCAGCGAGGGTAGCAGGGGAGGGGCCCCTGCCGTCACCCCCTTCACTCATGTAAGCAGCAACAGCGGCAGCGAGGGTAGTAGGGGAAGGGCCCCTGCTGTCACTCCCATCGCCCATGTCAGCAGCAGCAGCGGCAGTGGGGGACAAGCGGGCAGTGTGGGTGATCCCCTTGCTGCCCCGGGTAGTCTAGGTGGCGTTGGGGGTAGCTTAAGTGAGGCTGGTGTGGCAGGCTTAGGTGGGGACGGAGCAGGGGGAATGGAGCGCACGCCTGAGTCTTTGGCTGCGCCCGCACCTGAGCAAGCACCGCCTGTGCTGCGCCGAGGCGAGCGTGTGCGCAAAGCTGTCAGATTTGATGACTACGACACCATGTGCTATTCAGCACGTAATGGTAGCTGCAGCAACAATGAGGGTGTTGGGAGCAGTGGGAGAAGGGAGAGTGTGGTTTTGGTGGGCAGCAAGGCAGCTTCAGTCAGCTTCTCCACCAAGCGCCGCTTCAGCAAGGCTCTGTCAAGGCGAGAAGCTGAGGAGTGGGGCCGCGCCATGGATGCCAAGATGGCCAGAGTGCAACTCCCGCCAGCTGCCTCTTCCCTATGGCACGAGGCTGGTGATGAAGGGTAAGCACCTCAACGAGCCGGAACATGCTGACCAAGGCGCTTCCTGGCAAGAAGTTTCTGGCATGCAAGGAAGGCATGGGAGTGGGCTAGAGTCAGCCTGGTGGGACAGGCCAGCTTATGCTGTGACCTGTGGTTTGGTGGCATGTCTGCGTACAGCGGTCGAGCCTCTTTGAAGTCTGAAATTCATGTGTCATGGTGCAGCTTTTGTTAGAAGTGCCTACCTGTCTTGTCTGTACCTGCTAGCTTGCATGCGCTCTACACTTGTTGCTTCATCATCTGCTATTACATAGTGCTCACATGTCATCTCCTCCTAACAACATATCACTAAGTCATCTTCTTCATTTCTGCTTGTGAGCTTGCATGAACACGCATGGTCTCTTGCATGTAGTCTCTTTTCTTATGACGTTCCTTCACTTGGCTTCATGGTCTAGGCCTGAGTGGGAGTGTAGTGGGGATGTCAGTCCAAGACCACTTGCCTAGGTTATACTTGTTTAGTGTGACCAGCCTTGCTTAGGCTGCGTGGTGCACCTGTGAAGTTGGCACGGCTGTGCCCCTTCACAGGTATGGTGTCGTTCTATCTGTTGCACGTAGGGCGTCAGCCTCTAGTGCACCGCTTATGCATCTGTACTTGTGTTCTTCCTTCAACTAATGTAATTGGCACGGCTGTGCCCCTTCACAATCGCAAGCCCTGCTGGCGTGCATGCTCTGGGTGATGACGTGCTCGTGTCGATGCCTGGCTCCTCGCTGTGAGTGTGTCTCACACCTGGAAGGTAGCGGAAGCTGCATCGCCGTCCGTGTACGCAGGACCCTCGGCAGGCGCACCCTGTTTGCGCAGCTCTTGAAAGCCTCCCTCGCACCAGCGCTCCTCCCTAATCACCACGCAGGCGGCTGCAGGGTGGTCGTGCCTGCAACGACGACACAAGGCTTCCAAACGACATGGCAAGCCCGCCGCCCCTGGCGACAATATGCCGCCGCGCCCAATATGAGCAGCTGGCGAGTGCGTGCTTACCGTCACAGTCTCACCTGCAGAAGAGCCGCGTCTCCCGCAGGCGCACCATGCATCCGTCCACTCTAAGCCAGAAGCGGAGCAGCAGCAGCCACGCCCGCGGCATGACGCGCAGTTTGATACTAAGCTGGCTCACTCCATTATCATCGAGGTCACTCTCATACAACACCACCTGGATGCGGCCAGCACAACAGGCAAATGGCTGTCACAGAACTGACAGCAGCGGGAGAGCATTAAAGCAAGCAGTGCCAGCAGTGCCAGCAGTGCCAGCAGCGCACAGTACCTACCACCAGTCACAGCATCAGAGCGGCAGCACCATCCACCTCACCGCATCTCCATCTAGACACAACAATGGAAGAAGCACCGCAGCTGTGCACCACATGACCCCAGAGGGCATTGAGCTGCAGACCTGTGCCATCAATGCCATCGCATCCAGGACAGACCTGGACTCGTGCGGCTCAGTCAAAGTATGCCATGTGCTGCTACTGCTGCTGCTGCTGCTGCTGCTGTTGGGCTCACCGAAGCAAGTTAGACAGTCATACCTCGTCGAACAGGAGGATGGGGTCGCGCTCCATCAACAGGGCGCGGTCGATCTGCTCCAAACTGTCGTGCCAGCTAGGCATACCAGGACCAGGCGGCCCTGACCCTGGCCCACTGCCTTCCCCTTCCCCCTCTTCCACCCCACCAGAGGCTCTGAGAGCCCCGTTGCTGAGTGAGGCCGTGAGGCCGGCATTTGCCGCATTCTCAGCTGCGGCGGCGGCAGTGGCCACAGAGATGGAGCCAACAGTGGAGACGGTGAGCAAGCCACAGCTATGACCAGGCGAGGCCGGGGCAGATGCACTCTCGGCCAGTGGTGGACTCCCTGCCCCTGCTCCTCCCGCGACTGCTCGCCCCTGCAGGATCTGGCACGCTCCTGGCTGAACTGCAGCTCCTGGCGTTGACGCCAACAAGTCACCTGTACCAACAGAATTCAGCTGGGTTCCGGATATGCCTTGAGCTCCAGGGCTGCTGTTGCAGTCTCTCCCTTGGCCCAAAGGAGCAGCATCACTTCCAGCACTTCCAGCAGCAGCAGTAGCATCCACTCCGTTGCTGCCTGCTATCCTGGCTGTGGCTCCTTTTTGAGCGTCGGCACAAGCAAAGGGATCCTGGCTCCTGGAAGGCACATCAGGTAGGACAGAGGCTGAGGCCTGGCCAGCGCCTGTGGCTGACACACCAGTGACTGATGGGGTGGCGGAGGGGCCTGCTGCTGCTGCAGGGGTGGCGGAGGGGCCTGCTGCTGCTGCAGGGGTGGCGGAGGGGCCTGCTGCTGCTGCAGGGGTGGCGGAGGGGCCTGCTGCTGCTGCAGGGGTGGCGGAGGGGCCTGCTGCTGCTGCAGGGGTGGCGGAGGGGCCTGCTGCTGCTGCAGGGGTGGCGGAGGGGCCTGCTGCTGCTGCAGGGGTGGCGGAGGGGCCTGCTGCTGCTGCAGGGGTGGCGGAGGGGCCTGCTGCTGCTGCAGGGGTGGCGGAGGGGCCTGCTGCTGCTGCAGGGGTGGCGGAGGGGCCTGCTGCTGCTGCAGGGGTGGCGGAGGGGCCTGCTGCTGCTGCAGGGGTGGCGGAGGGGCCTGCTGCTGCTGCAGGGGTGGCGGAGGGGCCTGCTGCTGCTGCAGGGGTGGCGGAGGGGCCTGCTGCTGCTGCAGGGGTGGCGGAGGGGCCTGCTGCTGCTGCAGGGGTGGCGGAGGGGCCTGCTGCTGCTGCAGGGGTGGCGGAGGGGCCTGCTGCTGCTGCAGGGGTGGCGGAGGGGCCTGCTGCTGCTGCAGGGGTGGCGGAGGGGCCTGCTGCTGCTGCAGGGGTGGCGGAGGGGCCTGCTGCTGCTGCAGGGGTGGCGGAGGGGCCTGCTGCTGCTGCAGGGGTGGCGGAGGGGCCTGCTGCTGCTGCAGGGGTGGCGGAGGGGCCTGCTGCTGCTGCAGGGGTGGCGGAGGGGCCTGCTGCTGCTGCAGGGGTGGCGGAGGGGCCTGCTGCTGCTGCAGGGGTGGCGGAGGGGCCTGCTGCTGCTGCAGGGGTGGCGGAGGGGCCTGCTGCTGCTGCAGGGGTGGCGGAGGGGCCTGCTGCTGCTGCAGGGGTGGCGGAGGGGCCTGCTGCTGCTGCAGGGGTGGCGGAGGGGCCTGCTGCTGCTGCAGGGGTGGCGGAGGGGCCTGCTGCTGCTGCAGGGGTGGCGGAGGGGCCTGCTGCTGCTGCAGGGGTGGCGGAGGGGCCTGCTGCTGCTGCAGGGGTGGCGGAGGGGCCTGCTGCTGCTGCAGGGGTGGCGGAGGGGCCTGCTGCTGCTGCAGGGGTGGCGGAGGGGCCTGCTGCTGCTGCAGGGGTGGCGGAGGGGCCTGCTGCTGCTGCAGGGGTGGCGGAGGGGCCTGCTGCTGCTGCAGGGGAAGCAGCGGGCGAACCCTGAACAGCCCCGGTGGCAGCGCCAGGGCCTCTGTGGAGGTCGCCTGGGCCAATGCTGGCTGCGGCTGCTGCCTGAGAGGTGAGACAGCCGCTGTAAGGTGTGGTGAAGGTCCAGTCATACGCCAGCTGCTTGGCCTGCTGCTGTGTAATCTCCTGCTGACGTGCTGCCTGCCACTCCTGGCGAGGCAGCGGCACAGGCACAGGTGTGAAAGTCGGTAAAGGGACTACCAAGGCCTACTGAAGCCAATGATATGATGAGCAAGGTGACATACCCACAACACCCTGTGCTTGGCCCAGGACCGCTGGTCAGGAAGGCGGAGCTATGAGCTTACACCTTCTACCACGGCCCTGACATACCTGACACTCACACACACGACACACACACACATGACACACACCTGACATACCTGACACACCCGACACACACCTGACACACCTGACACCTGCTACCACCCTGGAGGGTCCCAGCTCACAGCCACAACGGCTTCACATGCTGCCAGGCTGCCCTGGGGTCAAGGTTAAGGAGGGCTGCACTCTTGGCTGCCGGAGGGGGCTGCCCTGCCACCAGCCTGTGTGTCGCCCACCTTGGCCAGCTTGACCTGCAGGGCGGGCAGGTCTTCAGCCAACCAGGCTCTTAAACCCTCCAGGGCAGTGAAGTCCAGGGCCAGGCCTGACGCTCGGTGTAGCAGCGTGACTCGGTTAGAGCTAAACAACATCTCAGGTAGGGAAGTGACCTGGGGTCCGACGGCTTGCCTGCGGACAGCTGACACAGGCTGATGCGGGGTGAGCGGGCAGCACGGATAGAGAGAGTGGCTCGCGCCTGAAGGCGTCCGTGTCCTTGTCGCTGATGATTGGGCCTTTCCGGGTTGTGATCTGCCATCCGTGCACCTCGATCTCTTTCAACGTTACACCAGGAACGCGCATCGGGTCGTCGTGCTGCCTGCGAGCCGATAAGGAGCAGCCGGGTCACTGTGCATGGCCGATGCAAACATGACACAGGAGCTTGCTTGGCCAGGTGCCGTGCAGTGGCAACGGGCAGAGGTTCAGAGGCTAAGTGACCGGGATATTTGATGTCATCTTGAAGAGCCTTTAGTCGGCACTGAACTGGCACATGGGGTCACTGAAAGGCAAGCATGTTTTGTTCTAGCATATTCGTATCTTAAGGAGCACCCAGCAGTCCCTGGTCTGAAACGTCAGACGACCCAGACGACAAGCCTATGATCGGATCCAGCAGCCACCACAACCTTGTGTATGCGCCGTTCCTGACAGCTCACTCAGGTGTGGGTTACACACCCAACCCTCATTTCCTGCATCCTACCCCATGTTCATGCTGTGTCCACTTGTGTCTCTCTCCTCACCACCTCCGCTGACCCTGCCTTGCCACTGCTGCCCACCACCCTAGCCCCATGCCGCCATTACGGTTCAACAAATGCCAGGGGCCCCTGCGCCTCACATCACTTTGCATCTGAGGTCTTGCGTAACTCCAGAGCGGCTTGCACAATGCCAGAGCGTGACACCAAGCCCACCAGGACCCCATTGTCGTCCACCACAGGAAGCCGCCTTATCCGCTTTTGCAGCAGCAGGCTGCATGGCATCAGTACGTGCATAAATAGTAGGAGTGTGTCAGGGGAAGGGAGATCACATGGGCATGGGTCGCAGCAACCGTACCAGGCTGCTGACTCAGCAATGTGAACCAAAAAGAACGTTGGTGTGGGGTCGTCAACATCAATGTCATCATCAGCATTACATGGCATTCACCAAACATCCCATCCCAGTAACAGGGCCCAGCACCATCAGCATAAGGTGGCAGGAGATGTATGCTTGCCTATGTGCCTATGTGCCTGTGGCCTGTTACAAAAGCTTCTTCAAACACCAGCACAGCAAGCACGCACCTGGTAGCCTCATCAATGTGGGCTGTCGATTTCACAGTCAAGGGTTTGCATGTCATCACATCACGCACCCTGCTCAGCACAGGCATGCACACATGCACCATGCGTGTCATGCCCACCATGCACTGGGCACCTGGGTTGGCTCCAGGATAGTGGGACTCACCTGCCCACATTGCTGTCTGTTGGGCCCTACTGCTGCCTTTCCATCATAAGAATGTTCGAACCTAAAGCCCATGCAAAGGCAATAGTGCTTTCCCCAGACAAGTCTGAGGGCACTGATGATGAGGGCTGAGGAGCTGTGGCAACACCACAAGCTGCGAGGCTGCAACTGCGTTAAGTGCTGGTGATACTCACTTCTTCCCCGTGCCCTTTGCGAGGATTGTCTTCACCTCCCTAAAAGCCTGCCACGTGTCTTCTGTCTTTGGAAACAGCGGCCCAGCATTCGTCCTGCCTTGGCTGAACAACGCCAGGAGGTCAAAGTCTGACACCACGCCGACCACCTGGCCTTCCTGATTCACGACAGGAAGACCGCTGACTTTGTGTGCCACAATCAGCTCCAGCGCTGGACACGCAGCAAACAACACAAGTGTGGCAGCAAGTGGGGCACCAACTGGGAGACCAAAGCATCGTTACACAGAGCTTGCAGCAACACTGACTGGCAAACGATAACAAAGGACACTTCTGCAGCATCCTGAATGCAATCAGCATTGGCTTGGCATGCCAAGCAATACACACCTTTGTCTACGCTGTCATCTGGTGCACATGTGTAAAGCACTGTGTTCTTCATGATATCTGCGACGGTCTCGTAGGTTTTCTGCATGAGCCACACACGGACACCATGAATCTTGGATAAGGGGTATGGCCCCATCGAGACGCACCTTGTCCTTATTGAGCAGAGGTTGCGCTGGGGCAACAGCCCGGACAATCAGTGTCGAGGTCCGCACAGGCCTGCACTGCTGGCGACTAAGTTTACGGTTCAACATCATTCGTGAGATGTTCTACTGATGATCGGGAACGCAAATCGTAGTTTGGTGTGATTGGGGTTGAGACCTACATCCGCCTTACGGTCTGGCGAAGAGCTGAAAATGAGCCAGCTTGTTCCACTTCTAGCATATTTTAGCTGTATTGCACGATAGGGGCTTAAAAGGGGGCTTGATGGGAGGGATGCACCTTCACGACGTTCTTCTGCAAGGCTAGGAGATTGATCAGTCCTGAAGTGGTCCTGAAGTGGTGCGTGGAGCATGCCTCAGATGTTGGTCATGCACTGTCGTCTACTTCAGACGTCTACTTCAGAAAAGAACATGTCGCATGCGAGTGCAAATTGAGCCGGTGATGCAGAAAACACTACATGCTCTGCGTGCGTGTACCCCACTAGTGATGGGGTGGCTGTGCAGTATACCCTAAGTCAGGGTTCTGTTGTGTGCAAACTTTGGTCCGGAGGTGCAGATGGCAGCAGAGCGCAAGCTCAAAAGCGAGATAGATCGGACTCTGAAGAAGGTGCAGGAAGGGCAGGAGATTTTTGAGGAGCTGTGGGATCAGGTGGGGTGCTGCTACGTCTGCGGATGGCACCACTCCAGAGAGCGTTGTTGATACGACCGGGCATCGTCTCGGTCAGGTGCACGAATGCGACAACAGCAACCAGCGCGAAAAGCTTGAGGGCGAGCTAAAGAAGGAAATTAAGAAGCTGCAGCGCTTGAGAGAGCAAATTAAAGCATGGTACGCTACCCGGTCGGCAGTGACGCTTGTTTAGCTGACCGTGCCGATGAATCGCCGTGCCGATGAATCAATAGATGGAAACCATGGGACCCACTATATACAGGATTGCTGGAGCGGACATAAAGGACAAGCAACCCCTGATGGACGCTCGCAAGAGCATCGAGAAAGACATGGAGCGCTTCAAAGTGTGCGAGCGGGAGATGAAGATGGCAGGCAGGGCTGGGGTGCCCAAGGCTGCCGATCCCAAGGAGAAAGCCAAGGACGATGCCCGGGATTGGATCAATGCCAGTGTGGAAAGCCTGACAGGAAAGGTGTGGATACAGACAGAAGCCAGTAACACTCAAATGTTGTTGTGCAGACCTGCATTGTTGTGAGACCTGCAGCATGTCAGTGTGCTGCATCCTCGTGCGGTTGCTAGGTGGAGGAATACGAGTATGAAATGGAGGAGCTGCAAGTCAATGTGAAAAAGAAGCAGAAGCCTCCAGCTCGTCTGACTGAGTTGGAGGAGGTCGTTGCACGGCACAAAGACCATGTTGGCAGGTTGGAAAAGGTGCTGAGGTGCATCGACAACGAGACCATTGCGCCTGAGGAGTTGGAAGACCTCAAGTCAGACATGGAGTCATACCTAGTAAGCTGTCAGACATGACCGAGGGCATGCACACGCATGCAGCCCACATGACACTGCGCGACAGCCAGGTGAATGCTTGTATCCTGGTGACGACCTGCAGAACGGCGAGGGCGAGGAGGATGGCATAGACTTCAGCAACGTCGACTCGATGTACGAGGATCTGCTGGACCGCTTGGAAGCAGTGGAGCATGCAGCAGCAACAGCTGTTGGTGTTGCAGCCACCCACAGCAAGAACACCAAGGTGCTGGTGTACTGCTGGGCCCGGTCTCTTAGAAACCGGTGCCTCAGGGGGAGCATGGCAGAGAGCGCTGTGTCCAGCTTGGTTAGCACTGCATGGCAAAGTGTCCATGAGCACTGCATGGCAAAGTGTCCATGAGCACTGCATGTCAAAGTGTCCATTAGCATTCCTCACTGCACCACTGCATCAGCTGTTAGGGCCGCAACAAGCCTCCCTGTGGCTTGTACTTGGTCCGGTGTTGTTCTCGTAGGCAGTGAAGGAGGAGGTAGAGAAGGAAAGGGAGCGCGATAAGGAGAATGAGCGGCAGCGGGCTGCTGCCGTGGCTGCAAAGGCACAGCTGATAGCCCAGGGCAACAACAACATTCGCCTGCATGACGAGGAGGAGCCTGCAGCGCGGTCAGCCAAACCAGCCACAACAGGCAGTTTACCAGCGGTGTCAGCAAAAGCTGGCGTGGGGAGCAGTATGGCCCCTCCACCTTCTCCGCCACCCCCAGCATCCCGTCTAGCAGGCAAAGACAGTAACAGCGCTGCAGAGGTGGCAACAGCCGCCGCCCTCCTGGCTGCTCCGCCCCTCTCTGCCAGCAACACAGCCCCTAGCACGCCCAGGGCCGCCCCTGCTGCGGGGCTGGAGACAGCCATGGCAGCACTGGGCAGCTCACTGCCTGGACCGCACTCCTCAGGCAGCTGGGCAAGCCAGGCTACTGCTGCTGCAGCTGGGCCTAGGCAGGCTCCTGCACCCAGCCCTGCCCCAGCTGCCCCCGTCACCTCCACCTTGACAAACTGGCTGAGTGCCACTACTGGGAACGCAGCTGCTGTGCCCGATGCGGGCAATGCAGGCAGTGCCACAGCTGCTGCTGCCACTGGCAACGGCCACACAGCCTCACATGCCATGGCACCAGCAGCAGCAGGAGCGACAGCAGCCAGCGCAGCACCTAAAGTCATCCCCAGGCTGCCGCCAGGTATCCCTCTGCCTAGTCAGGGTTCAGCAGCACCCACACCCGCAGGGGCGGGTGCAGCAGCTGGCAGTGCAGCAGGTGTATCAGGAGTGCAGCGGCCAGCCGCACCCCTGGCAGTGCCCCTGGTCGCACCAGGGGATCAGATCAGCATGGGGCGAGCCGATTCTGGTGTGGACACAGGCAGCAGTGTGGCAGCTGCCAGTCAGGCAGAGGTTGGTTCGTCGCAGTGGCGGGAGGGTGGTGGCCCCGCAGGTCCTAACGCGGCCAAGGGGCCTCTGCCTGATGGTCAGCAGCAGCAGGCAGCGGCTCAGAGGCAGGTGGTGCAGCAGTCAGCGCAACAGGCTATGCCACAGCCCCAGCAAGCACAGCCGCAGATGCAGCAGGCACCACAGCAAGCATCGCAGCAGCAGCCACCCCTGCAAACCCCCTTGCAGCCACCACAGCACCATGCAAGTCAGCAGCAGCAGCAGCCACCGCACATGCAGCCGCCGCAGGGGGTCCTGCTGCCCCCTGAGCCCTTGAACCTTGCACCTGTCACCCCAGCATACTCCACCCAGGCAGCCAAGCAGATCCTGGACACCTGCTTTGTGTGAGTGGGGTTGCTGACAGGTCGCTGCACTGCCTGAGGGCCTGCCAGTCGCACTAGAGGCCGGCTGGGGTGTACGCTGCCTGGCTGTGCTGTGGTCAGGCAGTGAGAGCTGCTGTGCTGTGCTGTGAGCACTGCATCCCACTGCAACTCCTTGGCTTGAGCTGGATGGCAGTCTCACTGTTGCTTCTGTCAGCAGCGCTGTCACTTTGCTGCATTTACCTTTACTTCTCACCCTGCCAGGACCGGTGCAGTCAGTATTGTCTGTGCAGTCAGGCTGCCTCATCACATACACGCAACAGTTATACACACTATATATATATATGCTATATAGAGTATACTCAGATACATATATATAATATGACACACTCACCAGTTACAAGCGCAGGAGGAGCAGGCATATCCTGCCCTGCCATCCACCCTGTGTGACCCCTGCCCTGTGCTGACCCAGGCGGGCGCTGCCTCAGGTCGCGGACACAGACTTGCGACGGTACCGTGCCCGCCACTTTGCTGCCACACCGGCCTCCTACCCCCGCGCTACTCATGAGGTCGTAGATCACCCTGGGCTGTTCAGAAAGGTAGGGTGCTTGCAGGTGCTGAAGTACTGAGTGAGAAGTTTTCTGTTATGCTGAGTCCATGAGTCAATGAGTGTGTTGCAGCCATGTTGACAGGCAAAAACGCCAGGTCTTGATGAAAAGGGTATTCTGGGTGCGGCTGGTGGGTTGCACCGAGCTCTACAGCTGCTGTCCATGACCCACCCTCACTGCTGGCCTACCTCGCCTCCATTCCTAGGCAACCCACCTCTGCATCACATCTCGCAAGGAGACTCCATCAGCATTCAGCTCTGCACATGGTGAACAGACCTTGGACATGCCATCAGTCCTACAGGCCACGCTTTCATGACAAGCATAGCAGCAGCAGCCCATCACATGTTCTTGCTGAAAACAAGTGCATGCATAATTAGCCATGACTGCCTGCATGGTTGCATGGAGTACAGGCAGGGTCTGTGGCATCTGTTGCTACGTCATCTGTTGCTATGGGATCTGTTGCTATGGCGCCTGCTGACAGCAGCTGTTCCTGGTGTTGCCAGATGGACCCCGAGTGCCTCTTCTTCGCCTTCTACTTCCAACCAGACAGCCTACAGCAGTACCTGGCAGCACATGAGCTCAAGCGCCAGTCCTGGCGCTTTCACAAGCAGCACAATGCGTGGTTCCAGCGCTTCACAGAGCCACAAATCACAAGTGAAGAGTACGAGCAGGGTGAGTGAGCGGCAGCGGGGAGTGGAGGGAAGGGCAGAGTCATTGCAGGGCAAGACAGGGTTGGAAAGGTTACAAGGCAGAGCGAGGAGCAGGGCATGTGCCGGGTCTCGGCTGCAGTGTCCTTTTGCTAGCATCACCCAAAAGGAGGTGGAGCTATATCTATGCAAGCTTTAGTGTGACACTAGTGTGACCCCACTGTTGTGTGCTTGCAGGCGCGTACGTTTACTTTGACTACAATATCGTACATGACGACCTGCAGACAGGCTGGTGCTATCGCCGCAAAGAGAACTTCACGTTTCGCTATGATGCCCTGGAGGATGAGCTGCGCACCCAGTCATGACAGCAGCAGTCAGGGGACAGCCGGGCCTGCCTGATCAATTAGGCAGCTGGCTGACAGACAGATGCAGGGTTGCTCCAGGCTCAATGCCAGGCTAGGCTATGCCAGACCCCCTGGACGATGTTGTGCTCTGATCACTGCAGCCAAGCCATGCCAGTGCGGCAGGCGAAGCTGCAGAGGAGGAGGCAAGACTCCGGGCAGTGGTGTTGGTTGTGAGGTGGCAGCAGTGCGTGGGATGAGGGACAAGCAATGCATGCTCGGCAAGGACCTGCCTGTGACCTGGTTCAAGTGACCTCCATCAGCCACCAGCCGCTCAGTACATGGTCAACTCCAGAATCGCCCCGGGCCACGCAGTTCAGCGCCTCCTCCCGCTCCCTTCTCTGCCTGGCCGTCGAGTATAGCCGTTGAAGTCTGTGTATACTCATGTAAACCTCTTATGCACCATGTATGTGTATGGGACCTCACCTTCGCACCACTGTCCCTTGGTCCACGAGCGGTTGCCGGCACACCGGTGGGATGGCGACCTGATTAAGATACGCAAGCGCCCCGCTTTCCCCGCACCGTCTATGCCCAGTAAGCCGCAAAGCTTGCTAACTGACGTCGCGACGCAGATACCAAAGCCGCTTAATAATTAAAGGGCTTACCAAAGCCAAGCAAAACCCAGCCCGTTGGTTAGCTGCCATCCAGCCACAGCTGCATCAGCTGGCAGTTGCCATTTGGGACGTGCTGTGGGAGGAGCGTATCATTGAGGATTTTTGCAAGAAGGTATGACCCCACTACTTGACCCCGCCCCGCCCCGCCCCGCCCCGCCCCGCCCCGCCCCGCCCCGCCCCGCCCCGCCCCGCCCCGCCCCGCCCCGCCCCGCCCCGCCCCGCCCCGCCCCGCCCCGCCCCGCCCCGCCCCGCCCCGCCCCGCCCCGCCCCGCCCCGCCCCGCCCCGCCCCGCCCCGCCCCGCCCCGCCCCGCCCCGCCCCGCCCCGCCCCGCCCCGCCCCGCCCCGCCCCGCCCCGCCCCGCCCCGCCCCGCCCCGCCCCGCCCCGCCCCGCCCCGCCCCGCCCCGCCCCGCCCCGCCCCGCCCCGCCCCGCCCCGCCCCGCCCCGCCCCGCCCCGCCCCGCCCCGCCCCGCCCCGCCCCGCCCCGCCCCGCCCCGCCCCGCCCCGCCCCGCCCCGCCCCGCCCCGCCCCGCCCCGCCCCGCCCCGCCCCGCCCCGCCCCGCCCCGCCCCGCCCCGCCCCGCCCCGCCCCGCCCCGCCCCGCCCCGCCCCGCCCCGCCCCGCCCCGCCCCGCCCCGCCCCGCCCCGCCCCGCCCCGCCCCGCCCCGCCCCGCCCCGCCCCGCCCCGCCCCGCCCCGCCCCGCCCCGCCCCGCCCCGCCCCGCCCCGCCCCGCCCCGCCCCGCCCCGCCCCGCCCCGCCCCGCCCCGCCCCGCCCCGCCCCGCCCCGCCCCGCCCCGCCCCGCCCCGCCCCGCCCCGCCCCGCCCCGCCCCGCCCCGCCCCGCCCCGCCCCGCCCCGCCCCGCCCCGCCCCGCCCCGCCCCGCCCCGCCCCGCCCCGCCCCGCCCCGCCCCGCCCCGCCCCGCCCCGCCCCGCCCCGCCCCGCCCCGCCCCGCCCCGCCCCGCCCCGCCCCGCCCCGCCCCGCCCCGCCCCGCCCCGCCCCGCCCCGCCCCGCCCCGCCCCGCCCCGCCCCGCCCCGCCCCGCCCCGCCCCGCCCCGCCCCGCCCCGCCCCGCCCCGCCCCGCCCCGCCCCGCCCCGCCCCGCCCCGCCCCGCCCCGCCCCGCCCCGCCCCGCCCCGCCCCGCCCCGCCCCGCCCCGCCCCGCCCCGCCCCGCCCCGCCCCGCCCCGCCCCGCCCCGCCCCGCCCCGCCCCGCCCCGCCCCGCCCCGCCCCGCCCCGCCCCGCCCCGCCCCGCCCCGCCCCGCCCCGCCCCGCCCCGCCCCGCCCCGCCCCGCCCCGCCCCGCCCCGCCCCGCCCCGCCCCGCCCCGCCCCGCCCCGCCCCGCCCCGCCCCGCCCCGCCCCGCCCCGCCCCGCCCCGCCCCGCGCGACCCGGCCCGACCCGACCCGACCCGAGCTAGGTTGTGCGACCGAGGATGCTTCAAGTTTGTCGTAGCAGCTGAGTGGGATTACTTACAGTCGAACATGTCGTTCCATGCTTGACTGTTAGCTGGATGCTTAGGAATGGAACGTTCCACCAGGGACGGGGTTTGTAGCTATGTAGGGGGGTGGCCCAAGGACAAAGTGTTAGGATGGGGTGTGGATTTATCAAGGGTGCCCCATGGATGAAATGGGAGTGGTGGATGGATAGTACTCACATGCCAACACCCTAACAGGAAATGTCCTTCGTGTGAGATAGTGCTAGCTTGGCTGGGCATCAGTATGTTTGCGCACGCGGCTTGGCTCAAGCTGGCTGGGCATGTATGGTTCAACATCAGGCTGTTAGGGCTGGGGCCATGCTCTTGCTACAGTTGAGTTGTAGCTGGTTGAAACTGCCCTCAGCCAACATCTTGGTCCATGTTGAATTAGCTATGTTGGCTGGCTGGGCATGTGTTTGCATGGCTGGTGCTTGCATGCTTCACACTGTATACCCCCTGACTTTGCACTGCGACCCTCGCAGGCACTGATGCGGCAGCGGGTTCTGTCGGCCAGCTTGCAGCTAACATGCAACCAGGCTCGATTGACCGCTCGCGATGCGGCGCCTTACCTGTGGGAGGCTTTGCCCCTGACGCATTTGGTTCTCTACCCGCCAACCGCGCCAGTGTACAGCGATGTTGCCACACAGCGTGCATCTGTGCTCTGTGATTCCATCCACTGCAACCGCGAGTTGGCAGCAGCTCGCAGCCCGACATCATGCAGCAATCAGTGCTGGGGGCCAAGTACCCCATTGCACCGATCCTTTGCGACTCAGGCGCAGCCTGCCAGCCCAATGGCACCTCAAGGGGTGGTCCACTTACCAGCCGACTGGATCCCCCCCATGCCCAACCCAGCAGTGCCTTTTCGCAAGCCAACTGACGTCGTGGATAGAGGCAGCAAGGCACTGAAGCACTTCTCCCGTGCAGTGACGCCCCAGGTCCTGATCTACCGCATCACTAACCGGCGGAGTTTATACATGATCCCAGTGAGTGGTGCACCACCATGCGCTCTCAACATGCCAAGCAGGCTCAACCATCATTACTGCCATGGCCCAGCAAGCCACGCACAACACAATGCACCAGTCTCACTGATGGCCTGCCACTCGCTGATATTGTCTTACTGGCACAGGACCTGCTACGCCTGTACCAAAACAAGTTGACCTGCCCTGTCATCTCAGCCGTGCTGTCCAAGATCGGCCAGCTGCAGCGCTTGCCCAGCCATGGGCCTAAGGAGCAGGCCCAGGCCACCGCCATTGTAGCCTCCCTGCGCCCTTTCCTGCAGTTTCAGACAATCTACGCAGACCTGCCGGCTGCAGCAGGCATCTTGTGGGGCTGGGCCAGACTGCTCCATGACGCACGGAAAGTTCTGCCGCCCGACCTAGCCATCACACTCATCACTCGCGTTGCCAAAGCAGGCCCGGCCTCGCCAGAGCCACGCCTGTCAGGCGCCCTGTACCGCAACATGCAGCACAGCACACCTGGCAGCACCCAGCCCAAGCCTGGCCTGCAACAGCCAGCCAGCAGCAGCAGCAGCAGCAGGGAAGGCGGCAACGCCCAGCCTAGTCGTCCCTTGCCAGGGGCGCTGCATGCCATTAGTGTGGCAGAGAGGCTGAAAGCCGCCAAGGTGCGCAAGCTGCAGGGCGACTGGGCACTCACGCTGGCCGGGGTGCGGCCACAGGTAGTCTCCACCCTGCTGTGGGGCGCAGCCCATGTCATTCCTCCGCCTCGCGCTGCGGCCGAGCCCCGTCTGCTCGCCGCTGTGGAGGCCGTGATGCACCACACCCGCAACAACCTGCGCCAGCACGCGCCGCAAGGGCTGGCCATGCTGGCGTGGGCTGTCCCTCGCCTGCACCCGGCGGAGGGGCAGCGGCTGCTCCCGAAGATCGCGGAGCAAGTGGTTTCCCGGTTAGGCAACCCTGCCACCGCACGGTTCAAACCAGTCGAACTCGCCGCGGTGGTCACCGCATGCACCCAGGCGGGCCTGGTGCACGCCCCGCTGTATGAGAAGGTCGCCGCTGTCAGCGTGGCCTGGGTGCACCGCTGGCGCCCCGCGCCCCTAGTCGCGCTGGCCACAGCCTTTGCTGGCGCTGGAGTGCGTCATGAAGGGTTGATGCAGGCAGTGGCGCAGAGTGTGTTGAGCCGTCTGCTCGCCTTCAAGCAGGAGCAGTGTGTGGCTGTGATAGAGGCATGCAAGGCTGTGGGTTGCCAGCAGACACGGCTTGAACAGGCAACGGCTCAGCATTGGGGCGCTAGCCGTGCCCAGCAGAGTGGCGGAGTGACAGACCAAGCAGTGCCGCCTGGCGAGCACGTAGCTGCAGCTGCTGCTGCTACTGACAACCTGTTGCATGAGGCATGACACACTGGCATTGCAGGCTGGTGGGAACGGGCGTGTGGCCGGTAGGCTACTGTGGTTGATGCTTGCCTGCTGTGTGCGTTATAGCTTTGCATGACCATGCCTTCATTGCCATGGGGCTCTGCCCTGTACAGCTCTAGGCACCGCTACTGGTAACCAGGTTCCTTCACCGATGAACCTCGTAAGCAGACCATCGCCGCCTGTTAAACGCCTGTTGTAGTCTGTGTGTACTCATGTAAACCCCTAGTGCACCATTTATGTCTATCGGACCACACCTTCGCATCACTGCCCCTCGGTCGCCGGCACTCCGGTGGGATGGCGACCTGATGCACACCCCAGCACGGCCACTCCGCTTCGACAATGTTGCTGAGTCCCTAAGATGTCGCCGATTAGAAACGCAAGCGCCCCGCTTCCCCCGCACCGCCTATAGCCGGTAAACCGAAACGTTTGACCGAAGGCCGAAGGACGAAGCTAACTGACGACGCGACACAGTGTGCATCACGCGAATATGCGACTCCCTACATTTAAGTTGCTGCGCGTGTGCTGTGCTTTCCCGCGTCTGCAGGTGCCAGTGGCAGTGGGCAGCAAGACCAGGGGCAGGCTGTCAAGGAAGTAATTGGTCAGCGGCGCCAGGTGCCCTTAGAGAAGAGGGTGCGGTATGACCTGTTTGTGAACCGCAGCCTGGAGGGCTGGCAGACAGCCCCCCATGCCGCACCCCATGGCAACACTGTTGCCAACAGCCGCCCTCGCAACTCTTCGCGCCCCTTCACCATGCTCCCCATGGTGGGGGTGCAGGCCCGGCATTTTGTCACCAATGACAGGGTGCTGCATGGCCTGCTGGCTGACCAGGGGATGACTGACCTGACACAGAAGCAGTTCGTGGCCGACAGCCTGGCTGCAGAGTACCGGCGGGGCATTGCTGGCCGGGCCTGCACCAACCCATAGGGCCTAGGCGTTTAGACAGGCTGTCAACCTTTCTAGCGTCGAGCTGTTAGTTTTGATGCGGTGCCCAGTGGTCTACGGGGGAAGTGCCACCGGTGTGGGCTTTGTGGTCATCAAGGGTGCGATTGAGGATGCTTCAACTTGATTGTGGCAGCTGAGTGAGGTTACCCACAGTCAAACATGTCGTTTCATGTTGATGTGACACAGGGATATCCGGATGCCACTATTACCTGTTTAGGTACCAACAAGGCGTATCTGTATGATTTGGTGACATCACCAACAAGGCGTATCAGTACGGTATATATACTTTGGTACATTGAATGAGTTATGTTTGCATGTCTATATTGGCATAAGGTCCTGGGACGTGATGTGGCTCCAGCCAACCTATCTACTTCTGTCTTAGCCAGTCAGCCAGTGAGAGAGTTCAAGTACCTAGGCATGCACTTTGATCCCAGCGCACCCCCTGCTTTTCCTGCCACTCATATGAGGGCTGGCATGTTTCTCGCCATGCGCCAGGCTTGCAAGCGTGCCAGAGAGTATGGGGTTCTACAGGATCCATATGCCCTGTGTCACCTCATTAGAGCGTTCTTGCTCCCTTTGGGGCTGTATGGCAGCCAGGTATGGCGCACTGCTTTCCTTGGGCACGGTGTGCAGCTTTCCAACCCAGTCCAAACACGTATGCTCAGCTTTCTCAGGTTTGCTGCCAGGGTACGTAGCTCAGTGTCAGGCGTGATGGTGCTGCATAAGTTGGGGCTCAGGGCTCAGCCCCACTGGCTCCTGCTGCTGCCCCGGCCTCTACCGCTGTCGCTGCTGCTCCTGCTGCTGCACTGAGCTGGCCGTTGCCTGTGAGTGTGTGTCAAGCGGGGTGGATGGCTGGGCTGGAGCCAGGGCTGGTGCTGAGGTGGTGTGTGCCTTGTTGCAGCAGTCTGTGGGGGGAGAGGCGCCGCTTGAGGTGGTGAGTGAGGTGCTGGCCCGGCGCCTGGCCCGGCCTCTGTTGCGCGGCCTGGGTGCGGGTGACACCCTGATGGAGCAGTGCCTCAGGGACTTTGTGCGCATTCAGTTTACTAGCTCAGGGCTGCCTGCAAGTCCTGGAACACTGCCTAAACATCCCACAGCGACCTGCTAATGAGGGTCATTAAGGCAGATGTGGAGTTAGGCAGGAGCTGTCAGGCCAGTTGGAGTGCTCAATTCCAGCTGGCCGCCAGAGAGCTGATGGGGGGTGAGTTCACCTTGAGCCCGGACATGGTCCTAGGCACCAAGACTATGGAAGTCAAGTGGCTCGAGAGGTGGGGGAGGCGTTTGGCTGGGTTTGAGGGAGGTCCTAGGCTGCCTGAGACGTTGCATCGGGAGAGATGCTCGTATGCTGCATGGTTCAAGCATGGGGACGGCATTGGCATCAATCACATGGCACCACACCTGCTGAACAGACAACTCTCTACAGAAGTTCGCACGAGCTTGACTAGGTTCAGATTAGGCAACAGCGGGTTAAGGGTAGAGAAGGCTCGTTTTGAGAGGGGTACTCTCATTGAGCGCACATGCATAAGATGCACAGATGCACGCCATGCATTTCATCTTTGAGTGCACTGCCACGAGTTCCATCAGGGAGCAGCCGGAGTTTGCCATGACTTTTCAGAATGATAATGAGAACTTGCATGGCTTCATTTTGAGACCATGTGCACCTTTGTTTGTGCACCTTGCTTTGAAGTGAGTTGCAGTAAGTCCCGAACCCCTATAGAGGGGGAGGGCGGCCAAGCAGCCTAACGGCTGACGGCTTAAGCGGTGTAAGCCACCATCATTAGCCAGTGTGGCGGGTGGTTCAGGCGCTGATGCTCACGATTAGATTGTGTGCAAGCCTTAAACCAAATGTCGCACCGAGGCGTGCTCACTCTTCAACACACATCTTGACTTGAGTCATTTCCCAATCATCTCGACAGTAAAACTCTGAAGGCCACGCAACTTCATGGCTCGTGGCTCATGCAGTGTCAACATCAAGTCCATTCAGGTCCATGCAACCCTGCAGTACCCTGTGCATGCTGATGTCATGCTTAGCAGATTTAAAAAAAATCACCATGCCCACTCATACTGACCTAATCGGCTGTGTGGATAGCTTAGCAGCTGGTGCTAGTGCTCATTTGCTCACTGTCCTATCAAACTCTTATCTGTACAACAGCTACCTTGAACGTTTGCCATACTGAAGTGTGGCTAGCACCACCCACATGGCCTGGGAATGTGAGATGATCCAACGACATAGGAATGTGCATGCACAAGCTTGTCATGCATTGCGCAGGCAGTCAGGACAAGGCCGGGTTGTGGCCACTGCTGTTTCCTGGACCGCTCGCCTAGAGTCAGCTGGGGCCCGCTGACATGCACCCTGCCAGCAGTACTTGAGCCAATCCAGCCCACCAAGAGCACGGGGCAAAGGCAAGGCTGCCCAGCCTTCCCACCAGCACAAAAGCCCGGCAGGTGGGTAGACCGAGACTGCTATACAGCGCTGAACATGCAGCGCATTAAGGAGAGCATGTGGCGGCCGCTGGTACTGTGCTGGTGGGCTGGGCTGCCTGAGATGCCCAGTACCCAGGCCTGGGCTGCAAACGGCTGCGAGACTGCCCACCCAAGGCCCAGCAGAAGCGGCAGTAATGTGCCCCCTTCTGAGCTGTCATCAACTCACATCAGTGCATGTTGGTCATGCCAACTGGCCTGTCACAAGCGTCAAGCAACAGTGTAGGTGGTTGGCACCCATGCCATGTGCGGGAGGTGCTCCATACATCCAGCATGTGAACTTCCTCTTCCCAGTCTAGCCATTGGCAGGCATACCAGAGAGATTGGCAGGCTCTGGAGTTCTGGATCGAGGCTGTAGGGCTACTGGCTGGGCTGCCTGGCTGCGTGCATCACATCAGGCCCGGCACTTGAGTGGCATGCTGCTGGCAGCAGCCTTGCAGGGACTGCCCAGAACGGGCCACTGGTCAAGGCCACAGGCAGTACAGCTCAATCCCTTTACATTACGGGGAAAGTAAGAATTTTTATTTTCCCGTAAATAACAGCTCCGAGACCTCTTTGACCTCGCGCTCCGAATGGGTTGCGCTGCTCGCCACATCGGTGAGCAGGCTGTGTGCGTAGCTGTAGGATGCCGGAGACAGCGTGGCTTCCGCGGAGTTTTACTGTAACCGCTGCGTAACCGCTGTTTTTACTGAAAAATTGCAGAATCTTTACTGTAACCGCTGCGTAACCGCTGATTTTACTGAAAAAGTGCGAGACATTTACTGTAACCGCTGCGTAACCGCTGTTTTTACTGAAAAAGTGCAGAATCTTTACTGTAACCGCTGCGTAACCGCTGTTTTTACTGAAAAAGTGCAGGGGCCGTCGACAAAGCTGGGCGTCGCAGACGCTTTGATGCTGCGCGCTTATCTTGTATACGTTCTAGCCCGGAACCAACCCGTAATGTAAAGGGATACTGTATAATGTCTCGGCCCGCGCTGTTCACGTTCAAATAACAACCTCGGCCTCGTCTCAAGTTGCGTAAACGACTCGGCTACGCCTCGTCGTTTACTGCAACTTTCGACGAGGTCTCGGTCGTTATTTTCCCGTAACAGCTTGGCCTCCGACATTATACTATACGAGGTGTGAGTCACACCCCCATGCTCCATGTTGGGTCCTGAGGTTGCTTGTGAGGGACCTAGCAGGTACCATCTGGGCAGTAGGGCTTCCTGGAGAAAGGCTGGGTCACAGAGCTGGTCTGCTTGGGTCTGCGAAACGTTGACGACCCTGTGGCGCAGTTTTGTGTGGCAGCGCCTAGAGTGGAGCACTCCACATGGTAGTGCGGCCCCGGTGACACTGTGGTGACCTTGCCGTAGAACATGGGCGGCCGCAGCCCCATGCTCTTCCCATGGTAGCTGTCACATGCCACGCAGGCCCCGTCGCAGGGGTGGTAGCTTTGGGGCCCGGGGGACAGGGGAGGGGTCAGCTTGAGGTGGGGCAGGCCGAAGCTGGGACCCTTGGTCTTGCGCTGGATGACTTCTGGCTGGCGGACCTCACGGGCAGCTGACAAGGTACGCTGCCTGCAGTCATGGGACAGGGAAGGAAGCATGGAGTGTTGTGAGGGGCTAGCTGCGCAGACGGTGTGGGGAGTCAGGGATGAGGCATTGTGCTAGTCAGTGCTGGTGCAGGTGGAAAAACCAGGTAGCATGGGGCAGGAGAAAGCAGGGTGGGTGATCCTGACCAATGAATACAAAGTATCTGATGGTGGGAAGCAGCTGCAGGCAGAGTTGTCATCCTCTCACCGTGGTGGGGGTCCCCAGGAAGGCACTGACGCTACATCGGCTAAGTGTGGTCTGTAAGCCTGTGGGCCTGGTGTGGCGTCGACCACTGCAGGATGTCTGGATCCAAAGCTCCATGCAGGTCCTCTAGCTTCAGGGCTAGGGCCGCTGATGATACCCGGACCATGTACGGGCGGTGCTGCGAACATGTGTTCATCAGCAGATGTTAACGTGCGCGTGTACAACCACATGTCAGGGTTTGTGACACCTGGATGCGCGTACCAGATGTGCGTGCAGGTGGCCCAAAAGCAGGGCCAGTGCCACCGAACTCGATGCCTGGAACTCGCCCTCCAGGTCCCGGCCCGATAGTGACTGCGCAGCAAGAGAACGAACTGCATTCACGCAAAATCTTCGAGGCTGTACTGCGCAACGCTCCGCCCACTAGCAACACTCACTATCGCTGTCATTGCGCTTCCCTCCAAATGTCCAAGCAGGGTATGTATACATAAGCACGCCATGCCCGCATTTGTTCTGCCGTCCCTCAACATTGTGGACTCCCATCGCTGCTGGGTGAAGAAACGTGTCTCTCAGCAAGCTTAGTTGGAGCTGTCACAGCGGATGGAGTCGGCCAGCTTAGTCGTGGCGGTTGGGAGTTGGACCGCGGCCCACTCCAGCCGCTTGCATTACAAGGAGTACACAGCAGGACAGGCGTATTTTACCTGACTTTGGTTTGCATGCGTACAAGCTTAATGGCTAGGTTTACATATGATATTTTTGTACAACAGTTTCCATCTTAGCCAATAGGAGCCAAACAAGAGCCAAACAAGAGCCAAATAAGAGCCAAATTAGAGCCAAATAAAACCGGACAAATCCCAGTCAAACAAAACTAGCGGCGCTGTTTCGTACTGCCCCACGTGCTTCATCAGGCCAGCTGCTCACCATGAGTGGCTTGAGTGGCATGCTGCTGGCAGCAGCCTTGCAGGGACTGCCCAGAACGGGCCACCAACGGGCCACCCCCGGACAAATTCCAGGCTGCAGACTTGTGTTGTAGTGCGGACTCTGCGGCGAGTATGTGGGCTTGGCTGCCTTGCATTCCCCCTGACCTGTCCCTTTGGGCCTCCCAGATTCCGGGTTTGGTAGTCTGGTCATTCCAAGGCTGAAGTGCTGGGTCCAGGCTCTAGGAACAGGCTGGTCTACCTTTCTGCGTGGAGGGATAGGACCTTAGGACATGACATCGGCCCACGCCGGCTCATTCCACCGCTGGCTCTACATTGAATGCACCATCTGCTTTACCTTCCTGTGAGGCTATATGAGCACGGCAGTTGGCATCCACTCCAGGTGCTGCTGCATCGCCCTGACTGTGAGTTCTGGCAGTCAAGGTTGCCCTTAATTGATGGAAGCACGAGCACAACCGTCCGCACCATTACAGTGTAGCATGGTAGGAAAGAAAGAAGGACTTCGCCTTCGCCTCTGGGATATAGTAGCGTCGCGAGTTGATAGCGAATGAAGGGCAGTCAGAGTCATGGCAATGATGAAAACGATGACTACAACCGTTTCGTTGATACGGTTGTGGCAACTCCGACCAGTTGTAGCTACTTCGTACCCACATTCGCGCAATGGGAAATTGGGTTCAGCGAGTGTGGTATCTCTAGTGATAGCGTTGAGCTTGCAGAAGATTACGTATCATTAGCCCGGATTACGAGCTTACAAATTACGCATTGGAGCGGGAGCAGAGATAAACATCCATTTCTATTGCTAGCGCTAGGACCATGGGCATGTTGAACCTAGAACCTGGTCCAGTTGAACCCGCTGACGCCCTCCCTGACCCCGCTACCCACCTCCAAGCCCGCGACAGCCTGTCGTCAGCATCAGACGGCACAGGGGATGTCAATGTTGCAACTCTCGAGGCTGTGCGCGGATTGCTGGCCCCAGAGTTCCGAGACGTGGACGATGCGACAATAACACGCTTCGTGAAAGCCACTGGCGGGCACCTGCCGCTAGTAAGTTAGCGCTTGCGGCTTTTTGCATGTTGCGGCTTACTTCGGGACGGCCCGGCCCCACCAGCTACAGCATCAGCTCCTATGTACTCTCGAGGCTGTGCACATCCACACCGCTCTTGTAGTGCCGTCACCATGTAGCAGTGTTTAGAATTTATTGGTGGTTGGTGGTTGGTGGTTAATTGCTTAGAACCGGCGTAAGTACACCGGCGTGTAATACAGCATTGATATGTCGCTGTAGAGATTGGTAGAGGATGGAGCGAAACAGGCAGCGTAAACGCAATCGTAATGCCTCGGACATTGAAGTTGACCGCGAGCTCGAGGCTCAGCCAGAGCCAAGCCAGGCGCAGAAGAACAAGAAGGCCAGCGGTGAAGCGCGCAGGGACCGACACGACAATAACACATGGCATGCGAAGAAGGCCAAACGGCATACCGTGATGAGGGGGGTGTGCGCTGCTGGTTTAGAGGCGGGAGCGGTCGTGGCGTCCGAAGTGGTCGAGGCGCGGGTCGTCACGCAACTCGAGGCTTGGGTGGAGGCCTGCAGCATGAGAGCGCTGCTCGGGAGCTTGCTATTGGGTCTCGCAGTGCGAGGCTGGTTCACGCGGGTCAGGGTGCTTCCGGACGGCCAGGAGGTCTTCGAGGAAATCCCAGCTGAGCTCGCGGTCATCCCGAACCTGGCGAACCGCAACATGTACCTGCAGCTCGTCCGCGGACTGCCTCCTCCCGGGAGGCGCTCCTCTCAGCCCATCGAAGCTGTGGAGGATGTGCTGGCCTTCTACCCGGGTCTCCACGCCCGCCTCAACGCTGTACCTCGCTATGAGCACGACTCCAACACCGTGGACGATGTGGGCCCCAACTTGGAGACCAACTTCGCCAACAGCCTCACCGTGTTGTTCCTCCGCAGGGTTGAGCAAGGGGTGGCTCTGGCTGGAGCCAGGGTCATCGGTGGCTCACACGAGAAGAAGAAGAAGAAGACTACTCCGGTACAAACCGGCGTGCATTAAGGGAGGAGCTTCCGCTTGTGGCGCGGCCTGCTCCCACCTCCAAATGTTGGACACAGGCTGGACATGTCCCCACCAAGCTGCCCTAGCTGTAGCCACAGACCACAGCTAGCAGCCAAGGCAAACAAAGAGGCATGAGAGGAGCAAAGACCAGTGCACTCGGCAGCTGGACCTATGCCTTCTCCTCGTTGACGAGAGCAGTTCCCGCCTTGTCCGTAGGATGTCGCACTAAAAGCTGCTCCCTCCTTGACGACGCCAGCAACTCCACAACAGCTCGATGACCCGCAACGGTCGTGTGCGGCACCCGGACCTCATTTGTATTCCGCTGGACAAAGCGGTGCCCGTTCAAGCCTGGGATGGCTGTCCCGTTGCATCCCAATTTATATACCGCTGGGTGCGGTGGTGAGGTAGCTTAGCCAATCCGTGCGACCGAAGTCAACGCGGATTGTTACCAGGGCCACCGCGTGGAGGTGCCTCACCGCCAGCCCCAGCTCACACGAGCACCAGCGCCGTTTGTGGCTGCCCGTGGATGGCAGTCCAGCCTGGCCTGGGCGTCAGCGCAGCTGGGTGGCGAGGAGTGTGCAGGGGAAGGTGGTGACCTGGCTAGAGGGTCAGGAACAAAGTCACGGTGGGGTGGTGCCTACTGCTGCACTGCGGGATGAGGTGGCCAGGCAGCGGAGGTTGTTGGGGCTGGGTCAGGGGGTGGTGGTGAACGACGCCTGGCTGGAGAGGGGGTGCAACCGGGGGAACCTCTTGCGCCATGCAGTGGACATTAGCAGACAGCTGGAGGCAGCCAACGCCAGCTGGCAGCTGGACTGGGCAGTCTGGCAGGCAGCCGGGGGGCAGCGCAACACCAGGCCCTACCGCCCCCCCTCCCCCTTTGCGCTCACACCCAGCTGTAGCTGCAAGGCTCACCACATCAAGCTGGACACCCAGGCCCTATTTGGCTTGATGCGTACTGCTGGCATGCTGCCAGCGGACATCACGTCCTTGCCCAAGTTCAGGAGTGGTGTGGCCGGGCCCAAGGACAATGAGGTGAGCGTGCTCAGGTCAGCCAATGCTTTGATTGTTGCAGGTTGCTGGAGGCAGATTGTTTGAGGCATATTGCTTGTCTCTAGGTGATCTGTGGATGACTTCCAGTGTGTTGTGGTTTGGTGGCTGATGTTGGCTGCAGGTGGCCAACCGGTGGAACGCCTTCCTGCCCAACCTCGCAGCCGTTCGGCCCAACGTCGGGCAGAAATTCGCGCAGGTGGTGCACACTGACGGAGTCGCTATCAGCGTGATGTTCATCCGCCCCAAGCCAGCAGAGCCGCCCGACAAGCTGCCTTGCATGGGCAAGGAGGAGGGCGCTGTCAACCCGTTGGCGCACCTGGGCGAAGATTGGCTGGGCTGCGACCCCGGGAAGACGAACATGGCGACAGTGGCCCACGAGGAGCAGTACCCCTGCGGCGATATGAAGTCCGTGTGGCAGCGTAGCCTGACTGTGGGGCAGTACTATCGGCAGAGCAGCATCACGGAGCACGCCAAGGAGTCCAAGGCCTGAATGGCCGGCATCAAACCTCAGCAGGATGAGCTGTCGCAAGTCACCAACTACACCGCCTCGCTGCAGCGGTACCGGGAGTATGCTGACACGACGTTGGTGACCTGGCCGGCCATGTGAGCCGAGCTGTCCAAGGCGCGCTGGTCCAACGCCAGGTTCCAGCTCTACGGAGGCAAGCAGCGCACGGTGGCCAAGTTCGGGGCTGAGGTGAGTAGGCCGTACGTGTCAGTATGTGTGCTAGTATGTGTATGTTTATACATGCTCATTATGCTTGTCTTTGCCATGACTTGACATGTGCTCACAATGTGTCTCTCCTTGTGTGCCCTGACTGCAGACTGTCAAGGGTGCCAAGGTACGCTGCAACTCGGCTGCCACAGGTCGCCCCCTGGCCCAGGCCTATGGGGCAGCAGGCTTCAGTGGCAGTGGCAGCAGTGGCAGCAAGGGTGTGCCTGTCAACATGATGCGACGGGAGGCATGCAAGCAGTTTCAAGGGCGTGTGGTGCTGGTGCATGAATTTCGTACCAGCCGGGTCAGCTCTGCCCGCACCAACGTGGTGCAGGGCCAGGCAGAGTCCTTCAGGTGAGAGACCTCAGATGCATTCGCACTGCGGAGTCATTACATAGCTTTAGAATGGCATCTCACACACTAGCCTAGACTGTGCCCTTCACTGTTCAGGCTATACATGGCTTGGCTTAACACTTGGTTTGGTGAGGAAAGGTCTTACATGTGAGCATTGACATATGTTGCCTTGAAGGTGGCTGCACCCGGTGCGCAGCATGGCGACGCGGTCCCGGATCCGGGGCTTGATGTGCTCTACAAGCAATGTCATCAAGCGCAGGTTCTACGACCGAGACGTGTCAGCCGCGCTGAACATCGCCCGCATTGCAGCCGGGCCGGGCCGCCCACGCGAGCTCAGCAGCTGGCTGGGCCGCCCCGCCACGCCTAATCCAGGCAGACCAGGCCAGGAGTGGGTGTGCGTGCGCGACAAAGGCCTGCTGCGGAAGTGGCAGCGGCGGCACCAGCGGCAGCGATAGTGACATATGTATCGTGCCATGAGCCAAACAAACAAACAATACGATTGCCCCTTACAAAGGGGATGTGTGTGCGCTAGAGTGTGCATAGGGTAGGGCTCTAGCGAATAGGTTAGGGACACAGTCCCGACTCCTAGGTTAGGGACACACACCGGTCTCTCACTGCTGTGGAGAAGTGTAGGGGCTCCACACGAGGATAGGGATACAACATTGTTGGTATATCCATTCAGATATACCTACTGTCATACAAGTAGTTGTATGGCAGAGCTGCAACTCTCGAGGCACTCACTATCACTGTCATTGCGCTTCCCTCCAAATGTCCAAGCAGGGTATGTATACATAAGCACGCCATGCCCGCATTTGTTCTGCCGTCCCTCAACATTGTGGACTCCCATCGCTGCTGGGTGAAGAAACGTGTCTCTCAGCAAGCTTAGTTGGAGCTGTCACAGCGGATGGAGTCGGCCAGCTTATTCGTGGCGGTTGGGAGTTGGACCGCGGCCCACTCCAGCCGCTTGCATTACAAGGAGTACACAGCAGGACAGGCGTATTTTACCTGACTTTGGTTTGCATGCGTACAAGCTTAATGGCTAGGTTTACATATGATATTTTTGTACAACAGTTTCCATCTTAGCCAATAGGAGCCAAACAAGAGCCAAACAAGAGCCAAATAAGAGCCAAATTAGAGCCAAATAAAACCGGACAAATCCCAGTCAAACAAAATGAAAGAGAAAGAGGCCCTCGCTAAGAGGCAGCGCTTCACCGGACAAACACAGTTACACACTATAGCAAGTATAAAGCCCACCTGAAAGAGAAAGAGGCCCTCGCTAAGAGGCAGCGCTTCACCGGACAAACACAGTAAAGCACTACGTCATTGAGCGGAGCCTAAAACAGAAGTCACACTTGAGATACAGTTAGCTCAACCCCTGATGGGCTGGCTGAACCTAGCATGCCTTGCTCCAACACACCCCCTCAGGCCAGGCCATCAGACCTCACAACTTAAAACTGAACACCAAAGCCACTGGGTCTCAGCCTACGTCAGAGCTTCACCATCCCCATACCAGCCTTGCAAAACCCAAACTTGACAGAAGGCAGAGCCTTGGTGAACACATCAGCCACATTGGCTGCAGAGCCACAGAACTTGAAGACCAGCTCACCACGCGCCACCCGCTCACGCACAAAATGATGGAGGACATCAATGTGCTTAGAACGAGCAGATGCAATGGGATGCTTGACCAGAGTGAGAGCAGCCTCATTGTCACACATGATGGTGACAGGCTGCACCACCGCAAGGCCCAAAGACAGATCAGCCAACACACCCCGCAGCCACAGACCCTCCTTCCCTGCTGCTGAGCATGCCATATACTCAGACTCGGTGGTGCTTGCAGCGACTGTGGGCTGCCGGCGGCTAGACCAGGACACTGCACCCCCATGCAGCATGAACACATGCCCCGTGGTGCTGCGGCGGGTATCTGTGTCACCGGCAAAGTCGGCGTCACAGAACCCCACCAGCCCAGCTGAGGCCCCATACATCAGCCCCATGGCTGCTGTGTCAGCCACATAGCGCAGCACCCCGCGCAGAACCCGCCAGTGCTCCTTGGTAGGAGCAGACATGAACTTGGCGAGCACCCCCACCGCATGTGCGATGTCTGGCCGTGACACCACAGCCAAGTGTTGCAGACTGCCGATCACCTCCGCAAAGCTGTGACCTCCCTCTGACTGTTGCTGCACCCCTTCCCGCTGCAGCTGCTCAGCTGTGCTCAGTGGCACAGCCCGGGGTCTGCTGTCAGCCAGACCATAGCGGTCTACCACGGACAGAGCGTACTGCTCCTGGCTCAACACCAGCTGCCGTGCAGCACGGTCCCGGCTGATGCGCATGCCCAGAAACTGCTCCACAGGCCCCAGCTGATGGATATCAAACACAGCTGCCAGCTGCTGCTTGACCCACTCGAGCGTCCCCATGTCCCCCTTGCTGACTGCTAGCAGGCAGTCGTCGACATAGACTGCCAACAGCACCTTGCTGCTGCCCCGCATCATAGTGAACAGGCAGCTGTCTGCAGCTGAGGCTGTGAAACCCAGCTGCTCCAGCTCCTCCTTGAGACGCGCATGCCAGGCACGCGGGGCCTGGCGCAGGCCATAGAGAGCACGGTGGAGGCGGCAGACCCGCCCCGAGCCATCCTCATACCCGGCAGGCTGGTGCATGTAGATGACCTCTTCGAGCCTGCCATTGAGGAAGGCTGTCTTGACATCCAAATGCTCTAGCTCCATGTCCTCAGCTGCTGCTACAGCTAGCAGGGCCCGCACCGTGGCATGCTTGCTGACCGGGGCATGCAGCTCATGGAAGTCAATGCCCTCCCGCTGCAGAAACCCCTTGACCACCAGCCTTGCCTTGAACCGCACTATGCTGCCCCGCCCATCCCGCTTGACTGACCACACCCAACGGTTAGCCAGGGGACGGCACCCCTCGGGCAGCACAACTAGCTCCCAGGTGCCATAGCTCAGCAACGATTGCATCTCCTCATCAGCAGCCAATGACCACTGCTCTGACTGCGGCCCAGCCAAAGCCTCCTGAATGGTAGCTGGAATTGCTGGCCCCTCTGCAGGAAGCTCTGCCACAGCCACAGATCTGACACCAGCGAACTCAGGCTGAATACCCCGCAGCCGGCTGGATTGGCGCAGGAGGTTTGCAGCACCACTACCTTCCCCACCTGCTGCACCCGCTGCGCCACTGCCTCTGCCAACAGCCTCTGTGCCCCCACCACTACCAGCTGCACCGCTGCCAGCCCCTGCGTTGCTGCCGCTGTCAGCCTCTGCGCTGCTGGTTGCACCACCTGGTGGTGCTGGCGCGCGCTCTAGCGGAGCTGGTACAGCTGCTGGCGGTGCAGGCAGCTGCGCCTCAACCGGCACATGCACAGCATGCGGCACCAGCACCCCCGGCTCTGGCTCAGGCTGTGGCAAGAGCATGGCCAGATCTGCCTCCCGGGTGGGCAGCCCCCGGTCAAGCTCATCGAACACCACGTCCTTGGTGATCAAGAGCTTGCCACCAGGTAACAGCACCTGGTAAGCCTTGCTGCTCAGCTCATATCCTACAAACACCCCCTGCACCGCTTTACTGCCCAGCTTGCTGCGCATGTGCTCGGGCACGTGGGCATATGCCCGTGCCCCGAACACCCGCAACGCTGACAGATCAGGCCGCACCCCCCAGAACAGCTCCCAGGGAGTGCCCGCCTTGCCTCGCACCTTGGACAGGTTGCGCACATAGTTGGCAAAGCGCAAGGCATAGGGCCAGAAGTTGACTGGGAGCCCACTGCTGTACAGCAGGCACCGACCCTTCTCAAACAGCGTGCGGTTTAGGCGTTCTGCGCTGCCATTCTGCTGTGGGCTGTACGGGGCTGTCTGCTGGTGGATGATGCCTTTCCCACTGAGGAACTCCCTGACAGCCTGGTTGACATACTCAGTTCCCCGGTCGCTGCGCAACACCTTGACCTTGCGGCCCCCCTGTGTCTCAAACCACTCGACTGCATCCCTGATGGCTGCTGGCACTTCTGACTTGGCCTTGAGAAGGGCTATGAGTGACAGCCCACTGTGCTCATCAAGGAAGGTGAGCACAAAGCAGTAGCCAGCAGCATTGGGAATGCGGAGAGGACCGCACACATCAGTGTGCACAAGGTCGCAGGGTGCTGCAACCCGGGCAGCAAGGGAGGGCAGCGTGTCGGCTACACGCCGGTGCAGCTTGCCCGCTGCACAGCCAGGACACACCCCACAACCAGCTGCCCTGCACTGCCCCGCGCTGAGTTCCACCCCTTCCACCATCCCCTTGCTGATCATATCACTCATGGCCCGGTAACTGAGATGACCCAGCCTCTCATGCAGAAGCTGCGGTGTGACGGCAGTCACAGCTTGCGCTGAGGCAGGTGGCTCACATGCCACCACAGCAGGCTGCGCGCTACCGCAGAGCTGATACTGCCTCCCAACCACCTTGCCCTTCACCACCTCCCCCTTGCTGGACTGCATGGTGATGCTGTCAGCTGACTGCCTGATCTCCCAGCCCTTCTGAGCTGCTGCGAGGGTGGAGAAGTAATTGGTGCTGGCTTCGGGAGCCCACAATACATCTTGCAGCTCCATCTGCACCCCATCCACAGCCAACCGCACCCTGCCCTTCCCATAGGCATATAGCTGCACTGTGCTCTTTCCCAGCCCCATAGGGACGGGCTGCACAAACGCCTGATACCCATGCAAAAGGGAGCGCTCAGGAGTAATGTGGTGACTAGCCCCAGAATCTGCCACCCACACCCTCATGCTGCTGTCCAGCTGCTGGGTAGAGGCAACAGCTAGCAAGGCTGGCTCTGCAGCTGGCTCAGGGGCAAGGGAGGCATGCTTGTCAACCACACAGGGCAGCATGGGGGAGAGCCCTACTGCATGGCTCCAACAGCATGTCATGTCCCCACAGCTGACCACACTGCCCCCTTGTGCGCTGCTGCTGTGCACATCAGCCCCACCCACTTCCACACCTGCCTCAGCAGGCATGCAGGCAGGCAAGGGGGGGGCTGCGCCAGCCACATGGCTGAGTGTGCCCGCATGCACAGCAGCAAGGGTGACGCTGGATAGCCCTGCTGACCCACTGCTGCTCTTGCCCGCACCAGCCCAACCACCCCCACCACCCCCGCTTGCACCACCACCCTCACCACCAGCCCCACGCCCCGCCATACCACCATCTCGTGCGGGGTCTGGGCAGTCTCGTGCGTAGTGGCCACGCTTGCCACATTTGAAGCACTTGACGTTGGCGGCTGCCCGTGGGCGTGGCGGTGCGGTTGAGGATGAGGAGGAGGCTGCCGGCACGGCAGCCGGCTGCGTGCGGCTGCTGCTGCTGCCGCTGCTGCTGCTGCCACCCCCACCACCCCCACCACCCCCACCCTTGCCCCGGAGACGCACAGCAGCCAGCTGGGCTGACACTCCAGCCTGCTGCGCACGGGATTCTGCAATCTGCAGCGTGCGCTTGACATCGGTGAGGGAAGGTGGAGAGCGCAGAGACCCGAAGGTGATAAAGTCCCTTGCATTCTCATACTGCGGCAGGGGAGGCATGGCCTTCAACAAGGCCATGACCTGCTGGGGCTCGCTGACTTGCTCCTTGACCGCTGCCAGCTGCCACACAATCTCCAGCAGCCTGCTGTGCACCTGCCCCACAGTCTCACCGGGCTGCATCTGCAAGCTGTTGAGCTGCTCCCACAGCTGATAGCTGTCCGGCTGCTGGTCCGCCAGCAGGGCTTTCCAGGCTGCAGGTGCTGTCTCGGCTGCCACTACCAGTCGCAAGTAGTGCGACTTGCAGTTGCACAGCAGCCATGCATACGCTCGTTCACAACGAACTGGGTCGGTGTCCTCGCCAACCATTGCCTTCCACAGCCCGGCCAGCCTCAACTGGCCCATTGCCCCATGACGCCACTCGACAAACGAAGTGGCTTCATTCAAGGGCAGCGGCTGCGGCATAACGAGCGACATCTGTGGCTGCTCGGCTGAAGCGCTGACGTCTGCCTCCGATTTTACCATCGGCACCCGTGCCGTGGGCCCATAACCTGAAAGAGAAAGAGGCCCTCGCTAAGAGGCAGCGCTTCACCGGACAAACACAGTTACACACTATAGCAAGTATAAAGCCCACCTGAAAGAGAAAGAGGCCCTCGCTAAGAGGCAGCGCTTCACCGGACAAACACAGTAAAGCACTACGTCATTGAGCGGAGCCTAAAACAGAAGTCACACTTGAGATACAGTTAGCTCAACCCCTGATGGGCTGGCTGAACCTAGCATGCCTTGCTCCAACACAAAACTTGCGGCGCTGTTTCGTACTGCCCCACGTGCTTCATCAGGCCAGCTGCTCACCATGAGTGGCTTGAGTGGCATGCTGCTGGCAGCAGCCTTGCAGGGACTGCCCAGAACGGGCCACCAACGGGCCACCCCCGGACAAAGGGTGGGTGAGGGTTAGGGTATGTGGGCTTGGCTGCCTTGCATTCCCCCTGACCTGTCCCTTTGGGCCTCCCAGATTCCGGGTTTGGTAGTCTGGTCAGTCCAAGGCTGAAGTGCTGGGTCCAGGCTCTAGGAACAGGCTGGTCTGCCTTTCTGCGTGGAGGGATAGGACCTTAGGACATGACATCGGCCCACGCCGGCTCATTCCACCGCTGGCTCTACACTGAATGCACCATCTGCTTTACCTTCCTGTGAGGCTATATGAGCACGGCAGTTGGCATCCACTCCAGGTGCTGCTGCATCGCCCTGACTGTGAGTTCTGGCAGTCAAGGTTGCCCTTAATTGATGGAAGCACGAGCACAACCGTCCGCACCATTACAGTGTAGCATGGTAGGAAAGAAAGAAGGACTTCGCCTTCGCCTCTGGGATATAGTAGCGTCGCGAGTTGATAGCGAATGAAGGGCAGTCAGAGTCATGGCAATGATGAAAACGATGACTACAACCGTTTCGTTGAATACGGTTGTGGCAACTCCGACCAGTTGTAGCTACTTCGTACCCACATTCGCGCAATGGGAAATTGGGTTCAGCGAGTGTGGTATCTCTAGTGATAGCGTTGAGCTTGCAGAAGATTACGTATCATTAGCCCGGATTACGAGCTTACAAATTACGCATTGGAGCGGGAGCAGAGATAAACATCCATTTCTATTGCTAGCGCTAGGACCATGGGCATGTTGAACCTAGAACCTGGTCCAGTTGAACCCGCTGACGCCCTCCCTGACCCCGCTACCCACCTCCAAGCCCGCGACAGCCTGTCGTCAGCATCGGACGGCACAGGGGATGTCAATGTTGCAACTCTCGAGGCTGTGCGCGGATTGCTGGCCCCAGAGTTCCGAGACGTGGACGATGCGACAATAACACGCTTCGTGAAAGCCACTGGCGGGCACCTGCCGCTAGTAAGTCAGCGCTTGCAGCTTTTTGCATGCTGCGGCTTACTTCGGGACGGCCCGGCCCCATCAGCTACAGCATCAGCTCCTATGTACTCTTTGAAAGTGCAGAGCGTAAAGAGACTGCAAGCAACCCTGACATGGAGACGTGACACGAAGCCAGAGTTGGTCGTGTGCCGAGCTTGCCTACAGGATGCAAAGTGAGCCTTGCTCATCCATCTGTGTTGAAATGCAGCACACATGTGATATGCTGCTTATCACAGCTGTGCAATTCGCGCAGGAGCCACTACATGCACCTTGTGGGATATGACAAGCAGGACCGCCCAATAATCTACAGCTGCCTGGCCTTGGCCAAAAACAAGGTAGCTTGCTAGATTCAGATTGCAGAAGAGTTCGCATTATAACTTCAAAATCAGAGCACACAATGGCTGGCGTGAAATGATAAAGAGGACGCTCTCCCCACATCGCCCAGGTGTATGCCGACAACCATGACCACATGGTTCAAACATTTGAAATGGCAATCAAGTGCATGGGTCCTAAGGTAAGGCATTCATGCAGTCTCATAAACTGCAGTTTGCTCTTGCTTGAGCATGTTCTGTTATGTAATACACCAATGCAAACGTACTCATGCTTCGTGCAGTGCTCTCAATGGGTCTGGATCTGCGATTTTCATGGCTTTGGTGGGTGCTGCTTATCCTGCTGGCAACATGGTTGCAACCTGACAGCAGCCATGGCCTTGCCCATGATTCGTGTGCCAGCTCACTGCGTTGCAGCTGGTGTAGCAAGCAAGCAGCTTGTCGTCAGTGTGTGGCTGATACAAACACTTTGTGATGTGATGTGTTCATGCATGACACCTTCTCAACCACAACCACAGGGATGGGCGATGTCAACCCCAAGCTTGCCAAGGCTTTCCTGGACATCAGCGCTACACACTATGTAAGCAGCTTGGAGGGGGGCAGTACTGGGTGGTCAAGTATGGCAACAATACTGCAGCTTAACTCCTGGAACGCACCTGCGGCACATCTATGGTCATCTTGCCACTCATGCAGCAAGCTGGTGCCGTGTACCTTGCCTGCAAGAGTGTTGTGCTTATTTGTTGTGCTTGCAGCCTGAGCGTCTAGGTTTATTCATGGTTGTGGATGCCCCTTCTCTGTTCACTCTGCTGTGGAACGCCATCAGTTCCTGGGTGGATCCAAAGACACACCAGAAGATCAAGTGAGTCCACAATGTGTGCTTATGGCCTTTGCTCTTGCATCTCTGCATTGGGGTACCACAGAGCCACTGCATGTGAACCTTGTGCCAATCTGCAAAAGAGAAGGGGAGTTTGACTGCCTCTCCTTGAGGCCAACCTGCCATCCCAGGCCGAGCCCCCTGTCGATGCTTTGTGGCTGTGCAGGTTCCTACCCTATGACGCAACCAGCTCCAAATCCAAGTTGGTCACAGCAATGGCAGAGGTGGTGGACCCCGTCACATTGGGCTGGCTGCAGCGTGAGATGGCAGAGAACCGGGACAAGGCCACTGCTAAGACTAAGGCCTATGATATGAGCAGCATGCATCGGTGTGCTTCGTCAGGCCAGCTGCTCACCACTCCACGTGGTGACAGCGGCCATGACCATCGAGGCTCCCCTGCCTTGCTGTCTGCCTATGCCAGCAGCCCCACTCTCCTCGAGCCCCAAGCCACTTCAAAGCTGGAGTAATCAGCAGGGAGAAGGCGCCAGCATGTGTATGGACTCCATCATCATCATTGTGCTAGTGGTGCGTGTCCTTCTGTGTGTGCTTTGATGATGCAACGACAGCCCATATCACAGCAGCAGCTCACGCCATCCAATTCATTTCGTATTGCCAAATAATGGGTGCATTATGCATCACAACTGACAGGCTACCTTGAGCTCACAGAGTTAGACCCTAGACAATGGAACAACAGCGCAGTAGTTGCTCCACCGTGATCGTGGTTTCCCTGTTGTAGTTGTGTAGGCCTATGTATGAAGGTTTTACTGCCTTATGCTGGTAGTATTAAAATCCATGTTTGTTTATCTGTGTAATCTGGGTTCACCAAGCTCACAGCAACACAGTTGGAGCCATGCAGCTCCAGGGTGCACCGAGCCCTTGTTTACGGCCTTGAGGCGGTAGATGATGATGATGTGGCTTACAACGCTTAAGCCGTCAGCCGTTAGGCTGCTAGGCCGCCCTCCCCCTCTAGGGGCCTTGAGGCAGCAGATGACACTACATGGAGCCGGACACTCTCTCGCTGCCCCTGTGTGGGCGGCGGGAGCCAGGCTGCACCACTGGCCTCCCACATGACAAGCTTGTGGTATCCGATGAGCTCTGCACAGCCCTAGTCATCTCATCTGTGCATGCTCCCTGACCCTGTGAGCTCCTCCACCGCAGCTGGCCAAAGCCTGCAGACTGGGTGCTGTTTGACGGTTAAGTACAGCAGCCCTGCAACGCTCAGCCTGAGGCCTGCGGCGTGGCAAGCTAATGCAGAGCTATGAAGTTGCTGCATTAGCAGCCAGGCCCTTCACTTCAGCCTGCCCTAGTGCCACAGGCGTACAGACAATGTAAAGGTGCACATGGGCTTATAAGGGAGGCAAACAAGTTGTCATAATGGTTGCACCTGGCAGCCGAGTGCCGGCAGCTCATTGATGCTCGGGATCGCAAACACGTTTTGTAGCTCATCACGCTGAACCAAGCCTTACCAGCACCAAGCTTGAAGGTTCGACAGCGGTCAGGAACGGAACCTGCCACCAGGGATGGGGTTTGTAGCTGTCAAATTTTACATCATGGAGGAAGCGGTAGAAGTGGAGGGAGATTACCCACAGGCCAACGTTCTGCCAGGACTCGTGGCAGGAGATGTCGTACACGAGGAGGCGTTCATGTTTCTGGTATGGCATCGAAAAATGCATCTGGCTCACATGACCACGTTCTCAACTGCATGTGTCATGTCCAGATTTGTAAGAGCGGGAGGAGCAGAAGGCTGCAGTGTCAAGCAGCTAATGGTCTTCATTGGCATAGCTGGCATCAGCGCCCAGGGTGGCTGGATTGCAGATGAGGTGCTGCGGGCCTGCTGCAAGGCCCAGGTCCAGCAGCGGGGCAAGAGGGCCGCTGGTGGAAAGGTTCCGCACCAGCTGCGTCAGCTCAGCAGTGAACAATCAGCAGCGGTGTGGGGAGCGGCTGGACCACGAGCAGCCCACCAGGCCTACAGGCTGAAAGCTCCCAGCGGGTAAGGTGCACCACCGCTTGCTCCATCTGGCATAAGCTAACAGCCAGTCTGTGGCTTGATGTGGTACCCTCAAGTGCCCCCACGCCAGTTCCCACAGCCCCCACGCTGCCAGGCAAGCCCCCCAGCAGCCTCAGAGATGGGGCCTGACACTCCCTTAGCAGCTATGCGCAGCAAGCACTTCTGGGCTGAGCAGGCAGCCTAGCCACCCAGCCCACCAGGGGCACAGGCAAGGGCAAGGCTGCCACAGTCAAAGCACAGCCAGTAGGTGGGTAGCCCAGGGCTGCAATGCAACACTGAACATGTATTGCATTAGGGAGAGTAGATGGCGCCCGCTAGAGCTGTGTTGATGGCGTGGGTTGTCTGAGCTGCCAGCAAGGAGTAGTTCGGCCTGGGCTGTACGCAGTGGCACAAATAATAATTTGCCCACTCTTGTGCTGGCATCTAGCAGAAGTATCATTTTGTGTAGCACAATTTGTGACATTGTTGATCAACACGTATCCATCACCACCGTTAACAATGCTACATGTGACATCACAATTTCTCTTCTTCGTGTAGCGAAACGTGCATAACCCACTCAACACTAAGGCATGTAAATGCCAGAATTGTTACGCAGCATAGCATGCTCCACACCTGTGCCTTCCTAAATGATGTTTGCCCAACTGTTGTAAATGACTAGTCTTGCATGACTACTGTTACATGACATCAACTAAACACCACCATCGTTAGCAATGCGTTATCATGACTTCCAATGAATAAGACATGCATAACCTACCCAACACTTCCATGACAGTTGTATGTGGCCAGAGCTGTTACGCAGCATGGCTTGCTCAACACTGGCTGTGTCTCTTTTAAGGTTGATTGCTCAATGTTGTACATGACTAGCCTTACATGAAGTCAACTAGAAACCATATACAACATCCCGTACAATTGTGGTGTGCCCATGCAGGTCAACAAAGAACCCCTGTCTACACAGGTATAAATAAGGCCAAAAGCTGCGCGCCTGTCGCGGTAGCTTGTTTGTACATGCAATATTCCAGATCCAGCCTCATGCCAGGTCAAGCTCATGCCACCGGAGCCAGTACCTGCAGCCAACGTCAGCATTGCAGTAAAATGCGCTCTGATCATGGCAAGAGACCAACTCCACCACACCAGAGTGGAAGGCAGGTACAACCGCAGTGTTAAGGCGGTACAGCAACACACAGAAACGTTTTGGCCTTATCCACACACGCAGGCACCGCAGTTCCAGCCCCCCCAATACAGCTAAGGTATTTAGCAGGTGCAGCTGGACTCACATTGTCGATGATGTGGATGATGGCGTTGCCAGTGGAGATGTCGCTCTGGATGACGTTGGCGCTGGCCGTGCCACTGGTCACAACCACCTTGCCACCCCTGGCAACAATGCCCAGCACGAGTGCAATGGGTTGGTATGCAAGCCACCATGGGACAGGGAGTGCATTGCCCAGGCCCGCCCTGCACTGCTGTCCCCGGGCTCTCTTGGATGCTGATGCTACTCAGCCCAGTGTGTTGGGCAGAACAAAACACACTGGGCATCTTTGCTCGACTGTGCTGCAGGTGTTGTTCCCATTACAATTGTTGTACTGCTGGCAGCTGCTGCCTAGCCAACAGCTGACCGCACTCACGTCTTGCTGACCAGCAGGGAGGTGCCGGCCACGGTGTTGTAGGTAGACTCGCCCTCAGGGATGTCCGCGGCAGTCAGTGCGCTGTTGGGCACCACGTGCGCTGTCACTGCGGCAGCACCATCGCTGGTGGACAGCGCTGTGACGATGCTGGGATTGGAGACAGCGTACGCGGCCAGCGCCTCGTCAGAGGGTACGAACACCGTGGACAGCTTGCTGGTGAGGTCGTCGCCCAGGCCGGCGAGCTTGGCTGCCTGCGATGATCAGGCCGACGCGGTATTGAACGGCGTGCAACGCTACTACGCTGGGGCCCTACCGCCACATGTGCGGACATGTCCCGGAGCTATCGATGGACTGATTCCTCGCGCCTCGGCTACACACGAGTGTGCTCAAAAGAGCAACCTGGCGTGCACACTGCAAGGCGCACCTCAGTTGCGTATGTCAGATTTGCCATTTGTGTAGTTACTGCTGTTTCTGCAGCTGGTAGAGCTTTAGGGCAAATGCGAGCTTATGGCGGTTGTATGCAAATGGCGCTGTATATTGAACAGGGCGCACGCATCACACCAACCACCCCGAGCATCACGGGGAGCGTCGTGGCCTCAACAGCCCGGACAGCTCGCGGTGACGGCAGCCATTGCCAGGCTGTGGCTAGACGTGTCGGGTCCTGAGTCAGGACTACTGATGCGGGCCAGCTGCCGGCTTGCCGGTTGCAGCACTGTAGGGTTCTGACTAGTTGCTGCCATACTAACCTGCTTCCAAACGCAATGTTACCGCCTACAGCAGTAACAGAGTCATGTAACATTGAAGGGCTCAACCATGGCCAGTCCTTGCCTCGCATGATGCGCCATGTGCGGCACAGCGCAGTGGCACCTGATTTTGCCCCACTTGAGAGTAGCAGACATTGCATTGCTGTTTATCCAGGATCACCAAGCTGCTGACCTATACACGCCTTGACGGAAGCAATACAAAACTGGACAGACTTCCCCCAGCCAGTTGCACGGTACTCATGCATGCGCGCGCAGTCAAACAAAACTCATTCAAGTGCCGGTGACCGAGCAAGGTCACCGGCACTTGGCAAGGAGTACCCTGTTATGAGCTTCATGGCATGCGCGCGCAGTCTACGAGAGTTCATAACAACCAATGCCCACGGCCAATGTTACAAACTAAGGCATTCCAGTTCAAGCCTGCTGCTGCATGCAAGGGATAAGGTCCAAGTTGCAAACATGGCCCTTCAAACTGATGCTACAAACATAGCACAAACAAACAAATGCTACGAACAAAGGAACATCTGCTGCAGCAGATAGGGCACACAGGTTGAAACAGATAAGAAAGAACAGAAAGACTGTTGACTGATAATCAATGTGCAATTACAGAAATCTCCAAGGTTGTTTGCTTGCTGCACCCTCCTACACTACACAAGTGAAGGTGCAGTACAGGGTGCACTGGTACACAAGCACCTGGTCCACACATGCCAGTGCATGCCAGCTTACCATCACCACCTAACACCACCTGCCCACCACCCACCCACCCCTACACAGCCACAGCACCAGGAAGGTCGTCCAAGAGGTCTATAGAGAGTGCCCCATTGGAGCACCTAAGACCCTGTGGTGTAATGGGCTCTAGCACCGCTCCTGGCCTAGACAAGTGCAGCCGCACATCAGGCTTGCTGCCTGCTGCCTGGTGCTCATGGTACTGGTGCTGGGGCGCCCATGGTATAGTGTTGCATGTCTGGTGCTGAAGCATTTAGCCAAGGCTTTAAGGTGCAATGCTGATATTGCTGCCTTGCTTCACCAACAGCGGCTGCCACTGAGTGTCATGGTGCCAGCTTGACCCACACAGCTCGGCTGTAGACGCGGCCATTGAGCAGGAACAGCATGTACATGCCAGGTGGCGCGATGTTGATGTTGGGAGGCGACTGAACCGTGATGGTGTTGGGGGTGCCCCTGGTGCGCACCAGGGTCTTCAAGCCCACCACCCTCTGGTGCATGTTGGTGGAGTGAGTGGTGGCTGACGGGGCTACCAGCACCACACTGTCCGCCTGCATGCTGGCGTTGGCGATGGAGTAAGTGATGGTGAGGGGCTTGTTGTAGCCAAAGTTCGTGGCGTTCACAAGGGCGATGGTGGGTTTGCTGCTGAAGTCAAAGTACACAGGAGGCCTGCAAGCACAGCAGGAACCCAGCTTGGGTGCCTCATTGCTTGCATGGCTCAGCATAGGCAGTACTGCCTGGTGTGTGGTGCAGTGCGGTGCGGTGCGATGTGGTGCGGTGAAGGGGTCTTGGTTGTGTCCGACGTGGCGGTTGACCAAAAGGGAGACTCTGGCAGGGGCTGGTGGGACCAGGTTTGCACTAGCACTAGGTGCAGCCTGGTTGGCACTGGTTGGGGTGTCGTGGGGGTCGCCTAACCCCAACCCCAACCCTAACCCCAGTCAAGCACTGGCTTGCCTGTCAACCTTGCATGGCTGGCTCTGCCCATGTGCCAATGTCACGCTGAACTGCATAGGGCTGCTTACCTGAACAACTCGATGCGGTAGTCAGGCAACCCCCAGGGTGAGCGGCTGTAGTGTGGGTCAGTGCACCTGTAATCAAAACAGCAGCCGCCTCCGTTGCAGTGCAGTGTCCATCCACCCCACCCGTCTGCTGCAGGCCAGAGCTGCGCCCAGAGCATGCTACAGCACATGGCAGGGTGCAGCGTGCCCAGCGCAGCACGCACCAGTACTTGTCGCAGCGGTCGCACCCCGCCACCAAGATAGTGCCGTCCATTGTCAGCGCTGCGGTCGAGTCTGCAGGGCGCCAGCAAAGCAGCTTGTGGGCATGCCAGGCACAGAGCTGGGAGGGAGGCTCAGACCAGCTCCTCAACCAACGCAGCTGCCACCAGGGGAGTGCATTCCTCCCAACTTCACTGTCATGCAGTGCACCATGCTCTCCACCATGCAACTAGCCATGCAATTTGCCATGCAATCCATCATGCAAGTAGCCATGCGGTTTGCCATGCAACCTGCCATATGCCAGTAGCCATGCAACCGCAATGCCCCTAGCCATGCAACCACCATGCCCCCTGGACCTCATGGAGGCCGTTGTTGTTGTTGGCGCACAGGACATGCAGGAGGGTCGTGTAATGCTTACGGTTCAGTCCTTACGGTACACTTACGGTACAGTCAAACAAACGGCAAAACTTACGGTATAGGCGAGGAATGAGGTTGCGTTTGAGGGGCGTGAAGCGCGCCCCCCGTGGGGCCCATGGCGTGTACAGCTCCGGCCACATGTTTGGCTCATTGTTCTTGGCCATGCCGCCCGCCACGTTGTCGCCGGCCACCCCCCGCATGGCCCCATTCAGCACCACCACTTGGCCGTTGGGCAGCAGCACCGCATCCGGCATGACTCGCGGCCTAAGCATCCGCTCAGACTGCCATCCGACACCATAGTAGTAGCGGGCGGTGCTGCCCGTGCCGTTGATTTGGACCTGCGTGAAGGCCAGCGGGCAGTGCATGGGGTGGGTCTCATGCTGCGCTAGGGAGGCGTCCTGGGCTATGTGAGCTCTGTGGGTGCTGCGATGCATTCAGGGCTCTGTGGGTGTGGGTGTATACACACAGGGACAACGCCACCAGTGGCACCTGCTGCAGCACCAGCACCACACAGTGTGCCCTTGGGCTCTGTGGGTGTGGGTGCAGACACACCAAGACAACGCCACCAGTGGCACAAGTGGCACAAGTGGCAAGAGTGGCACAAGTGGCACAAGTGGCACCAGTGGCTACCAGCAATACACAGTGTGCCCTTCACTCAGCTGTGCCACACCTCACCTTGATGCGCCAGGCAAGAGCGGGAGCTGTTGTGTTGACCCAGCCATAGCTGTACTGCCCTGCACGTGTTGAAGGTGAAGGCATGGCTGGGGTGAGGATGCGCTGATGCGGCTGACCAGCGATGTCATCCGCGCAGTGGGCAGAACACGGTGCATGCTGACACTGAAGCTGACAGCTCATCATTGCAGTCCCTCCAAATACCAGCTGCCGGGCAGTGTGCCTTACTTGTTGCTGGCTGGGCAGGCGGGCAGGCAGGCGGGCAGGCAGGCAGGCAGGCAGGCAGGCAGGCGGGCGGGCAGGCAGGCAGGCAGGCAGGCAGGCAGGCAGGCAGGCAGGCAGGCAGGCAGGCAGGCAGGCAGGCAGGCAGGCAGGCAGGCAGGCAGGCAGGCAGGCAGGCAGGCAGGCAGGCAGGCAGGCAGGCAGGCAGGCAGGCAGGCAGGCAGGCAGGCAGGCAGGCAGGCAGGCAGGCAGGCAGGCAGGCAGGCAGGCAGGCAGGCAGGCAGGCAGGCAGGCAGGCAGGCAGGCAGGCAGGCAGGCAGGCAGCTGCGGCTGACTTGCCTCCAAAAAACACCACTTCTGGTGTGTATTTGTTGGCGGGTGTGAGGGGCAGCATGACGCTGCTGCCGGTGTAGGGGTATTCTGTGTAGACCTTCATGTTGCCACCCAAAGGAGGGATGACGGACAGGGTCTGGGCCGTCATGGGGTTGAAGATCTCCCCGTACACCTGCAACGGCACAGGGTGCAGGCAGGTGGGCAGGCAGGCGTGCAGGCAGGCCGGCAGGCAGGCGTGCAGGTTGGCAGCATTGCACGCAGCCCCGCTGCGCTGTGAGCCACCGCTGGGGACACCTAAGTTATGTGGCTTTGTGAATGACCGCGCTATAGCCCCTACCCCAAGGCACGACGAGGGTGACAGGCGTGAAATGTGAGGTTTGAAGTGTGAGGGGGCTGTCCCGGGGCTCACATTGCAGTACATGAACAGGTGGCCGCTGGGCAGGATGTACTGGGCAGGGTAGTATATGTCTCCAGTGCTGGCCACAAAGGTGTCGCTGAGGGGCAGCCTGCGGGTGGTGCCAGGAGACCGGGGGTTCCACAGCTCGTAGTAGGGGTTGCTGCCTGCAGAGCGCACAGCAGGCAAGGTGCCTACATGACACGTTGACAAGGTGCCAACATGAGCCAGCAATCACAAAGAGCCTCCATGGCGTCCATGGGGCCAGCAGGGCGCTCACCCAGGGGGGTCAGGGCATACGTTCAGGACGCAGACACATGTACTACAAGCAGAGATTGCGCAAACATGTGCAAACATTCAGGGCGGCAGCGAGGCAGGGGGCGCTGGCCACACTGCTGCCAGCGTTGCAAATGGTGCCAATGCTGCTGCCACCTCACAGGGCAACAACACTATTGGCAGCATCCAGGTCTGAGCTGTGCAGGGGTGGGCTGTGGCACATCATGACATGGCGAGGGTGGGGCAGGTGCTGGGTACAGCCACTTGTTTCCTAGCTTAGTACAGCAGTACGTTGTATCGATAGAGAAAATTACAGGCTGTGAAAAGAAATTAAAGTAGTAACAGAAATAAGTAACTAGCAACATTATCATAACAATAATACAATAACAATAACAATAATCACATTAATATATACCACCAGGGCACCTCCCTAGCCAGCCCAGTGAGTCACCTGTGCCAGAGCCCGGCTTGATGGTGCCTCCCGTGATCATGATCTGGTTGTTGGGCAGCAGCGTGGCGGTGGGGTACCACCGCGGGGCGATCAGCCGGCCAATGCTGGTGAAGCTGCCACTGGTGCTGTTGTAAATGCGCAGGCCTCTCAATCCATCCTGAGTAGACAAGGCAGTGAATCAAGACAGGGGTAAGATGGGGCAGAGGAGGACAGGGAGGGCTGATGAGGGCGGGGACTTTGGCTACAGGGAGCTGTGGGGCCCTTAGTCGGTCAGAGTCAGCGGCGGCTGTGCTGGGAGGGGCTGCCCTGCAGCGCGAAACATGCATTGGGGAGGGCGGATGGCGCCCGTTGGAACTGTGCTGGTGGACTCGGCTGCCTGAGCTGCCAGCCAGGGGCAAGGAGTACCTAGGCCTGGGCTGCAAGCTGTCACTCATTTTAGGCTACCGCCCTGTCACAGGCGTCAGGCAAATCCTCATCTTGCCTCTGCCCTGCCTTGTCAACAGCTGTTTTTGAAGCCCTAGTTAGCGTGATGGATAATGTGATAGTGTGAGACGGGGCTCTTGTGCGGCATCGGATCCTTCAGGTCAGGCTCCTCATCAGGACAGGGCTGGGAAGGCAACGAGTGAGGGGACCTGGTAAGGGAACCTAACTAGGCCTTTGTAGTGGTCCCTTATTGTAGGGGAGATATGTGCTGTGCTCACCGCATGTGCCAAGCCAGTACAAAACAAAACATGCGCTGTGGGGTTGAGTAAATTGCGCAGGTGCATGAAGACACATTGCCCCATCTGGCGAGGAGTGCCGCTGCGCTCACCGCATATCCTGTTTTGGCAATGTGGCCGCCCACAACCAGGATGTCGCCCGCACTGGTCAAAGTGTGACCGGAGCAGAACAGGGAGTCCGTGGCCGCCACGTTGGTGAAGGTGGACGTGTCCACGTCCCAGTAGCCGGCGATAACCTTGGAGCCATCTGGGTGCTTGCCGCTAGGGCGCTCCATGAAGAAGAAGCGGTTGGTGCCAGCGATGGCCACCATGTGCACCTGGGTCCATGCAGCAGGTCCTTGGGCAGGGCAGGAGACACAGAGGAAGAGGAAGGAGAAGGAAGGGCAGGTGGTCCCTGGCCTCCTGCACTTCACCTGCCCTAAGATTCAGCACCGCAGCATAGTCTGCGTTGCAAGTGGGCAGGCAGGAGCGGGCTGATGGCATGCTGCATGAGCACCTTGTCATGCCCTGCTGCCCAGCAAGTGCCCGTGTGTGCAGCATGCAGTGCCCTGGCATGGCACTGCTGTGTGCATCTGGCTTACCGCGACCACGTTCCCAATCCCAATCTGGGAGTGATCCCCGAGCACAAGAGGATCGTCGCCGACTGAGTCAGTGGGTGGAGAGGGAGAGGGAGAGGGCGGAGAAGAGGCATGCAAAGCACTTCGGCGAGTGAGCAGCGCCTCCTGGACATCAGCAAGGACGGCCACCTGACTCCCTTGGGACGGTGGTAAGGGTGATGGGAGGGGTTGAGGAGGTCGAGGAGGCCTGCAAGCACGAACCATTACGAGCCACTACGCGTGTGAAGGCATGGGCGGAGCGCGGCAGGGCCAGGGCTGGCCAGGGCTGGGAGGGAGGCAGGCAGGCCAGTCTGGGTGGAATGTGCGACCAGCTGGCAGCAGCTGATCACCATTCTACATCAAGCCCTTGCCAGTCTTGTTCTGGCTCCTGTTATACTCAATCCTGGCAGCGGTTCTAGGGCCCACCCTGGCAGGAGAAGTCTTTGCAAGAGGAGGAGGGTTCCCCTGCCTCAAGCAGTATGGGCGTACCAGTGTTCCTCCATCATCTCCACCATTTCCTCATAGCTCATGTCCGCTTCCTCGTCGTAGCTCATAACTCCCTTCGCCATTAACTCTAGATGGTGTGCTGAGTTGTCGTCCGCCGTGTCGCGCGTATTGATGTCCGCATCCGACGCACCGAGGTGCCGTGCCCCCACTAGCAGCAGCAATGGCAATGCGTATCGGGGGAGCATGTTCGTGGCTCTTCTGTTCTCTTTTGATTTTGTCTGTTAGTAGTAGGGCGTTGGGCCTCTAGCTTTATATGTGTCCAGGGCGCCATACACATTCGTTTGTGTGTGGCGAACGTCGCTCTGTGGGTATTCATCGGCTGGTCCCCGCCGTTGCGTGCTGACCCCTGGCGCATTGATGCGTGCTGCTATTCAGGTGCTATTTAGGTGTTCGTCGGCAAAAGTCTGACATGATCATGCAAGACATGATTTACCGGAGCTATTCCCGAATGTTACATGACACGTACATGACCAACATACGCAGCAGCAACGAACATACGCATTGACCTCATCTAAGCCGTATGCAGACCGATGGAGCTCCAGCCTTCTTCCCGCACATTTTATTGATTCATTTTGCTTCCTCTTCCCATTTTGCTTCCTCTCCCCACAAAGCTCGTTGAACATGGAACAACATGCTTGACTGTGGGTAATTTCACTTAGCTGCTCCAATCATGTTGGAGGCGCGTTCATTCCAAACAACTGGAGACCACTGGCCACCTCACCAAAACTAACAGCAAAGGCTCGCAGCCTGTGTAAACTAATAGGCCTATGCGATGTTGCGGGCCCGACCATCAATGCCCCGCCGGTACTCTGCAGCCCGGTGCAGCCTCTGCCTGCCCTTGGGCAGCCGGTCATTGACCAGCTTGTAGCGCTGCTGGTACTCCTTGCCAACGGGGGGCAGAGCCTTCAGGTCAGTCCAGCTGCACAGCTCCAGGGGGCGCTGCTTGCTCTCCCCAATGCGCTGGAAGTTGAGGCACGAGTTGGTGTCCCGGTCCAGCCACCTGCCCCATGGGGGGGCCGGGGGTGGTGGCACTGGGCCAGGTGGGGGCTGGGCGAGGTGGTACACACTGCGTCGCGTCGTGAGGGGGACCTAGCCTTCCGTCGAGCTTAGCGGCTTACCGGCTGCACTCTGTGCGGGGGAGACGGGGCGCTTGCGTTTCCTTTTCGGCGTCATCTCGGGGATTCAGCAACACCATCCAAGCGGAGTGGTCGTGCTAGGGGGTGCATCAGGTCGCCATCCAACCGAAGTGCCGGCAACCGGAGTGGGGCGGAAATGAGACCCATTACACAATCATTACTTAGCCAACCACCGGACGAACTTGGAAATGAAAAGTGTTTCAGTGTTTGGAGCGCAGCGCCATCAGCTTGTTCTAGATGCCCGATGGGTTGATGAAAGAGGAGCTGTCTTGCCTGCCTTCCTCATGAACTCCTGCACACCATAACAGAGTCAACACATGCCGGCACTGTTGCGCATGGATCATGCAGTGCTAAAACTGTCGTCCAGCCAGCCTACCCACTCAGCCTACTCACTGCTGCCTGCGCACCTTTTGGAACAGGGGCGCCTCGTCGTGGTGCATGGCCTGCAGGACCGTGTACACAGCCTGCAGCTGCCACAGCGTCAGGCTGCCGGGCAGCCGCTGAGCCACCTCCGTGGACAGCTGCGCCGCCTCTCCATCCTTCCCTTCACCACCACCCGCTGCCACGTGCTGAGCAGCAGCAGCTGACAGGTCGTACCAGGGAAAACCCTCGCCGCCGCGACCTGTCCGGTTGTGAGGAGCAGGAGGTGGAGGCGCTTGGCCAGGGGCAGTTGGGCTGCCGGCCAGCTCGTGTGCGGCATGTGTCTTCAGTGCAGCCACCCAGGCGGTGAAGGGGGTGGGGCTGCGCAGCCCTGCCGTGTACCCTGCCAGCAGCAGTCGAACCACCTGAGGCACCTGCAGCAGCAGCAGTAGCAGCAGCCCCAGCAGCAGCAGCAGTAGCTCAGAGCAGGCCACCACCCAGCCCTGCTACTCGACAGCTAGGGCATCCCTTGTGAGACCTCACACGTCCTGGAGTGAGGCGGCTGAGGCTGTTGTACCTCAGCCTATCCCAAGCCTGTCATTGCTGGCGCCATGGCTGCTGCGGCTGCAGTGCGTGCTCATGCAAGTCAACACTATCTGGCCCAAGGCTGACGGCCGGGCCGCCACAGCAGGCCGCCACAGAGGGGTGCTGACCTGACCCACCGTGTAACGCAGCGGCTGGGCGTGGGTGGCGGCTGCAACAGCAGCGTAGAGCTGGACCGGTGGCTTGGGTTGGAGCGTCAGCTCCTCAGCCAAAGCCACCAGCTGGGCCGGGGGAACCTCCCCTACCTGAGGCATTGCAGCACAGGGGGTGTGGGGTGGGGTGTTCTACCCAGCTGGGCAGCTCCTCAATGTTCTGCACTGAGCTTCCATGTTGACATCAGACATTGCATTCAACAATACACATCCTATGTGCCCTCTGTTTGCTTGCTAGGTGATAAAGGTGCTGCTCAACTCACGCCCAGGGTGAAATCCCTGTAGCTGGTTCCAGCCTTACCCGTCAGAATACAGCGGTGGCATGCATGGCATGGGATGGCGTTCCTTGATAGTTGGAGGGTGTTCTGTGGTGTTAGCCTCTCACCTTGGGAAGGAGCGCTGTGCTCAGCCTCTTCACCAACAGGCTGTGCCGCCTGCCTGGGGCCAGTCCTCCAGGACCCAATAGGCTGCAAAGCTGGGCCGCAGTCAGAACGGGGAGCTGCAGCAGCAGGCTTGACTCCAGATCATCCACCAAACCGGCCGCCACTGCGCGTGCCTCGGACGCCGCCGGGTCTCTCACACTATCGGCGCGCTGGACACCCGCGCTGCGGTGTGCGTGCGCGACTGATAGGGCCAAGTCGACCAGATGCTCCGACGGTAGACTGGGCAGCTGGTAGGCCACTGCTCTGGCCGCTCTTGACAGCAGGTGTGCGGTAGACAAGCCCGTGTCGCTTAGCTGTCGCAACACAATGCTCACTTGCGGCGCAGGTAGCTCGTACAAATCATCCAAACGCAGTGGCAGCGAGCAGCGCACCTCCTCCATCGCTAGAGACAGCGCTGAGCGGCTCACCTCCAGCGCACCCAACAAATCTTGAGGCCACGCTGTTGCGAGCGAGACCTGAGACTGGCGCGACCCAGCCATCGCAAGCGAGCAGGGACGCTGGGTCGAGTCAGGGTAATGCACGGGTGCATTATGCACACAGCTCGCCAGGCTCGCCAGCTCCACCAGCGACAGCTGGTTGACGATTGGGTTTAAACAGGCAGCGGCGACACCCATCAAAGGCCCCACCACGTCGTCTGCTCGACGTTCCTCGAGCTGCACCAAGTGCAGTTTGGCCAGCAGGCGCAGCAGGCGCAGGGCGCGGGCGGGATCAGCGGACTGGAGGCTGGGTCGCACCGCGGCGGCCCACTCAGCTGACGCCGCCAACGACAAGCTTTGCAGCGGGTGAGGCGCCAAGCCCTGCTCGACCGTAGACGTGGACGATGATTTGCTGCGATGCCGGTGCTGCCGCGCGCTGCCTTCAACGCCGGCCCCAAGCTTGTGTTGGCGCACGGCGATGATCAAGAAACCGAGCAACGCGTCCAGCTGCAGCAGCGCACGGTCACTGCTCTCCAGCATGCAGCGCGGGCAGTCTTTCGCCATCATACGTAGGCTGTCCCCTCGCACTCCCCGCCCCGTGTCATTCGTCTGCTGCTGGTGCTGCTCTAGGTGGTGTTCTTGGAGCTTGTGCTGGTGCTGGTGGTTCTGACTCTCCTGGAGGTGCGGACAGGGCTGATGGCGCTGCTGTTGCAACCCCGACACTGATGCTGTCATCACAGCCCCAGGGACCAGAGGCGGCACGGCCTTGCCTGCCTTCAGCAGCAGCCTCAGCAGCTGCACCCACTGCTGGGCACTGAGTTGCTCTGCTCTAGCGCCCGGCCTAGGACCCTTGTGAGGCTCTGACCCAGCCCTGTCAGCAGCAGGGGCCACCACCAGCTTGTTGCCAGCTGCGCTTGTCTGTACGCACGACACTATGGCTGTCAGCAGCGGGTGGCTGCCTAGGCCCAGCTGCTGAGCTGCGGCGGCAGCTGCCAGGAGATCTATGGGCCGGACGGAGGAGGGGAGGGCAGGCTGGCAGCCAGGAGTGCTCAGGTCAGGAGGGCGGCTGTGGGGTGCGTGGCGGCGCTGGGTAGGGTGTGGTGGCGGGGACTGCGGCAGCCAGGCTTGGCTCAGGGCAGAGGCCACCAAGGGGGCCAGGCAGGCCAGCTGGTCCTGCAGGGCGGTGAGGTCCCCTCCCTGACCCTGTGCAGGACCAGTCATCCGCAAGCTGCGCATGGTCGATCCAGGGGCATGAATAGTAGTGCTGGGCTGCATGGGGCTCCGGTGGGGAGGGCTGGGGCGTTGGGCGCCTGGCAGCCCTGGAGGAGGGGGGCTGCTGAGCTGTGTCTGGCTGTGATGGACTTGCCCCACAGCACCCCTCTCTGACCCACACCCCGGCCCAGGGCGGCCATAATGCTGCCACAGCCCCTCCTGGCCCCCCTGTCTGGCATACCCCAGCTGGGCGGGAGGGGCTGCCTCCTCCCCTGTGGCGTTCTCTGCCCCAGCTCCTCCTGCTGGCCCCTTTGCTAGGAGTGCTGAAGGCACCCCTCCCAGCTGCTGCTCCAGGGACCTCAGCTTGGGCTGAAGCTCAGCCAGGGCCAGCATCAGCCGCAGCAGGCTGGGTGCAGAGTAACGTGCATGTGGCATAAGGGGTGGGATCTGGGTAGCATGTGGGTGCTGTGGCAGCTGAATGGTCGGATGCAAGCTGTGGCTGGGGGGCTGGCTTGGGGGCTGCCTGGGGCTGACACCCTGGGGAGCCTGCTGCTGCTCCAGTGCCTGGGCCAGGTGCTGGCTGGAGTAGTGCAGAAGAGTGAGCCAAGGCCAAACTGCACTGCGAGACACTGAAGTAGCTTGGCTGATGGAGCTGGGGTCGCTGGGCCCAGGGGCGGGCTGGTGGTATTCCTCCCGGGCGGCAGGTCGGGCGGCCGGCGAACCCGGTGATGAGTGCGGCAGGCTCTGCGTAGCAACGACCTGCGCCTCCGCATACTCGCGGGGCAGCGAGCAATGCCACGCGACACGCTGTGCCAGAAGCTGCGTCAGGGACGGCAACCGCTGAGTCAGGCGGTCGTCGCGGAATTGTTCTTGCTGTGCCAGGCACTCGTCCGGCAGCGCATGAGCCAGCACTGGCGCTATGGCAGTTGGCATCAGGGTTGTCCACGGAGGTACGCGAGAGTGCGCGTGCACAAGATGTGATATGAGAGCGACCCAATGACCGATAGCATTGCGGGCTTGACGGGTGTCCATTGGTCTGGCCCTCCAGCGCGTTGGCGCCAGGAGGGCTGCCTCCCCGTCGCTCGATCGCCCTATAGACGCGTCACCGCCCCGGGTCACACTACTGCCGGCGACAGTGCGAAGGCGCGTGGAACGGCTGCAGGGCGAGGGAGTTCCGAGGTTGCCGAGGAGCAGTGCGTGAGCCTGTCGTGCGCCTACTTGGACCAAGCGCTCAACAGGTGAGAGGTCCGAGTGGGGACTGGTCAGTGCGTCAAGGGCCGCTGGGGGAAGTGTGGAGGCAGAGGTGGCGGCAGAGGTTAGAGAAGAGAAAGGCATGGGGTGGTATGCGGTGGCCAGGTGGAGGGTGGGGTGCACCAACGCCACCAGCTGGCCTTGGGTGTGAGTGTGGGGCAGCAGGCGGAGGGAGGCAAGGTGCAGGGGCTCCACCACCTGCAGCCAGGCCGGGGACATTCAGGAGGAGAGGAGAGGAAGAGGTATAGCGCGCTGCAGTGCCCCTGGCCTGCCCCTACTCTTGCCATTCAGACGTGTGTGCGTGCGTGGGGAGGCAACGCGAGGCAGGCTTGCGTTTGCATGCAACCAAGCAAACCGAGCTTAGGAACCCCTCGTCAATCCCAACTCCCCACCCCCTCTCCGCCCGCCCCGCCCTGCCCCGCCCTGCCCCGCCTCACCACCCTTCGGCCTCGTCCAGCCCGTATCACACCTTAGGGTCACTCAGTATTTCAGGCCACTGCTTCAGCAGCAGCTGCAACAGCAGCGGGAACGCCTCCAGCAGCACGCCATCCGGGGCGCCCCCCGCCTGCTGCTTTGCCACCATAGGCTGGTCCACAGCCCGCCGCCCTGGACCCCTGCTTTCGCCTGCTGGCACTCCGAGGCACAAGGCTGCTTGCTGCAGCGCCACAGCCTTGACCACCTTGTGCAGTGCTAGCAGCCGCTGCTCCTGGAGGAAAGGCAGAGCCACGCGCCGCCCCTGCCTGCTGGCTTCTGCTTGGAGCTGAGACTGGGTTGCCACCTCCACCTGTGCCTGTGCCAGTGCCTGGGCTTGGGTGTGGGTCTGGGTCTGGGTCTGGGTCTGGGTCTGGGCTTGGATCTGGGCTGGAATCTGGGCCTGGGCCTGGGTTCGAACCCCAGCCCGGGCTATGCTTTTGGGATCTGGATATGCACCGGGGACTGGTTCCAAATTGCCATGGTGGTTGAACGGCCATGAGGCTGGCAGGTCAGGGGCTCGAACCCCAGAGCCATGAAGAGTTGGGCGTTGCTGTGGTCGTAGCGCAGGGGCGGGCACGAGCAGGTGCATGGCGCTGAGAAGCTCGGTCGCCTGCAGGGGCTGCAGCTGGGGCAGGATTTGCAGCACCTGCAGCAGAGGGGCCACCCAGTCTGGCAAAGGGGCTGGTGAAGGGGCTGCACCTACAGCAGGGTGAGGTTAGGGTTAGCGTTAGGGTTAGGGTTTAACCCTTTTAACCCTAACCCTAACCCTAACCCTAACCCTAACCCTATCCCGAAAGGGGCTGGTGATGGGGCTGCACCTGCAGCAAGGTTGGGTTGACCGCTAGGGTCCTCGCTGGCACTGGCGGAGGGGCAAGGGTGCAGCAGCCAGGGGACAGCGCATTCACCCTAGCCTGCATGCCTCACTGGCACCTCCAGCCATGCACGTGGTACCATTGCTCTCATAGGTCTTAGCACCAGCACCGGTGCAGCCAGGAGGGTAAGTGCTGGCTAGGCAGGCAGCCTGTGGGTCTAGGTGCCAAACATCCCTCAAGCTCGCCACCTCACCACTCCCCAACCTCACACAGACCGACTGGCCCAAGCTGATCCAACAGTGGTGTGTATCATGAAAGTGGTGTTCTGACATTGGTGACCCATGTGCCAAAAGCGCCAGGCATGGCACGCCCCCCTAAAGTTAGCCTCAACCACGGCATGTCTGGTCAAGGTGACAGTGTGATGGTCACACATGGAGGCGTATATCCAGGCATCACTCCAGGCAACTAATGAGACATTTACCCAGGCATATTTGGGGCCCACTTCACGAGAGTTTGAGTCTGGTCAAGGTGGCAGTGTGATGGAGGCACACATGGAGGCACGTATCCAGGCAATTATTGAGGCATCGCTACAGGCGAGGCATTTGCCCAGGCATATTTGGGGCATTTATCCAGGCATTTCTCGAGTTCAAACCATGGTATATCTAGACTTTGTGTGTGATGTGAGTGATGCGATAGGGCCAACAGCCATCAACGAACGGCCAACAGGCAAATGCCATGCGTTGATGCTGTGCACGCACCTCCCCCTGCCCGCCCCCTGCCTGCCCCCCTGCCTGCCCCCCTGCCTCACCCGCCTGATCAGCGCATCCAAAAGCGCCGGGCCCCCCAGCCCCGAGCCCGCACAGCCCCTGAGCAGCGCCACGGCCTGGCGGGCACTGAGGCTGGTGACCTGCAGGCCCACCACCTCCAGCACTGCCAGCAAGGGGGGCAGCAGGGCGCTGGCATGGGGGCCAGGGCCAGGGCCAGGGTTAGGGCCAGGGCGGGGTGCATTGCGGTCAGACTGTGTCTTGCGCCATGAGGCGTGACGAGGCCTCAGCCTGCCTGGTGTGTACAGCCCTAGCAGGCGCAGCGCCAGCTGACCCAGACCGCTGTCCTCCTGGGACCCTGGCTGCCTGCTCCCTGCCTGCTGCTGCTGCTGCTGCTGCTGCTGTGCTGGAGTGGGCGGGTACCACGACCTCAAGCCCAGGCCCAGTGCAGCTCTTTGGGGGCCATGAAGGGGGACCCAGCTGGGCAGTGGCTCCGGAGCCAGCAGCCTCACCAAATCTCCATGCATGCTGCCACTGCTGCTGCTGCTGCTGCTGCTGCTGCCGCTGCTGCCACTGCTGCTGCTGCCGCTGCTGCCACTGCTGCTGCTGCTGCTGCTGCTGCTGCCGCTGCTGCCACTGCTGCTGCTGCCGCTGCTGCCACTGCTGCTGCCACTGCTGCTGCCACTGCTGCTGCTGCTGCTGCTGCTGCTGCTGCCACTGCTGCTGCCACTGCTGCTGCTGCTGCTGCCGCTGCTGCTATCAGACCCCCTCAGGCCTTCAAAGGCTGAGGCAGTCGCCCACAACACCGCCTGCTGCCCCCCTCCCCCCACACCCTCCACCGTGCACCTCCTCCCCTCTCCCTCCACCTTACCCCCATCTTCCCCTGCCGCCGCTGCCCCTGCCCCTGACCTTCCCCTCAACCCCTGCCGGGCCTCACTCAACAAGCTGTGCGCCCAGGGCGTCAGTACTGCTGCCAGGGCGTCCAGCAGGGCAGGGCCTGGGGTGCCGTACATCACACCCCACAGTGTGACCAGGTGCAGGGCCCGGGCAGGCGGTAGAGGGCGGGCCAGGGGCTGCTGGGTCTCACTCAGCTCAGGCTGCCTGCCTGCAGCACCTTCACCCACACATCCACCCTGCCCCTGCCCCTGCCCCTGCCCCTGCCCCTGCCCCTGCCCCTGCCCCTGCCCCTGCCCCTGCCCCTGCCCCTGCCCCTGCCCCTGCCCCTGCCCCTGCCCCTGCCCCTGCCCCTGCCCCTGCCCCTGCCCCTGCCCCTGCCCCTGCCCCCACCGCCGCCGCTCCTGCAGCTCAGCCAGCAGCCAGCGGCCCAGTGGAGGTCCCATGGCCTTCAAGGGGTGGGGTGTAGACCTGACCCGCTGCACCAGCACCAGAGCCTCCAGAGCCACCTCCCAGGGCAGGGGGGCGGCGGCCAGGGGAGGGGGCAGGCCAGGTGCCCTGCTGCCTGAGCCTGGCACCGCCTGGTGCCTGATGCAGCGGTCCAGGGTCACCAGCACATGGCACAGGCCATGGATGGCCCGGGTGGCCACCAAGGCGTGGTGCGGCTGCTGAGGAACCCCCTGGTGCCCGGCGGACAGCAGCTGGCAGGCGGTCTGCAGGCTGAGCTGCAAGGCTGGGGCCAGGGCGGGTGGCCAGCAGGGGGGAGGAGGGTGGGGGTGGCTGGTGGCGGGTGGGGAGGGAGGGGTGCAGGAGGGTGGGGTGGGGGGCGGAGTAGGCTGTGTGGGGTGGAGAGGCAGGGCGGCGCACACGGGGCCTAGGAAGCGGATCAACTTGGTCAGCCTGTACAGGCTGCCTGCCCTTGGGGCAGGGCCAGGGGCAGGGGCTAGGGCAGGAGCAGGGCCAGGTGCAGGGGCGCCCGACTGGGGCGGCCCAGGAGGGGAGGAGCAGGGAGGAGCAGCAGCATGCTTGCCTGGTTGTCCACCTGTTTCCCCAGTAGCCCAGGCGGCTGAGGCACCCGGGGGGACCCAGGCAGCTGATGCCCCTGCCCGGCCCGCTGCCAGCGCCCCGCCCTGGGAGTGGCCTGAGCTGTGTCCTGGTCTAGGCAGCGGGCGCCAGGGTCTGGGTGGCGGGGCAGTCAGGGGCTGCTGCCAGCTGGGCACGGTGCCACGCTGTGCTGGCCTCGACCCCTGCGGCCATAAGCGCCTTGTGGGAAGCTGGCGAGAAGGTGGGGCGGGAGGTCCAGGGGCGGGGTGTCTGCGGTAGGCCAGGGCCTGGCAGGTGGCCGCTAGCTGCTGCAGCAGCGCAAGGAGGGGCAGCCAGCAAGGGTCGGCTGGTGGATGCGCATCAGAAGGGGGGCTTGCTGACATGAAGCCTGCTGCACCATGCAGGTGCGCTGCTGCGTCAGGCAGCTGGGCCAGTCCATGAGGCAGCTGGGCTGCTGCACCAGGCCGAGGGCCTGGGGACGTGGCTGCTGGTCCTGCTGGTTTTGCAGTGTCGCATGTCACAGCCAGGTGATCATGACAGTGCCGGGGTGTGTGTGTGTGCAGTGAGGTACTGGCAGCGGGTGCGGTGCTGCACAGGGCAGCCGGGGCCGCAGTGCCCACTGGCCATGCAGGCCCCAGCCAGCACCTAGCTGAGGGGGAGGGGGAGGGCAGCAGGCTGACCCCTGGCTGGCAGGGAGGTAGGGCCGGCCTGGCGCCCCCTTGCAGCCACAAGAGCACCCCTGAGCCAGTTGCTCTCAGGGGCGAAGGGGTGCGGCCTGTGGTGCTAAGGGAATAGAGCAGTGGGCGGGCCAAGACTGGGGCCCCTGGCTGTGTGGAGCCTGCCACATGCGCTTCGTAAGGTCGCTCTGGGTCATGATGTCCTTTGCAGGGTTGGCACAGGTCAAGCAATGTAACATAGGCACGATGCCCGTTGCTGGGCGGTGCAAGGCGGCTGACAGGCTGGATGGACAGCTGTGACGCAGCGCAGCTGGGCAGCAGGCCGTGGCATGAGGCAAGGGTGCGCCAGGCGCGCTGAGGCGGTGGCACGTTGCGGGCTGCTGCTGGGTGGCTCAGCCCTGGAGCACAGCTGGCAGCTGGCAGCGGGTCAGGGGCAGGCCACGGGCGTTGAGAGAGGCTGCTGCTGCTGAACCTTGTGGAACTAGCAGCAGAGGCAGCATGCTGTGATCCTCTGAGCAGTCCTGCAGTGTAAGACACATTGGCAAGGTTTGCAGCTGCATTCCACGCTGAAAAGTGATGTCGGGCGGGTCTCCTCAGCCCACCAGCAGCCGTGCCCATGCTCCTGGGGCTTCATGCCAGCGGTTCAATGGGCTAGGCCTGTTGTCGTGCAACCCATAACCCAACCAAACAGGCAATCCAAGTCCGCATTTGCCTGCCGCGAAGTCACACCTCACACTTTTAGCAGCGCGCCGTTCAGGGCTGTGCAACCTGCTTCTGTCCCGCTCGCATCTAAGCATCTCATGGCTTGCTGCGATGGGGAGGCGCACCAGCCCTCCTGCCAGGCCTTGGCTTTGCTTGCTCGCGTCCTGGCAGGAGACCCTGCAGCTGAGTTGTTGGCGCAGACATGGCGCTACTCAACAATTGACGCGCCCACCACCTGCGCAGTCCTCCCCGCTGACCGCTCCAGGATCTTCCAGGTTGCAGCTCTCTCTCTGTCGACAGCTGGTAACGAGCAAACATCAAGCAGCAGGCACATCCCACCAACCGCGCGTTGGACCTCCCCTTGCTGCAGCTCAGACTGCCACCAGCAGCCCTTGCTCTGCAGATCCAGCAGCAGTGCTGTGGTCAGCTAGGCCTAAAGCGATGGTGGGTATGGCACGGCGGGGGTCTGGAGCGGCACGGCAGCTGATTCAGGATACTGGGGCAAGCTCAGGGGGAGGGCAGGGGCAGGGGCAGGGGCAGGGGCAGGGGCAGGGGCAGGGGCAGGGGCAGGGGCAGGGGCAGGGGCAGGGGCAGGGGCAGGGGCAGGGGCAGGGGCAGGGGCAGGGGCAGGGGCAGGGGCAGGGGCAGGGGCAGGGGCAGGGGCAGCAGGGCCTGGGGCAACCTACCTGGCAGCCTGGTCCTGTCCATGGCCCTGCCTGGCCCCAGGCTGGAAGCAGAGCGCTGGTGGGAGTGGGGGACCTGGGGCTGGGGCTGGGGCCAGAGCTGGGTTGTGGACCTTCTCCTAAGGCTGGACTAACCAGCAGTGCCAGAGCAGCTGAGCCCACAGGCGGTGGGGGCAGCGTGGCCAGGCAGCTGCCTCCTGGGCTGACTGCTGGTCGGCAGGTTAGGCGGTGGACACTGGATGCCTTAAAGAGTGACCCCACTCTCCCTGCTGACCCCTCTCCTGCTCTTCCTCCTCCTCCTCCTCCTCCTCCACCTGCTACCCCTCCTCCTCCTCCTACCCCTCCTGCTCCTCCCTCCCCTCCGCCCGCACCAGCCACTCCTCAGCCTCAGGCACAGCTGCAGCAGCTGCTGCAACAGGCACCACCGCCGCCACTGGCACTGCAGCAGAAGCAGGCACTGCGGTGGCTCCAGCAGCAGGTCAGACACCCCCCACCCCCACGACCCCCCCAAACTGGACATGTGACTGCTGGCCTGTCTGCCAGCGAGCAGCTGCTGCTGCAGCATGCTGCTGACCACAGCTTGGCGGATTTGCTGCATTACCTGCCCCTGGCCCAGGCCACCATGACTACTCCAGCCTGCAGCTCTGCCAGCACACCCCACCACCCGCCACCCCCACTAACACCACCCCCAGCTATACAGCAGTGCCAGCTCTGGAAGCAGGAGCAGCGGCAGCAGCAGCAGCAGCAGCAGCAGCAGGGGGGGCTTTTGTGGCAAGGGGTTAAGCAAGAGCAGCAGGGCCTTGAGTTGAACTTGCCTCCTGGCTGCAATACTAACGCACAGAAGAGGCAGCATCAGGCAGGCCAGGCACTCAGCCAGGTCTTCTGGGAGCAGCTGGCTGACCTCCTGGCCCAGCCTGGCTGCAAGGTCCGCTGCGCTGGGGGCCCACTGGAGGGTGGGGCAGCTGCTGTCCTCACCTGGCATTAGACCTGACAAGGGTCTGGCTAGGGCCTGGGGCCCACCCACCCACCCACCCACCCACCCACCCACCCACCCACCCACCCACCCACCCACCCACCCACCCACCCACCCACCCACCCACCCACCCACCCACCCACCCACCCACCCACCCACCCACCCACCCGGCAGTGTGACATTATGTCAGCCCCGCAGCCAGAGCGCCATGGCCATTGAACCTCCTGTCCACCTCGCGAACCTGCCTCATCCCCATCTCAGCCGCTGCCCTTGCACCCCACCCCATGTCCCCCGCCCCCACCGCTTACCCCTGACCCCTGCCCCTGACCCCTGGCGCCTACCCCAGACCCCTGCCCACTACCAGGTTGGTGCTGCTGCCCTGCTGTTGCCCTCCAGGCCATCCCTCTCAGCCAGCCGCAAGAGCTCCTGGCCTTGGCCCGCATGCTGGCTGCCCGGCGTGTGCTCTGCCCTGGCTTGTGGCAGCGACTGCTGCACTGCCTGCCTGCCTCCGCCTGTTCGGGGCTGGCCTGGCCTTCCCTCCGCCTGCTGCTGCTGCAGTGCCAGGCGGCAGGGGTGCAGCCTCAAGAGCCTCAGGCTACTGCTCTTCTCACAGCCTTGCTCAGGGTAGCACAGCAGGGCCTGGGCAAGCGGGGGAGTCAGCAGGTGGTTAGTCAGTTGGTGGTTAGTCAGTTGGTGGTTGGTGGAAGGAAGGCGGAGGAGGGCGGGGAAGGGACAGGGAGGGGTGTGCAGGAGGGGGTCAGGCAGGCCCTCATGCTGCCTGCTGACAGCTGCCTGGTACAGCCTGTAGGGATGGGGTCAGGGGATGGGGATGGGGCTGGGGCAGGGGCTGGGGCTGGGGTTGGGGATGGAGTAGTCCTGCCCCCCACCCCTGCCCTCCTGTCCCAGCTTGCGCTGTTCTGCACCCTGTCCGCTAGCCCCCAGGCCCTGCTCAGCGCTGCCCAGGTGATGACGCTGGCTGCAGCAGCCACCCGCCCCTCACCCCCCGCCGGTGCCCTGCCCACCCCTACGCATCAGCTGGTAGCTGCTGCCCTGCATTGCCCTGAGGCTGGGCAGCAGGGGTTGAACTGCCTGCCCCTGGGCACTGGGCAGCGCAGGGAACGGGAGGGAGGGGCTCGAACTCCACCTGCAGCGTTGGCTGAGGAGCGACATCAGGGTGGCCGGGGGGCTGGGCAGCTAGGCGTCAGGGAGCAGCAGGTAGTTGAGGAAGCGGGAGGCGGGTCAGGGGTGACCCTGGCGGGGGGTGGAAGCTGGGCGGAAGCTGGCGTGCAGGCAGCCAAGGGCCAGGCAGCAGGAGGTGGGCAAGTGGGGTGGGGGGTGGGAGGAGGTGTGGGTGTGGAGCAAGTGCTGTCGGTGGGGCTGTGTGCAGTGGCTCTGATGCAGCGGGGGGGAGAGCAGCTGGCCAGGGGGGGGCCCTTGGGCAGGCAACACCGCCAGCCAAGCCCTGCCCACCCACCCCCCGACCCCCCACAGCCCCCCACCAGCCCCTCTCTGCAGATCATGAGCACCCCAGGAGCAGCAGGGGTAGAGGCCAGAGCGGCAGGCCCAGCCGCTGCTGTGGGCAGGGCGGGCTGGGGTGCGGTGGGGTCGGAGATGCGGTCACCGGGGAACAGGGCAGGTGCTGGGGTGGGGGTGGGTCAGCCCAGTCCCCTGGGTCCTGCCCCAGGTGCTGTTGGTGGCGGTGGGGTGCGCCAGGCCACCAGCCAGCCCCCCGACAGCTTGGCCGCAGCAGTTGGCGGCAATGGGGCGAGCCAGCACAGCAACCTCACCCCCAGCCAGGGATTACAGGTGGCGCCAGGGGATGAGGGTGAGGGGCAGGGGCAGGCAGGTGGGGAGGGGGAGGGGGAGGGGGCGCACGTGGCTCAGGCCTGGCACAGGGCATGTGGCCTGCTGTCCGCTGGCAGCTTCCAAGCAGCTTCCCAGGTGCTACGGCAGGCGGCTGTGCAGGAGGTGGCTGCAGCGCTGGCCGTAGCCGTGGAGGAGGCCCGCAGCCGTGATGCTGAGCTGGCGTTCGCCCGGTGCCTGGCAGCAACAGGGCCGACCAAGGCCAGGGCTGGACGCCTCACACCCCCCTCCACCTCCACCTCCACCTCCACCTCCACTGCCACGCCCACCATGCCCAGCCCCCCCTCGCCTCCCCCTCCTTCCCCTCCTCACCCTAGCACGCACCACACGCCAGAGGCTAGCCCTGCGGCTGGCTCTGTGTGGCTGCGCCTCGGGGGCCTGCTGTCGCGCTTTGCCACGGTGCTGGACCTGCGGTGCCACTCCCTGGCCCCCCAGCAGGCCTGCTTGAGCCCTGATCACCCACTGGCTGGGCAGCCGGCATTGCAGGACCTGCAGCACCAGCGGCGATGCTGGGTGGCCTGGCAGCAGGCTCAGCTGCACCGCCTGCCTATGCCAGCACCCAGCCAGGCAGTGGTGGTGGATCAGGGGGGCCAGGCCAAGCATCATGAGCTTGGGGTGCGTCAGGAAAGAGCAGAGGGTCAGGCGGGGCTCTCCCCCCTCCCCCTCCCCCTCCCCCTCCCCCCTCCCCCTCCCCCTCCCCCTCCCCCCTCCCCCTCCCCCTCCCCCTCCCCCTCCCCCTCCCCCTCCCCCTCCCCCCTCCCCCTCCCCCTCCCCCCTCCCCCTCCCCCTCCCCCTCCCCCTCCCCCTCCCCCTCCCCCTCCCCCTCCCCCTCCCCCTCCCCCTCCCCCTCCCCCTCCCCCTCCCCCTCCCCCTCCCCCTCTCCCCTCCCCCTCCCCCTCCCCCTCTCCCCCTCCCCCTCCCCCCTCCCCCTCCCCCTCCCCCTCCCCCTCCCCCTCCCCCTCCCCCTCCCCCTCCCCCTCCCCCTCCCGGTACCAAGAGCTAGCTGCACTGCTCCAGCAGCTTGGAGAGGTAGCCGGGCGGTGCAAAGCAGCGACACAACCCTCAGTTACTGAGCCAGCCGCTTGTCCTGATCACGCCTGGGGTCGTCGGCCACAGCAGGGGGGAGCAGCTGCAGCAGCAGCGGGTGGCCACTGCCGACCATGGCGAATGGATGCGGTGCCGGCCTCACACCCACCCTCCTTTACCAGCCACCTATCACAGCCCAGCTTCCCCCCAGCTTCCCCCCAGCTTCCCCCTAGCTACCTCTCAGCTGATCTCCAAGGCACTGCTGCTGGAAGGGCTGGCAAAGTGCCATCTGCTCATCGTAGCGACTTTTCAGAGCCCGCCCAACAAAGGCAGCGACTGGTGATGCTGGTACAGGTGGGGATGACTCACTGACTCACTGACTCACTGACTCACTGCTCACTGACTCACTGACTCACTGCTCACTGACTCACTGACTCACTGACTCACTGACTCACTGCTCACTGACTCACTGACTCACTGCTCACTGACTCACTGACTCACTGCTCACTGACTCACTGACTCACTGACTCACTGACTCACTGACTCACTGACTCACTGACTCACTGACTCACTGACTCACTGACTCACTGACTCACTGACTCACTGACTCACTGCTCACTGACTCACTGACTCACTGCTCACTGACTCACTGACTCACTGACTCACTGACTCACTGCTCACTGACTCACTGCTCACTGACTCACTGACTCACTGCTCACTGACTCACTGACTCACTGACTCACTGAATCACTGAATCACTGACTCAAAGCTCACTGACTCACTGACTCACTGACCCACCGCTCACTGATTGCTCACTAACCATCTCACTGCACTGACATCCTAGGCAGACTGCACTCCGCACGCCGCCCTCCCCCCTGCTGTGCCCCCTGATCAAACTGAACCTAGCCTGCCCAGCTGCTCAGCCCCTCCCCTCTCACCCAGCTCCCTAACCTAGCCTGGCAGCATGGGGTGTGTGGCTGCACGCCCACGGCTGCTGGCCTGGCTGCCCTGCCCGGCTGCAGAGCCAGCTGGCTGCCCTAGCCGCCCCACCCGGTAGGGTTCTGCCGCCCTGGCTACCGCCATGCTACACCAACCCCTACCCCTTGCGGCGCTCTGGCCAAAATGGGGTAGGGGTAGGGGTAGGCACTTCCACCCTCAGCCCGCCTGCAGCTTGGCCAGCCCCCACCCCCCTGGGTGCATCAAGGCCCTCGAGGCAGTGCCCTGCAGCCCAGCCGGCTCCCGGCCCCCTCCACCCCTCAACACCCTTGGCGCAGGGCCAGGCTGCCTTGCTGCTCCGCCAGACCCCCTCCTGTGACCCACACCTGCTGACCAGCCACCCTCGCCCGCCACCCCTTGCCGCCGCCGCTGCTCAGAGCCCCACGCACCCCTCCCTCGGTGGCTACCTTAGTGCGGCCCAGACACATCCCACAGCCCCCTGGCTGCCCCAGCCGACAGCTCACCTACCAGGGCCCCGCCCAGGGCCCCCGCCCCCACCCCCACCTCACCACAGCAGCAGCACCTTGGCACCCAGCCCCAAGCCCAGCACCCCTGCCCTGCCAGGCCCCCCGCCCCCTGCCCCCCCCCCCCTGCTGCCCCCCCGCCGGGCCAGCTCCCAGCCAGTGCCCTGGCCACCAGGGATGGGGCACCTCAGCTCGGTGACAGCAGGACCCAGGGGGTTCGGAGGGGCAGGGAGGCAGCGGGGGGGCCTGGGAGGGGGGTCCCAAGATCTGGCCGGTGAGGACCCTGGCCACCCAGCCACCCTGCTGCTGCGGGCTCACCGCCAGCTGCAAGCCCTTCATGGTGAGGGGCTGTGGGGCGAGCAGCAGGGGCTGGCGGCTGCCTGGCTGGCTGCGGCGCATGGCTGCCTAGTGTATGAGCCATGCAGTGCGGATCAGGTGTTTGAGCTAATCAAAGCAGGGGCGGTTGTTTGCGGAAAACTTACCCATGGCCAGGAGTCGAACCCAGACCACTCCTCGCGGCAAACCCTGGCTGAGCCGCGGCTGTGCCCCCGGGCGGACCCGACAGACGCACCGGCAAAAGTGCAGCAGCACGCACGTGTGCACGGGCCCGGGCACAGCCTCGGCCCGTTGCTCCATGCCGCGGGGTGGGCGGCTCGCGGCTTGCCGGATGAGAGTTGGCCTCCGGGTGTGCTCGTGGCCCTCGCGCGCTGCCTGACCCCGCAGCTGCCGTTGCTGAGTATGTTGCGCACTTGGGCGAAACGCGGGGAGGCGCGTTCGCGGTTGCAACAAGCCGGGGTGCTGCAGCTGGTTCACGTTGTGCGACGCGCAGCTGCTTGCCTCGCCCACAGTGTTGTGCGATGTCAGGGCGAGCATACCGCCAACTCTCAGCGTGCGCACCGACACAATGGGGTGCGGCACGAACCAGGGCTTGGCAAGCTGTTTTGGAGCCACTCTCACGCGGGTGACGACGTCGACATTGCGGGTTTGGAACTGGAGGGCATGGCCGCCCTCAGCCACGTCCTTGCAGCAGCGCACCTTAGCCAGACCCCCCGCAGGCTGCCCGCCGCCGCGCCCACCATCGCCTCCGCCGTTCCGCCCATTGTCCCACCCGTGATGCGAGTCGCGGGATTGTCGGGCGGCAGCGGAGTCGTGCAGCAATCGTCGTCTCCGCACCCCCGTCCTAGAGCAGGCACGGCACCGCCGAGGTCCCAAATCTGCCTCCCTGCAAACTCCGTTCCTGACGCCACCCTGTCCACCCAGCTCAGCACCTTACTGGCCCCTGCGCTGGTGGCTCGCCGCGCGAAGGATTGGGCAGCCAGTCCGCGCTGCCTGCCTGCTCTAGCACAACTCAGTAGCGCCCTGCAAGCCCTGGGTGCCAGTGCAGCCCCTGTGGCCCCTCCACCTACTGGCCCAAGCTCCTCAGGGTCTGCACAGCTGGCATGCGCCCAGACTTCGGCAGCGGGTCCACAAGAGCTGCTCGTGCTGACAAAGCTGGCTGACGTTGCCTCCCAGTGCTGCTGGCAGCTGCTGGCACTACAGCAGGTGCACGGCGCCATGGCTGCTTTCAGGGCGGGGTGTCGTGTGGCTGCTGCTGCTGAAGCTGGTGCAAGGCCAGGGCCAGGGCCAGGGCCAGGGCCAGGCCCTTGGGCAGGGGTAGGGGCAGGAGCCACTGCTGGCTTTGGCCTGCCTTTGGGGCAGGAGCAGCAGTTGGTCAGGGCGGGCGAGGAGCTGCTGCAGGTGGTGAAAGCCTTGAGCAGCAGCCAGCTGCAGCATGCTGAGCTGGGCAACACGAGCCATGCAGTGGCATGGCTGCCCTGGCTGCCCCTGCCTGCTGCCTTGGGCATCATGGCTGCAGCCCGCCACCTCTTGCAGCCGCTGCCAGCGTTACATGCGGTGAGTGTACATAGGCAGCCCAGGAAAAGAGGTTTGGTAGTCAGTGGGGAACACTGACAGTGAGGGGGGAGGGGGGAGGGGGAGGGGGGAGGGGGCAGGGGGAAGGGGGGAGGGGGTGAGGGTAACCACAACGGGCCGAGATGGGAAGGTCTTAGCCAGACTGCATGCTGGTGGTTGCCGACCAGGTAGGGAGCCATGACCAGGTTGCTTCAGCTAGTGTGCCTCTGCCCTCTGCGCCTGCTGTACTGCCCAGTCACTGCTCCCTGCTGCTGCTGACCTGCCACACTCACCCTGGCGTGTGGCTGCTGTCCGCCTTGCAGCCTGGCCTACGCCTCTGGGCTGAGCACAAGGTGGGGGCTGGGTGGGAGCAACATGGGTGGGCAGGGCCAGAGGGGTCCTCGACCCTCAAAACACTTTGACCCTCACCACCCGACCCTCGCCACCTTGCCCCCCGCCCCCTTACCCTCTTGCCCTATGTGTTTTTCCCACCTCGCCTGCAGGGCCATGGTCTGAAGCTGGATGCCATCGCCCGCCTTCACGCATCTGCAGCCGTGGCAGAAGCCTGGCTGACCTCCGCAATTCACCCTCACCCTCACCCTCGCACCCACTCCCAGCTGCAGCACCTGCATCTGGCGCCCCTTGGACCCCCAGCCAGCACTGAGCTTGGAGGCGCAACTGCAGGTGTGAGGACGACACCTTGGCCACAGTGGCTGCCTCAGCCCTTGGCCTGCAGCCTGCTGGAGCACCTGCTATCTCTCAGTGGCCCTCAATGGCAGCGTCTGCATCAAGCTGCTGCCCAGCTCCAGCTGGCTCTGCCGCCTGCTCTTGGCCTGCTGGCCCTGCAAAGCCTTGGGCATCACGTGCCTGATGCGGGCGGGCGGGCGGGCCAGCCGGCTCAGCCAGCTCACACAAAATTGCAAACGTCACATACCTCCTCCCTTGGCCCAGCTCCCCAGCGGGGCCCAGCTCCTGCCTTCACTGAGGCTGGCGATGCAGTCACTTGCAGCCCAGGACGGGGTGGCGATGCAGCAAGCGTATTTGAGGCAGAGGTCGGCCACTGCAGCAGCAGAGCGGGTAGGCAAACGCTCAGAAGCCTATCTCACTCTCCCGCTCACAAGGACGTTTATTCACTTTGCGGGCACGAAGGGCGGCAGCAGCACGATGCGCAGCAAGCTGTGGTCGCGTTAAAGAGCTTGTGGCAGCATCAGCGTCTGCAGCAGCGTCGTTTTCAAAGCAAACCGCAGGTCGCACCGGCGGGCGGAATGGGTTGGGACACACTAGTAACTCCTGCGGATCGCGGTGGTACGGAGGTCCGCTACTCAACTAGCCGTGCGCCCAGTCCTTATGCGCTGTTGCTCCTGCAACGACTGTGCGCCAGCCTGCAACACCTGCCGCGCAAGTCCCTGCTGGATTGCTTGGCGCTGGTGGGCGACATGTTCCCATTGCTGCCGGGCCACAAGCAGAGCAATCGGGGCGTGTCTCACAGCTTGTGGCAAACACCGCCCCACGTCGAGCGCCAGCTACGCGGGCATGACATTGGGAGTACAGCTGCAGCACGCGGTTGCGAAGTTGCTGTCTTGCAAGCCCCGTGTGCGCAACTCGGCCCGGTGCCCCGGATAGTGCGCGCAGCTGTGCGAAAACTCCAAGCTGCGCAGACATGCAGCGCAACAGTTTCTTGCGCAAGCCACGACGAGGTGCAGGCAGCGGCCGCGAAGCTATACAAGGAGGCTGAGAGGGTGGCCGTCCGCAATGTTGCGGACCGCGAGCGGACGAAGGGTTTGGAGGCAAACCTCGACGCACGCACGGGACGTCTGGCTGTCGAGTACGCTGCCTCGCTGCTGCGAGCGGGTCACAGGTCGGTGGTTGTATCCATCGAGCCACCAGCCATGCGAACAGCCCCGCCTTGCTCTGACTTTCCAAAACTTGCCATCTAGAAGTGGGCGACGGCCAATATGTATAGGGGCTAAGGGACCTTGGAGTTGAGGCACCTTGGAGTGGCATGTGCCACAGCAGTTTTATTATGCCTGGCTTGCAGCATGCTATGAGGGTGCAGCTGTGCCTACACTACCCCTCCATTGCCTCTGAACGCATGAACGTGCCATCTATCCGCGTGCCAGATGTGATTGGCGGGCTGCACTTGCCTGGCCTCAGGTGCCACAAACTGCTCTTGGTCTGTACGCAAGCGGAAGCCCAACTGTTGGAAGGTAAGGAGACCAGCCCATGCCACCATGTGCTGAATCCACCCGCTCATGTACCTTCTTCCCTACCCTACCCTTGCAGCCAAGCACATCCAAGCTGGACGTGGACACACCAAGGGCCCAGTACCCGGCTCACTCGGGAACCTTTCTAGAACCAAGTCCAGCGGATCCCCACACCTTGACGTGACCTCATTGGCTGGCAAGGTCGGGGATGGCAGCAGCGCCTAATGTTTGGGAGCAGGGCTATACCGCGCCGACAACCTCTCCCCCCCTCACTTCAGCTTGTCCTCAAACATGTCATTGCTTTTGCACTAAAATACTATTACTTCTAAGTCGCTTGGTCTGCAATACTAATAACCTGCAATACTACGATTAAGTGTCATTTTACGACCTTGAAATGCAAATTTCTATTCTTTCTGAATGCTCTTGGTTGCAGTAAGGTTTTGCTCCGAGGGTGAGGCCATGCCTAGCAATACTCTGGACAGCCATCCCAGGGTAACATTACATCGTTATGTCGACATGTCAACTGTCAGTAAAGTCCCAGCCGTACTAACCATGGCCGATACCGCTGAGAAGTGGATGCTCATGCATCGCCCATCCAGTAAATTGCTTGGTGACAGGCATGTAGGCACGGCTGGGACATGTAGCCAGCGCCCATCCCACACCCTCTTTGACCAGCGCATAGTCTTGATGTGCATGCACACACACTGTTGCTGAGCATCCGCCTCCTGTCAGTGTGATAGATAGGACTGTGTGTGGGCTGGTACGCAGCACGAGTCCTGGACACTATTGCTTTGCAGCTGTCTTCATGCCTGCTCCAGCGCATCAATGAATTGCTGGATGCTGGTGATGTACCAGTCCGCCTTGGCAGCAATGTTGGGCCGCATGACCACCCCCCCATACCTGCAGCCAGAGGTCACACCATCATAAACCTACTACTGAGTACAATGCAGACAGACGAAGAGTGTGAAAGCAAACTGGCTTCCCTGCAAGCACTAGGGAGGTGTCAGAAACATGTGGCATGCGCGAGGCTTTGCCCAAGGAAATCAGGCACGAGCACCTGCCCCCGCCCCCGCCCGCCCTGCCTTGTTTGCCCCTCCTAAAGCTGCCCCCCAATGCTTCTTCCTCTTCTACTTCACTACACTGCCCTACATGCCCCGCCCTGTCCCCTGTGCCTTGAGTGCCTTGCGAGTGCCCTACCGAATCCCTTTGCTTGAATGTGCACAATGGTCTGCGTCATAGACCCTCAACAGCCTGACCTCCCCTGCCCAACCTAGGCTCCCCTGCCCAGCCTTCTCTGGCCCTAGAGCTGGGTCCCAGCGCACCCGATGAACAGGCTGGCTGCGCCCTCCAGCCGCGCCTCCAAGTCGGTGGCCCCGTCCCCCACCATCACGATCTGGCGCAGGCCCCTCGTTTCCTGCACAGGGGGGCGTAGGGCAGGCTGGACTCGGCCATGCCCACCTGGGTCGAGAGCCATGCCCTGTCTCTGGGGCCGATAGGCTTGCCCAACACAGCCCGTGACACCAGTTCAGTGTCAGTTGGCTCACCCAACACGACCAGTGTCGTCAGTTCAGTGCCAAGATTGGCCCAGTCAGCTTGTCACCATGTCAGCAGCTGGCTAGAGCAGTCTCTATAGTTAAGGAGGCAGAAGGACATTGCCTCAGGCTTGTGGTCAGGAGGGAGGGCTGGCAGCTGCCTGTGTGTTCCAGGTGGTGCCGGACACCTGCCTGTATGTGGCGCAATGCAGCGGGCTTGCCTCCGCTTCTGCAGGTGAATTCATTTGTGTCAAAGCCAGCATATGAACCATCCTCCTGCAGCGGCAGCAGGAGCGGCAGAGCAAGGTAGCCAGACCTCGTGTCTTCCTTGTCGCATGAAGCATGCAAGCATGCCATGCACCATGTGGGGCCAGCGGAGGAGGCAGTACCTGGAACAGCAGGTTGTTGGCAAACACATTGTCCAGTGGGATGTCCAGGTGCTGGGCCAGCGGGTGGATGATCTGGCGGAAGCCGCCTGACACCAGGAACACCTCCTTGCCCTGCTGGCGCAGTAGGGTCAGCAGCTCCGGGATGCCTAGTGAGCAGGCAAACAGGCAGGTTGGCGAGCTGTGAGGCGCGTGGCGGGTGTGAGTGGAAGTTGGCAGGGAGGTGGCAGGCAGGCAGGCAGGCAGGTGGGCAGGCAGGGTGTCTGGAGTGCTGGTGTGTGTTGGCAGGTCAGCGTGGTGAGAGCCAGGGCAGGGAGGCGGGATGCACCAGCTTCAGGGCAGGGTAAGGGGTGAAAATGTGTGGTGAATGTCAGGAACACCAGGGGCCCAGCTTGATCCACCAGGGGCAGTTGTGAGTGCCTGCTGCCGGCTGTGTTGCTGCTGCTGCTGCTGCTACTGCTGGCGCAGACCTGGGCTGATGCGGTGGGGGTGCTCAATAAGGAACTTGGCCACAGCCGCCCGAGAGGGTTGCATGACAGCCAGCCGCTGCGTGAGTGCTGTCTTAAAGTCCACGCTGCCACCCATGGCCCTGCAGGCAGGGTCAGGCATTGATGTATGAAGAAGGCAAGGATAGAAACAAGGTTAGCCTAGACAGGCCCCGTTAGGAAACACATCTCGAGGAGCCAGACATGGAACAGACTGGCATTGGAGCTGTGGAGAGACGCATAGAGGAGTGAATGGCAGTGACGGTTTGGGGGAAGTGTGACTCACTGGGCTGTGAGCGTGGCTACTTGTGCGCCCACACCAAGGAATGCTGCCAACTCGTCAATGGACTCATCCTCACAGCTGCAGGCAGCATGGTGGGAGCCATTCAGGTGGCTGACGCATGCTGGAGTGTGTCATGCCACTGCAGACTCACAAAGTGCTGTCAACGTCAAATGCAACAGCCTGCAGCAGCAGGGCGACATGAGGCGCTGGGTCATGCTGCATGTAAGGTATGATCCTACCCCCATTTTCTTGGGTTTGCTACCTGTGCTGCTTTTAGACTTTGCAGAACCAGGTTTGAGGGAGCTGATGTTGGTGCTGTTGAGCCTGCATGCAGAAGCATTTAGATTTCGCTTATCTGCAGCGGCCGGCAACAATCATAGCCCCGGGCTACCTGCATTCGCTAGTGCAAGGTGGCGACTGGCTGGACGCTCCAGCGTTATGCTTAATTGGCATGCGCGCGGCGTCCTACAGTTGGAGACGCGCTGCAAACGAACCTCAGCCAATGGTGAGTGTCGAGCATGGGGCCGGGGAAGCAAGGGCTAGAACCGGGGACGCACGTGCTGTGTCAGGGTATTCCGCATTCGAGAAGCAGCGACAACATTCATTGCAGCGCCTATTTGTAGCGTGTGGTTACAGTTCGTGTCAATGTAGAATTGGCATAACACGTTTCCATGTACATGCACACACACATGCTTTACATACATGCAAGCATCAAATGCGGGCTGTACGCTGACAGGTAAAACTTCAGGGTGCTTACATGCCTCTGACACATTGCCTGACGTCAAAGCGATGCCAATTGTAGGGTTGACTAGCTGCCTTGCTTGTATGCGAAATGTATGCTGTAGTGGAGCTAAGCCCGAAAGCAGCCAACAAACACTAACACCAACCAAATGATGTACGACACGCTAGAAGCGAACATGTCTGCGCCACCTTATGTCTTAACCATCCTGTATACAGTGCAGTTACAACCTGGAGCCCGCAGCTTTACTCCTAGCATTGCACTAACGATGTCCGACCGCAGTTGATGCAGCAAGCACTGCTACTGCTTACGGCAGTATGGGGTCTGCTGCAGTGCGCTGCATTCACGTGGCAGAACTGCGTCATAACCCAACACCGTACCCTTTGCACGCTGGGGCCTGGTGAGACCTGGACACCCACTCCGCGAAACGTATCCGGGATCTTGACAATCACAGGCTTCCCCGGCTTGCCCGCATCCACACTGGACCTCAGCCTGTTGGGACGCACTTCGCTGGGGCCAGGCAGGTGCAGCAGGCGCCGACCAGAGCTGGCTCAGCCTGTCTCCAGTCCCAGTGTGTAAGGCCCCTGGCAGCACTGCACTGACACCACTCTTTCCCTCACCCTGCAGCCAGCACTCTCAACCTCCAGGACCTCGCAGTGGTCACTGACATCGCTGTGCCCAGGGCCACCGCGCCGCTCAGCTACCTTGTACCCGTGAACCTGACGGGCCCAGGTGCCCCCTCCATCACCTACACCAACGTCACCCTGCGCCTGCCCAGCTCCTGCACCTCCCTGGCCCAGTACGCCAGCCTGCTGTGCAGAGGGACGGTCAACGCCAGCATGGTCATCAGCAGAGGGGGCGTGGGGTACCGCACCTGGGCCACTGCAGCCGTCAGCGCACGCAACCTGAACCTCACATGCGGGCGCTCCCTCCCCTCTTCCTTCAACCTGATGTGCTCCAGCGCTCCGGTGGCTGCGCCTGAGGAGCTGCTGGCAGCACTGGCCGCTGCTGGAGGGATGGATGAGGGCTCCACCAGCTTTGTTCACGTCCTCACCAACATCTCATTGCAGGTGCATGTTATTTAGATCGTCTTGGTTAGTCCCATGCTTGCAGCTGCGCACGGATGCTTAGGTGATGGTTTCCACTCTGCATCTCCTGACCCCTGCTGTCTAAGCCCCTTGCTGGGCTAGGTCACAGGCTGCCCACTGACCCTGGCCCCTGGCTGCAGGGCTATGTCCCAGCGGCAGCCAGGGACTGCTCAGACGCAGGACGGCTGGCCACCATCATTAACACACTGGTGGTGGCAGGTGCGTCAGCCCACATTCGACCTCCCCTACCTAGAGTTAGGGTTAGGCTGCTGCTGGCAGATGGCTCACCTCCCTGCCTGCCCACAAGCACAGCTAGAGCTACCGTGGACTCCTTGCTCTCGAACTCTTGCACGGTGGCCAGGCCTGGCAGTGCCAATGCTGGTGCACACTCACTAGCCTCGATGCTGTGGCTGCAGGGGTGCCCACGCCTGACAACCCACGACCAGAGCTGGACTGGGCTGCGTAAGATCTATGGCTCAGGCTAAGGCAGAATGATGCTGTATCTGAGCTCATGTTGCTGTGCTGCTTGGTTGCCTGCAGGTGGTGTGGCATTGTCGGTGCGTATGATGCCAGCGCCAAAGTGTTGCTGAACAACCTGACGCATGCCAACATGCCAATGGGAGACATTGCCACCTTGCCTGGCTCGCTCTTCACAGCGCTGGGGTACATGGTGCAGTTCTTGAGGTGAGGCCACGGCAGCACCGCAAGCACACACAGCTATGCAGTTCCAAGGCCAGGCAGGGCTGGCTCAAGCATGGTGTTGACGTCGGGCAGGGCTGACTCAACCATGGTTTTTTGCACAAGCATGGTCTTTTGCTTGGTGGTGCACATCTTCTTTGCGCGATGTGCTTAAGACAGCTGTGACTCTTTTGGGTCTTCGGCAACTTGGGTTTTCGCAATTGACTGTCACGGAGCGATTGAATGGACCTAGGTTAACCTGGGTTTGAACCTGACCTTGAACCTGGATTTGAGCCTTGGTTGGGTCTTGGTTTGAACCTGGTTTTGAAACCTGGGTTTGAACCTGGGCCGTGTCAGAAAAACTATACGTCTGCCATCTAGGCAAACAAAAACAAACACCGGTGACCACATGTGGCATCTGGCATCGTGATTGGCTGGCTGGTGGGAGGGTAAGGAGTGCCAGGCCTGTGCAGGCCTGTGTTTGACCGGCAGGAACGCTGTTGGTCAGGGAGCTCGTAAGCTGGAGGTGAGGGACTGCACCATCCTCATTCCCAGTGATGAGGTGAGCCCCTGATTTTCCTTGCACACAACCCCATGATGTCACCAGAGGCAATGTGGTTGCCTGGTGTGAGATAGGGTTGCTGCTACAGCATATGGTGCGTCTGCTCCAGGATGACTGGCAGCAGCAAGGGGAGAGGGCTGGTCTCTGGGTTTGCCACATGCCTTGCTGCATAGACACACCTCCTGCACTCAATCTTACAATGTCACCACAGAGCATGTGTACGACCAAGGAACTGAAGTGCCTGTGCCGTGCTGCTGTAGAGACCAACAACTGTTCTGCTGTCACAGGGAAGGAATTCTGTCAGATTATATATGTTAGGTGCAGTCCTTGAGGTGCAGTCCTTGAGGTGAGTGGTTAGGGTTGAGGTGAATGGTTATGGTTAGGGTTAGCGCTGCTGTAGGCCCTGGTGGATTTGACTGTATATGTTTGCTATGTTTGCGTTTGCTATGTTTGCTATGTTGGCTATGTTAGGGCTATGTTACCTGCCTGGCTGCACAGATGGTTTGGTGGGTATGGCTGAGCCGGCGCACCAGGCCATACAGATGGTGGCTGCCACTGGAGTCCTTTCAGGTAAGGGGCGTCACGGCCTTGACTTGATGCCACAAGCCAGTTTTGAGGAAGCTGCAGTGAAAAACTAAAAGTTCCACCATGGGGCTTGAACCCAGGTCTGTAGCACAGCCTAAGATACTTCTTGGCTATGGATGTGCGAGGTTGCCACAAATCCTCCGAGACTTGCCTTGCCTCTGCCAGCTTTCCCACACCTCTGTCACGCTCTCAGCTATCTGGCCAAGGAGCTGACGGTCAGCAGCCCGTTTTTCCCTTGCCCGAGCCACCCTGCTGCCACCTGCAGGCAAACTTCTCAGCATCACCCTTAGTCAAGGAGCTGCGGCCCTCCAGATTCACCTTCAACTGGAGCAACGTGCAGCTGGTCAGTGTGGAGGCCCAGCTGCCCTCAGCCCCGCTGCTGGTGCACGACACAGGTGAAGGGGCCTGGGCTGCCATCACCTCACAGATGTGACAGATGAGCTTGGGTTGTGTCACAGCCTCCCTGCCCTCTCAACAGCATTCTGTCTTTGCAGCTCCTTGCAGTGTACTCCTGATGCTGCTGCTCTGCCTTCCATGTTGGCAGCTGGCCCTGCTGCCGTGCTTGCACCTCATGCGCTTGCATGGCGCTGCCTGGCCTGGCCTGACCTGGCCTGCATTGCCGCATTGGCACAACAAGGCTTGTGGTGTTTTGAGAGTGAGCTGTCTCACACCTGTCAGCCATCAGAGGTCAGTTGTCAGCCGACACAGTCACCCCTCCAACCTGGCACTAGGGTACGCCCATATACCTATAGGTGGCTCGGATTCCTAGAAACCCCTAGAATTCTAGGCTAGAACCTAGAAGTATAGGCCTAGAATTCTAGGATGGCCGGTTGCTCCCAACCCGTCACTCACTCTACACACTCCCAAGCTTGTGGGCGTGCTAATGAGGTGCGCGTGTGTCAACCCTCAACCCAGCAAGCTGCCAGACAGCGGCGCAGCCAGCGCACGGCCAAGCAAGAGCTACGCAGCCGCATGGGACAATGCAGTCCTCAGTGCCTGGGTGCAGGCCTGCTGCGCCTAAGGGGATTGAGGCCCAGCCCCTTTGAACTGGACAACGTGGTGGAGCTCCTGGCGTACCTGATGGGGGAGGAGCGGGAGCCCTCCTGGGAGTTGGCTCAAATCAGGAGGCGGGTGCGGCCTGTTATGATGGACGAGATCATGGTACTGGAGGTGGGTGCTTGGATGCTGTTGTGGAGCAGACCAAGCACTCCCATGCACACACACACACACACACACACACGCACACGCACGCACGCACGCACGCACACCTGCAAGCAGCACTGTTATGTTCGCTTGGCTAGACAGTCCTACTCATCATTGGGCAGGCAGTGAACAGCTGCAAGCTGTGGGAGCTATTGCCTGCCAAGTGCGTGCTAGCTGAGCTGGGCTTTGTCGCTGCTTGGCTCTTATGGTTTGACAGCTGAGGCTCACTCGCACCTTTTGACAGCTGAGGCACACTCGCAGGGGGTCTAGATAGATGTGGGGGTCCCAGACGTGAGGTAGATGGCGCGGCTGGCCAGCTGCATAGGATGGCAGCTACCATTGCACACAGGCTGTGGTGGTTGGCTTCTATTTGCAGGCACAGGGCCAAGCATTGCACTCAGGGGCAAGGGTCTTCTGGTCAGAGTAAGGCACCTGCAGCATAGGAATAGGACTGCAGCAACAGCTTCCAGCATTCATTGTAAGGCCGGCAAGGGCGATGGGAAACCCAGCAGGGCAGAGCACAACTGAACATGCTTGGGTTGGAGAGGGCTGCTGCATGTTGATGACCAGGTGCTTGGGGTGTGGGGTAAGCCGCCACTCAGCCACTTGAAACACAGCATCAGCAACTGAGTCCCATCTCCAGCCTTGACAGCCATTGCCCAAGTCAATGGAGGTGCTGCAGGAGGGGCAATACACCATCTGGCTGTAATGGTATGGGTAGCTTCTGCCACGGAATAAGACAGAGCAACACTATCTGTAATACACCAGATACTTGAGACGGCTTAGCTCACACAGCTGCTTGAGTGTTGTGTGCCCCAATCGGATTTGTGAAGAACACCACCGCAGCTTTCCAACTTAGTCATCGTCAGGATTCTTCACATGGCAGTAATCTCTTGAACACCAAACACTCCTTACAACGGCTTTGCGCACAGGGCCTGAAACATTCTGTGCCCAATGGTGTTGAGCTCAATACACAAGAGCTGCTGCACCTTTGTGCACCCTCTCAACACCGCACACTGTCTGCAAGGCACAAGGCCGCATTTTGTTTCGGTCTGAAACACTCTTCATTTTGAAGTTCGTCCGGTGGTTGGCTCAGTAAAGATTGTGTAATGGATCTCATTTCCGCCCCACTCCGGTTGCCGGCACTCCGGTTGGATGGCGACCTGCTGCACCCCCTAGCACGACCAGATTGAGATTGAGCAGCAGGTGGTCTCGTACCGCCGTCCTCCTGTGACTCTAGGACACCTCCGCTGCCCTGTCCTGTTTTGACTGGCCCCGCAGCCTCTCATTTGCAAGACATGAGCCACAACACCTTACAACCAGCCAACCTACCCCACCCTAGCCTACACCATACCTCCGCTGCCCCGTTCCGTCGCCTCCACCCGCAGCCTCTCACTGGCAGAGTGGTGTTCGCTGGGCACCCTGGCCTGCCCCAGACGCTGATGATGGACCTGGCCGCTGCCCCCTCCCTCCTGGCGCTGGATGGCCCTGACACCCAGCTCACCCTCAGCAACCTGGTGCTGGCCAATGCCGCCCCTCTGCTGTCGAGCCTGGTCTGCGGGGCAGTGGCCCAGCAGCAGGGCGTTGCCTGCACCAACCCTGACTCAGCACCTGGTGCAAGCAACACGTCCAGCCTTGAGGCAAGCAGCAGGGCCGTGTGGCGGGCCACTGGGCTGCCTGACCTGGCCGCTGTGTCCCCCCTGCCGCCCCTCTGCACCCCTGAGCTGGCACACGCCCTGGGTGGCCTCACCAGCCTGCTGTGGTTCTTTGCCACCCCCCGCACCAGCCCCTCTGATCAGCCACCCCTGGCCAGTGCGCCCCTGGTGCTGGTGAACGTGACGCTGCTGCTGCCTGACCTGGAGCTGCGGGCCATCCGTGAGGTGGCTCAGGGCGGCAGCACCCGGGTGAACCTGCGGCCTGACACCCTGGACCTGCTGCGCGCCCAGCTGGCAGGACAGCAGGTGTGCCTGGCCAGGAGGGCGCTTCCTGGCTGGCTGACTGCCTAGCTGCCCGCTCTGCTGCTCTTGCTCAGTGTGCTTGGTGCTGCCTCTAGCCCTGACCAGACCAGCCGCTGCTGCTGCCACAGGTGCTGCCTGCTGCCTGGCCCCCTGGCGGCCTGACCTTCCCCTCCTTCTCCTGGTCAGTGCTGTTGCCACCCCCTCAACCTGGCACAGCCCTTGACCGTCATCACAACAATTTGAAGAAGCTAACATGACAGTAGTAAACCTGCCCTAAGCATGTACAGTGATCTATACAGTCATTGATATAGAGATATGCAATGAATAGCCGACGAGTGTATGAACAACTACGACACAATGGAAAAGTACACACCGAGGCGCAGCCGGAGACGAGGACAAGTCAATTTCGCGTAATGTGCGAGGTCATTGCGCGTGTTTGGTATATCTGAGGTACGTGGCCTGCCCCGTACCTCGCGGCCCGCCGAAATGTACAGGAAAGCGGTCAACGGCGGGTCAACTATGCGAACCTCTAGACCTCGTCCTGGTGCTACATGGTTACCGCAACGTTTGCTTTGTCCATCCTTAAGTAATGAAGCCTGCGCGAAGCTCACCCGTGCACCTGTTGGTGCCAGCACCCCACTCACCTCTGCTGCCCTGACACCTCCGTCCAGGTTTGGGCTCCGTGGCCTGGACGTCACTCTGGGCGCCTACACCCCCACCAACAGTTTGGGCCAGCCCTGGGTGCAAGCGAATGACAGTATCATAGAACTGGGCACGCTTACTGGCCTGACCACCATGGTTATTCCTGACGGCCCCCTCCTGCTGCCCCTGCCCCTCCCGCCACCCCCTGCCCCTGAGCCAGACCCACCACCTCCAAGGCCTGAGTATCCGGCAGCAGACCAGCCTCACCCCGCCCCAGCTGGACCGCACAGCAGGCCCCCCACCCTCAGCCCCTCTCCTCATGACAGCAGCACCAGCCCCACAGCCCCTGCCCCATCTCCCAGCCCTAGCTTCAGCCTCAGTGCAGGCTCCCACAGCTTGAACACCTCCAGCGTGATTGGTGCAGCAGTGGGCGCAGCCACCGCCATCCTGCTGCTGTGCTGTGTGGCTGTCATGTGGCTGCGAGCCAGGGCCGCTGCGTCACTCTCTCAACACAGTGCAGGACTGAGCGGTGCTGCAGACCCAACCAATGTACCTTGGCCTGCACTGCCACCAGCCTCTTCTGATCCCCTGCCTGGTGGGTGGAACCACAGCAGCAGCAAGGGGCCATCAGCCACACCTCGTTGCTGCCTCAATGCAGTGCAGCCCATGGGGCACACAGCCTTTTCCTGATGCCCAGTGCTGGTAACATGGCAGTGTGCAATACGCGTGGCAGCGCTGCACTAATCGCAGGAGGGGAGCCTGATGGAGAGGGCATTAAACCAATCACAGTAGTGATGCCAAGTGGCGCAGCTCACACTCCAGCGGCAGTAGAGCCCACAAGCCCAGCTGCAGTGGAGGCTAAGAGCTCAGCCCTGCCAGCTGCTGCGCCAAGCATCCACTGCTCCAGCCTGAGTGTGGTGTTGGGCCAGGCAGAGGTGGAGCAGGAGCTGAGGCTGGGGAAGCAGCTGGGGGCTGGAACCTATGGCACAGTGTTCCAGGGCACCTGGCGGGGCATGCAGGTGAGGGGCCCTGCTGGACTGGATGCAACGCCTCTGCACTGGACATGCCACTTGGCACGCCTTGCTGCCAGCCTGTCTGCACTTGCACCCCTGGTCAATGGTCAGGAGCTGTGTGTGCAGGTCGCTGTGAAGCGGCTGGTGTTCTCTGGCCTGGCGGGCGATCTGCGTATCACTGGCCAGCGGCAGCAGGTGCTGAGGGAGGCTGAGCTGAACACACGGCTGGCGCACCCCCACCTGGTGGCCACCTACGCCTACTACCTCACCACCTTGGACACCAGCAGCAGCAGCAGCCAGGCAAGTCCCATGCTGCCTGGATGGCCGAGCCAGGTGGGAGTCACACTCATCCACTCCTGCTGCTGTCACCCATGGAGCTTGCTGACCCACAGCCTGGGCTGGCTGCCTGCTGCCCGCTGCCGCCCCCTCAGGGTCAGGGTGTCACTGATCACGCTCTGTACCTGGTCAGTGAGCTGTGCGAGCATGGCAGCCTGCTACAAGCCATTGAGGCAGGAAGGTGCGTGGTGGGCAGCAGTGTTTGTTTTAGTTGCCCTCATGCCTGTTTTAGGGTGTGGAAGGCTAAGCTGCCACATGTAGTAAGGCGGGGCTTGGCTGCATGTTTTGGCTGCATCTAGGCATATGATGCTGGGCTGGACCTTGGACAGCAACTTGAGCCTGAGCCACCCTGTGTTGCACTGAGCGCCAGCTGCCTTGAACCGACAACTTGAGCAACTAGTAAACTCTGGGTTGCCCTGAGCGTTGCCCTACAGCTTGCTGCCATGCTGTCTGTGCCGTTAAGGGCGTTTCATGTAAGCGGCCTGGTCACTGGCCTCGTCACAGGTCGTGTCCATGGATTGTGCTGCAGCCGTGGCAAGGAGGTTGCTCATGACCCTGCCATGGTGCCCTTGGCTTGAACCCTGGCTTGCTGCCTTGGTGTACACGGCCCCCTAAACAGGCCCTGCCCTGGGCTATGCGCCAGTGCTGTTAGGAACACATTTTGTTTGCTGTGCTGGGTGTGGCTGGGACGATGGTTGGCTCGTAGTATATCAGTGTCTGTGGACAGTAAACGCAAACACCCTGTCAGACACAACGGATGGTATGCAGGAGGGGACACCACAGCACCTCCTCCCTCACTGGGGGTGACTACTAGGGACCACTACGTACGGCCAGTGTTTTGGCTGTGTGGAGTTATGTCCCCATGCACGTGTTATGGGCACTTCCCACCTATGTAATTGCCTGATCCCTGTCACATGGCTATAGCTTAGAGTGGCATGACAGACATGCACTGATGTGAGCTGATAGCAGCTCAAGAGGGGGCACTCACTGCTGTGCCACAGCAGGAGGCTGCTGCTGGGCCTTGGGTGGGCCGGCTCGCAGCCGCTTGTAGCCAGGTCAGAATACTCCTTGCCCTTGGCTGGCAGCTTCACCTGGTCTGGCCACGACTACAGCTCCTGCGGCCGCCACCTGCTCTCCTCAATGCGCTGCATGTTCAGAGCTGCATCGCAGTCCCTGTCTACCCACTTGCCTGGCTGCGGAGCTGGTTTGGCATTGGCAGCCTTGCCCTTGCCTTTGCCTTTACTCTTGGTGGGCTGGGTTGTCTGGGTGGCCCGGGAAACCGTTCAGCCTTGCTGCGGTTGCTGGCGGGGGAGCGCTGGGCCCAGGCTCTGGGGCTGCTGCCTGTGTTGCTGCATGGCTGCATGGGGCCCCAGGCTGAGTGCAAGCATGCAACCATGACCAACAGCCCTGACACATGGCTAGCCATGAGTGCTGGCCATGAGTGCCGACAGCCTTCCTTGGAGCCGTGTATTTTATATGTGTGCACCAGTGGTTAGCCCTCATGCCTGATTCACATCTGAAACGGCCATGGCCTAGGTATGATTCCTCAAGCTGGTAACTCGGCCCAACTTTGGCCCGAAGCTCAGGTCAGACAGTCAATGCAAAGTACGCACTAGGCCAGTTTGGTCAGGGACCAAATCTTCTGCACACCTCCCTTCGCCCCACACAGTACCCTGTCCTCATTGGCATGGTGATGGTGATGGTTGGCTCATAGTGGGTCATTGTCTTGTCAGTGGGCGGTGGTGTCCCCGACGGTGGATGCAGATTTTGGGACGCACAGCGCCAGAGAGCCCACATGGCCGAAGCCTTGGCTCTGCTGCGTGACGTTGCAATGGCCATGGTGAGGTGCTGAGGGGGCTGGCCCCTGCTTAGCTGAGTGGCCAGGATGCTAGGCTGAGTGACTTGGGTTGGCTGAATGGGTTGGGTTGGTTGTTAAGGTTGCCTGCATCCCTGCATGAGCCTCCATCCCTGCACACTGCTGCTAGCATGCACCTTGAGCGCACGTAAGGAGCTCAACCTGCATGGTCCCCTACCTCGGCCTCATACCAATTGGGCCTGGTCTTGACCATGCTACGTGACATTGCAGAGGCCATGGTAAATTGGAAAGGGGCAGCTGCCTAAAGTTACCCATCTTGGCATGGTGTCCCAACTTCAACCCAGCTCACCTGCCAGCACCTGCCCTTGCCCTCACCCTTGTTGACCCTGGCTGCAGGCCTACCTCCACGGCTGCAACATCCTCCACCGGGTGGGTGGCCTCACCATGGCCTGCACCTGGCACCATGCTTACACCTAGGCCCTGTGCTGCCTGCACCCCTCCAGCCATGTCTTGGCAGCAGGGCCACCCAGGGTTGCTGACCAGCCGTGCCCACCTCAGCTCTCCCCTCATGCTTGCTGGCCTGCCCACTCCCATGCCTGCGTGGCTGCAGGACTTGAAGCCTGACAACGTGCTGCTGCAGACCACCCCTCAGGGCGTGGTGGCCAAGGTGAGGGTCACAGCCTGCAAGACCCGGCAGCAGCAGCATGTCAGACCCAGCTCATGCAGTGCATGCTCCTGGTGTGCCAGCCCCTGCTGCCAACCCACCCTCAGCAGCCTTGCTTTCTCCCAGGTGGCTGACCTGGGCCTGGGCGCCATCATGAGGGGAGGGCACACACACCTCAGCGGCGAGCGTGTGGGCACACAGCTTTACATTGCGCCAGAGGTGCTGCAGGGCCGCACCAGCCCAGCTGGGGATGTGTACAGCTTTGGGGTGCTGGCCTGGGAGCTGCTGCACGGCTGCACCGCATGGACTCGCCTGCTTCACATGTGGGTGGACCGACAAAATGCAACCACCAAGCAGCATCAGCCACTTGGGCCATCTAACCCTATTGTGTGGCTGCACATTGCCTGGTTTGGCCCCTGGCAGCATTATCAGTGGACTGCTGGTCTGAGGTGCCCAGTGGCCTGATCACGTCCTCCATGCACCACAGCTGTGCCCAGTGGGCTCACGACTGTCCACCCACTGCTTGTGACCTGGCCTGACCTTGTCTCATCCCCCTCTGCTGCCTGCCCCTGCCTTGTCCCACAGCACCCAGGAGCCGCAGCACCTGCAGAGCCTGGCGCCCCACCCACACCTGTTTGACCACGACTGGCGGCCCCAGCCTGACCCCACTGCTGCCGCCAAGGCACAGCCTGTGGTGAAGGGCCTCAGGGACTTGGTGGACTGCTGCCTGCAGCGCCAGCCCAACGCACGCCCCTCCTTCAAGGAACTGCTGCACTGGCTGGCGTTGCTGCTGCAGTTGCACCAGCGGACCCAGGACGGCACATGACACAACTGCCGCGTGTGTATCTAACCTATTGTGTCTGTGCCTTGTTTGTGATGTCGTATGTGCACATTTATGATCTTGCATGCATGATGTTTGCACTGTGTGTGCCAAGCCAGTGCACGCCGGATGCGGTGCACCAATGTTCTTACTCAGTCAGGCAGGCCAACCAGTGGCAAGGCAGCCCATCCAAGGCCCTGTTGTAGCGTAACAGGTATGTTTGTGCCAAACACATTGCCACTGGCACATGAGGTCACCCCGTTATGAGATTAAGTCAAATGCTGTATGGGACAAAGTGCTGTTGTGAAGCTGTATGTCTGCCATGATGACAAGTAGCTGTTCAGAATGCTAGTTGCAATGCGGTGAGATCAGGAGGATGAGGTTAAGAATGTGACGAGTCATGTGCTGCCCAGCCCAGTTCCTTTGCCCCGCCCCGCCCCGCCCCAGCCCAGCCCAGCCCAAGTGGTTCCTGGGTGGGGTAGTGGTCACTGAAGGCTCTGCAGCGGGACCTGCTGGGGCTTGGGGACGACGACTACCCTGAGTTCAGGTTCCCTCTAGAGCCTGACTGCACGTTTCCTTTTTTCACGCATACACTGGACCAGTGTTGTGAATATTCAGGTTTGCAGATTTCCAATTTTCTGATTTTCAGTGAAAATGAAAGTGTTTTATTGAAAAACTGAAAGAGTTTCATCGTCCATGCTGTCCGTGGATCCGCCATCTGTGGCGTTTTCTGGCTTGCGCTTCTTCCGCTGTGGCTGTAGCGCGCTGGCGCCAACCAAGTTAATCACAGCACAGCCAATCACTCTGCAACACCCGATCTGCGATCTGACCGGGGGCAGCACCCGGCCCTTTCAGATGTGCAGTGAAAACTGAAATTTTCACAACACTGCACTGGACCCTCTTGATGATGTCTGGCCAACTACGCATTGCGGCTCAGCATCTGTGTAGAGACCACGATATCAAGATGAGAGAATATCAGCAGTGAAGGCAGTGCACCGACCATTGTCGGCAGAATGTGGCGCACTCAATGTCAACAGCCAGAAGACGGTTTAAATGCTAGTGGTTTGTACCGCATGAAAGATTGCGACTAGAGCCCACTTTTTACAATCCCGACCTTGTTACTGCTACTTGCCACAGAGGTCCCGTACACGTCTGCTGTACTGCGCCACTGATGCAAGCCGGCGACCCACTATGCATCAAGCGCTGCTGCTGCTGCAGCTTGCATTAGTGTGGGGACTGTTGCGATGCGAAGCATTCACGTGGCAGGACTGCAGCGTATCTCAGCAGCGTACCCTTTGCACGCTGGGGCCTGGCGAAACCTGGACGCCCACTCCGCGCAACGTATCCGGGATCGTGACAATCACAGGCAACCCCGGCTTGCCCGCATCCACATTGGACCTCAGCATGTTGAGCCGCACTTCGCTGGGGCCAGGCAGGTGCAGCAGGCGCCGATCAGAGCTGGCTGAGCCTGGCTCCAGTCCCAGTGTGTAAGGCCCCTGGCAGCACTGCACTGACACCACTCTGTCCCTCACCCTGCAGCCAGCACTCTCGACCTTCAGGACCTCACAGTGGTCACTGACATCGCTGTGCCCAGGGCCACCACGCCACTCAGCTACCTTGTCCCCGTGAACCTGACGGGCTCAGGCGCCCCCTCCATCACCTACACCAACGTCACCCTGCGCCTGCCCAGCTCCTGCACCTCCCTGGCCCAGTACGCCAGCCTGCTGTGCAGAGGGACGGTCAACGCCAGCATGGTCATCAGCAGAGGGGGCGTGGGGTACCGCACCTGGGCCACTGCAGCCGTCAGCGCACGCAACCTGAACCTCACATGCGGGCGCTCCCTCCCCTCTTCCTTCAACCTGATGTGCTCCAGCGCTCCGGTGGCTGCGCCTGAGGAGCTGCTGGCAGCACTGGCCGCTGCTGGAGGGATGGATGAGGGCTCCACCAGCTTTGTTCACGTCCTCACCAACATCTCATTGCAGGTGCATGCCGTTTTGATTAGTCCCATGCTGGCAGCTGCGCACGGATGCTGAAGTGATGGTTTCCACTCTGCATCTCCTGACCCCTGCTGTCTAAGCCCCTTGCTGGGCTAGACCACAGGCTGCCCACTGACCCTGGCCCCTGGCTGCAGGGCTATGTCCCAGCGGCAGCCAGGGACTGCTCAAACGCAGGACGGCTGGCCACCATCACCAACAGGCTGGTGGTGGCAGGTGGGTCAGCCCGCATTCGACCTCCCCTACCTAGAGGTTAGGGTTAGGCTGCTGCTGGCAGATGGCTCACCTCCGTGCCTGCCCGCAAGCACAGCTAGAGCTACCGTGGACTCCTTGCTCTCGAACTCTTGCACAGTGGCCAGGCCTGGCAGTGCCAATGCTGGTGCACACTCACTAGCCTCGATGCTGTGGCTGCAGGGGTGCCCACGCCTGACAACCCACGACCAGAGCTGGACTGGGCCGCGTAAGATCTATGGCTCAGGCTCAGGCAGGGAGATGCTGTATTTGTACCGAAGGTGGTTTGCTGCTTGGTTGCCTGCAGGTGGTGCAACATTGTCACCGCATACGCAGCCAACTCCCAGGTCGTGTTCTACAACCTGACGCATGCCAACATGCCGCTGGGAGAAACCGCTAGCTTGCCCCTGTCGCTGTTTACGGCGCTTGGCTTCATGGTGCAGTTCTTGAGGTGGATGCATGGTCAAAGCACTGCAAGCTTACCTAGCTATGCAGCGGCTGTAGTCACAGGGCCTCACAGCCGGGCAAGGGCTGGCCCTAGGCAGAGGGGCTGCAAGCTTTGACATGTGCCTGTTGAGCTGGTGGCCACATCAAGCTGTTGATGACAGCTGGGTTCACTTGACTGCCAGGGCCGGACTTGGGCTTGGGCTGCTAAAGCTGGAGTTCAGGGACTGCACCCTGCTCATCCCCAATGATGAGGTGCGCCCTCCCCATCCCTGCACTGAACTGTATGGTGTCACCACAATCAATGTTATCGCCTGCTACAACGTGTGGTGCATTCGCTCCAGGACGACTGGCAGCAGCAATGTGATTGCCTGGTGTGAGATAGGGTTGTTGCTACAACATATGGTGCGTCTGCTTCAGGAAAACCAGCAGCAGCAGGGGGAAAGGGGTGGTCTCTGCTCTTGTCACATGCCTTGCTGTACAGATGACTTGGTGGACCTGGCTGAGTCAGAGCTCACCAGTCATGAACTGGATATTGCCTATGGATGTCTTCGAGGTAAGACCCAACAGGCTTCGTAGTTGCCATTACATGCTTGAAGTGGTTGGGGGTCTAGCAGAGGCACGTTTTATGTCCACCTGCATTTTGTATACATTATACACACGGGGTTGGCCAAAGCCTACATACCCTATGAAAAGTGTGCGTGTCACAATCTTTCACTGAACTGTTAGGCCCTCATGTTAGGCCCTTAACTCATACCTTGGCGATCTTTGTTAGCAACACTGCTAAAGACCGTGCACCGGACACCCTCATCCTCTAGATCCGCAACATGGTTGTAGTAGTAGGGCTGCCGGTTTGGATCTTGTCCATGTGTTATGACAGCTAAGTTCTGACCTTTGCTGTGCCAGCCAGAATTGGAAGCACCATGACCATTAGCCACGCCTCGCTAGCTGCGAGGAACTTGTGCTTCCACGTCGCAATCGGTGCATTGCGCGCATGTGTGAGTCGGCATGGGCAGGAATATAACTCAACAAATGCTTCATGCAGATAAACCTTGGCTTGCACCTCACCCGACCATCAGCCTAGACTCCAAACCACATGGCCCGTGCACTCTCCAAGCTACCCTGCCAGCACAGCCTTCGGGTCAGGCAAGCTAGTGGCAGCTGCCGAGGCCTACTACAGCTTCCGAAGGGGTCTTGAGTGCACTTCCCAACATGGTCAGTCCCAACAATATTGAGTGAGCTGCTCGACCCCTTAACGACATCATGTCCAGGGGTGGGGTAACTGCCACACCGAGGAGGCCCACAGCTTTGATGCAGCCTGGGGAGCAGTGGTTGTTCAACAGGTACAAGGGGTCTCAGGAGCAGGGGCAGAGGTGACTAGAATGGCACTGCCAGCAGCTATGGTCACTAGCTTTGGGCCCGTCATACATTTGTGCCACTCCTAGCAAGAAGTGGTGCATTGCCTATTTCCAGCATGGGCTTTACTGATGGTGTTCAACACCACCTGCCTGCGCCGCATCCTACGCATTTGCCTTGGCCTTGATGTGATCTCCAATGAGGTTTTGTACAAGCCCATTGTAGGCAGCTGGCTATCCATACATTCTTGCAACAGCACCAGTTGTAGTGAAGCAGCTGTTGCTTGCTAGGCTGGTGGTGGTGGGGCAGGTTTGATAGGCTGGGATGGTGTCGCCTATACACTCAGGCAAATCAGTAACAACATTTTTATGATTTGCGGGCTGAAATTCGGTACATAGCCCGGTGATGTGAACGAAGATTTATAAAAATGCGTGGTTGGTGAGATAACGCTATGGTTTTTTACTGTACCATTTGGTATGGTGCAGTACTGCGCCATGGGGTATATTGCAGTCTTGCTCCAGGTCATGGTACAGTTATGCACCATGAGAATCAAATGAAATTTGTAGCAAGCGAGACTTCCGCACCATGACATTATGAGTAATGTATCAACATAGTCACCGCTGTATCTTACCACCCAAGGCTGGGATTGATATTCCTCATATTCCTTGGCCAGTGCACTCACTTCCTGCAGCCCTTGCACCAGCTCAGGAATGTGACAGCCCTCACAGTTACATAATGGCGGCACAACATGCCAGTGCGACAAGGTTTGAACTCGAGTGGTCAGCTTAGCCCTCCACCTCGGTCGCATCCTTGACACCAAAGCCGGTGTAGACCTACGTTATCCTCTGCAACAAATAGACCTAGCTCTAGTGGTTATCTGTGTCAACCCATCGTGCCTCCTGCCTCACCACTCCTGTCTTGACGACCTGTGCCATCCACACTCACCCTGCTGCCTCTTGCAGGCTAACCTCACTGTGTCACCCCTAGTCAAAGAGCTGCGTCCTTCACGACTTACCTTCTTGTGGACAGACGTTCAGCTGGTCAGTGTTGAGGCCCAACCGCCATCAGCCCCGTTGTTAGTGCACGACACAGGTGAAGGGGCCTGGGTTGTTACCGTTGTCCCAGCCCTAACACATGCCCACGTGCCCCCGCCTTTCTCAGTGTGATGCTGATGTTGCTACTCTGCCTTCCATGCTGGCAGCTGGCTTTGCTGCAACGCTGGCACCTCATGTGCATGCATGGTGCTGCCTGGCTTGGCCTAGCCTGGCCTGCATCTGCGCTTGTGTGTGTTTCGTGAGTTCAGGAGGTTGAGGGAGCCCGCTTGCCTGGTGTTCAGCAAAGGCATTAGAGAAGAGGGACTCGGGTTGAGGTTAGGATTTAACTCAACCCGAAACCCCTACCCTAATCCTCACCCTAACCCCAATCCTGATGCTCTACTAGAGGCACTATGGCCAGTTTAAGCGCCATGCAACTAGGTCATGGGTCTGGCCTAGTGTGCAGGTGCGTTGCGCCTCAATGGCCTGGGCGCTAGCTTTTTCAAGATGGGCCAGGTTGTGGAGCCTGTGGTAACGCTGACAGCTCTGAACCTGGTTCCTAGGGGGCAACGTCCTTGGAGGATAGCCCAGCTCAAGAACAGTGTGAGGATGGTCTTGCCGAAGGTGATGACAGCGAACCTGGTGAGCAGTGCTTTACACCTGGCTGGGGTGGGCGGGGCAACCAAGGCAGGCACAGATGGCGGGGTAGGGACCTCACTGCTGGCAATTGGTGCTGAAGGTATCCTCTAGTCGTTGAAGGACACTACCAGCCATGTTGCAATTGTAATGGATACCATTTCCATGTTGTAAATGCAGTGCAGTAATGGATTAATTGTAATGGATACCAGTTCCATGTTGCATGAGTTATGTTGCATGAGTTTTTCTGCACAGCTGATTCATCTGAAAAAGCAAACCCTGGGGTGGTGTCCCTGACGGTGGATGCAGGTTTTGGCCACCCTAGCCTACACCACACCTCCGCTGCCCTGTTCTGTCTTGACTTGCCCCGCAGCCTCTCACTGTCCGTGTGGTGTATACGGGGCACCCTGGCCTGCCCCAGACGCTGATGATGGACCTGGCCGCTGCCCCCTCGCTCCTAGCGCTGGATGGCCCTGACGCGCAGCTCACCCTCAGCAACCTGGTGCTGGCCAATGCCGCCCCCCTGCTGTCGAGCCTCGTCTGCGGGGCAGTGGCCCAGCAGCAGGGCGTTGCCTGCACCAACCCTGACTCAGCACCTGGTGCAAGCAACACGTCCAGCCCTGAGGCAAGCAGCAGGGCCGTGTGGCGGGCCACTGGGCTGCCTGACCTGGCCGCTGTGTCCCCCCTGCCGCCCCTCTGCACCCCTGAGCTGGCAGACGCCCTGGGTGGCCTCACCAGCCTGCTGTGGTTCTTTGCCACCCCCCGCACCAGCCCCTCTGATCAGCCACCCCTGGCCAGTGCGCCCCTGGTGCTGGTGAACGTGACGCTGCTGCTGCCTGACCTGGAGCTGCGGGCCATCCGTGAGGTGGCTCAGGGCGGCAGCACCCGGGTGAACCTGCGGCCTGACACCCTGGACCTGCTGCGCGCCCAGCTGGCAGGACAGCAGGTGTGCCTGGCCAGGAGGGCGCTTCCTAGCTGGCTGACTGCCTGGCTGCCCGCTCTGCTGCTCCTGCTCAGCGTGCTTGGTGCTGCCTCTAGCCCTGACCAGACCAGCCGCTGCTGCTGCCACAGGTGCTGCCCGCTGCCTGGCCCCCTGGCGGTCTGACCTTCCCCTCCTTCTCCTGGTCAGTGCTGTTGCCACCCCCTCAACCTGGCACAGCCCTTGACCGTCATCACAACAATTTGAAGAAGCTAACATGACAGTAGTAAACCTGCCCTAAGTATGTACAGTGATCTATACAGTCATTGATATAGAGATTTGCAATGAATAGCTGACGAGTGTATGAACAACTACGACACTACGATGGAAAAGTACACACCGAGGCGCAGCCGGAGACGAGGACAAGTCAATCAGTTTCGCGTAATGTGCGAGGTCATTGCGCTTGTTTGGTGTATCTGAGGTACGTGGCCTGCCCCGTACCTCGCGGCCCGCCGAGATGTACAGGAGAGCGGTCAACGGCGGGTCAACTATGCGAACCTATAGACCTCGTCCTGGTGCTACATGGTTACCGCAACGTTTGCTTTGTCCATCCTTAAGTAATGAAGCCTGCTCGGAGCTCACCCGTGCACCTGTTAGTGCCAGCACCCCACTCAGCTCTGCTGCCCTGCTGCCTCCATCCAGGTTTGGCATCCGTGGCCTGGACGTCACTCTGGGCGCCTACACCCCCACCAACAGTTGGGGCCAACCCTGGGTGCAAGCGAATGGCAGTATCATAGAACTGGGCACGCTTACTGGCCTGACCACCGTGGTCCAGCCTGATGGCCCCCTCCTGCTGCCCCTGCCCCTCCCGCCACCCCCTGCCCCTGAGCCAGACCCACCACCTCCAAGGCCTGAGTATCCGGCAGCAGACCAGCCTCACACCGCCCCAGCTGGACCACAGAGCAGGCCCCCCACCCTCAGCCCTGCCCCTCATGACAGCAGCACCAGCCCCACAGCCCCTGCCCCATCTCCCAGCCCTAGCTTCAGCCTCAGTGCAGGCTCCCACAGCTTGAACACCTCCAGCGTGGTTGGTGCAGCAGTGGGCGCAGCCACCGCCATCCTGCTGCTGTGCTGTGTGGCTGTCATGTGGCTGCGAGCCAGGGCCGCTGCGTCACTCTCTCAACACAGTGCAGGACTGAGCGGTGCTGCAGACCCAACCAATGTACCTTGGCCGGCACTGCCACCAGCCTCCTCTGATCCCCTGCCTGGTGGGTGGAGCCACAGCAGCAGCAAGGGGCCATCAGCCACACCTCGTTGCTGCCTCAATGCAGTGCAGCCCATGGGGCACGCAGCCTTTTCCTGATGCCCAGTGCTGGTAACATGGCAGTGTGCAATACGCGTGGCAGCGCTGCACTAATCGCAGGAGGGGAGCCTGATGGAGAGGGCATTAAACCAATCACAGTAGTGATGCCAAGTGGCGCAGCTCACACTCCAGCGGCAGTAGAGCCCACAAGCCCAGCTGCAGTGGAGGCTAAGGGCGCAGCCCTGCCAGCTGCTGCGCCAAGCATCCACTGCTCCAGCCTGAGTGTGGTGTTGGGCCAGGCAGAGGTGGAGCAGGAGCTGAGGCTGGGGAAGCAGCTGGGGGCTGGAACCTATGGCACAGTGTTCCAGGGCACCTGGCGGGCCATGCAGGTGAAGGGCCCTGCTGAACTGGATGCAACACCTCTGCACTGGACATGCCACTTTGCATGCCTTGCTGCCAGCTTGTCTGCACTTGCACCCCTGGTCAATGGTCAGGAGCTGTGTGTGCAGGTCGCTGTGAAGCGGCTGGTGTTCTCTGGCCTGGCGGGTGATCTGCGCATCACTGGCCAGCGGCAGCAGGTGCTGAGGGAGGCTGAGCTGAACACACGGCTGGCGCACCCCCACCTGGTGGCCACCTACGCCTACTACCTCACCACCCTGGACACCAGCAGCAGCAGCAGCCAGGCAAGTCCCGTGCTGCCTGGATGGCCGAGCCAGGTGGGAGTCACAGTCATCCACTCCTGCTGCTGTCACCCATGGAGCTTGCTGACCCGCAGCCTGGGCTGGCTGCCTGCTGCCCGCTGCCGCCCCCTGCAGGGTCAGGGTGTCACTGATCACGCTCTGTACCTGGTCAGTGAGCTGTGCGAGCATGGCAGCCTGCTACAAGCCATTGAGGCAGGAAGGTGAGTGGTGGGCAGCACTGCTTGTTTTAGTTGCCCTCATGCCTGTTTTATGGTGTGGAAGGCTAAGCTGCCACATTTAGTAAGGTGGGGCTTGGCTGCATGTCTTGGCTGCATCTAGGCATATGATGCTGGGCTGGACCTTGGACAGCAACTTGAGCCTGAGCCACCCTGTGTTGCACTGAGCGCCAGCTGCCTTGAACCGACAACTTGAGCAACTAGTAAACTCTGGGTTGCCCTGAGCGTTGCCCTACAGCTTGCTGCCATGCTGTCTGTGCCGTTAAGGGCGTTTCATGTAAGCGGCCTGGTCACTGGCCTCGTCACAGGTCGTGTCCATGGATTGTGCTGCAGCCGTGGCAAGGAGGTTGCTCATGACCCTGCCATGGTGCCCTTGGCTTGAACCCTGGCTTGCTGCCTTGGTGTACACGGCCCCCTAAACAGGCCCTGCCCTGGGCTATGCGCCAGTGCTGTTAGGAACACATTTTGTTTGCTGTGCTGGGTGTGGCTGGGACGATGGTTGGCTCGTAGTATATCAGTGTCTGTGGACAGTAAACGCAAACACCCTGTCAGACACAACGGATGGTATGCAGGAGGGGACACCACAGCACCTCCTCCCTCACTGGGGGTGACTACTAGGGACCACTACGTACGGCCAGTGTTTTGGCTGTGTGGAGTTATGTCCCCATGCACGTGTTATGGGCACTTCCCACCTATGTAATTGCCTGATCCCTGTCACATGGCTATAGCTTAGAGTGGCATGACAGACATGCACTGATGTGAGCTGATAGCAGCTCAAGAGGGGGCACTCACTGCTGTGCCACAGCAGGAGGCTGCTGCTGGGCCTTGGGTGGGCCGGCTCGCAGCCGCTTGTAGCCAGGTCAGAATACTCCTTGCCCTTGGCTGGCAGCTTCACCTGGTCTGGCCACGACTACAGCTCCTGCGGCCGCCACCTGCTCTCCTCAATGCGCTGCATGTTCAGAGCTGCATCGCAGTCCCTGTCTACCCACTTGCCTGGCTGCGGAGCTGGTTTGGCATTGGCAGCCTTGCCCTTGCCTTTGCCTTTACTCTTGGTGGGCTGGGTTGTCTGGGTGGCCCGGGAAACCGTTCAGCCTTGCTGCGGTTGCTGGCGGGGGAGCGCTGGGCCCAGGCTCTGGGGCTGCTGCCTGTGTTGCTGCATGGCTGCATGGGGCCCCAGGCTGAGTGCAAGCATGCAACCATGACCAACAGCCCTGACACATGGCTAGCCATTGCTGGCCATGAGTGCCGACAGCCTTCCTTGGAGCCGTGTATTTTATATGTGTGCACCAGTGGTTAGCCCTCATGCCTGATTCACATCTGAAACGGCTATGGCCTAGGTATGATCCCTCAAGCTGCTAACTCGGCCCAACTTTGGCCCGAAGCTCAGGTCAGACAGTCAATGCAAAGTACGCACTAGGCCAGTTTGGTCAGGGACCAAATCTTCTGCACACCTCCCTTCGCCCCACACAGTACCCTGTCCTCATTGGCATGGTGATGGTGATGGTTGGCTCATAGTGGGTCATTGTCTTGTCAGTGGGCGGTGGTGTCCCCGACGGTGGATGCAGATTTTGGGACGCACAGCGCCAGAGAGCCCACATGGCCGAAGCCTTGGCTCTGCTGCGTGACGTTGCAATGGCCATGGTGAGGTGCTGAGGGGGCTGGCCCCTGCTTAGCTGAGTGGCCAGGATGCTAGGCTGAGTGACTTGGGTTGGCTGAATGGGTTGGGTTGGTTGTTAAGGTTGCCTGCATCCCTGCATGAGCCTCCATCCCTGCACACTGCTGCTAGCATGCACCTTGAGCGCACGTAAGGAGCTCAACCTGCATGGTCCCCTACCTCGGCCTCATACCAATTGGGCCTGGTCTTGACCATGCTACGTGACATTGCATAGGCCATGGTAAGTTGCAAGGGGGCAGCTGCCTAATGTTACCCATTTCGGCATGGTGTCCCAACTTCAACCCAGCTCACCTGCCAGCACCTGCCCTTGCCCTCACCCTTGTTGACCCTGGCTGCAGGCCTACCTCCACGGCTGCAACATCCTCCACCGGGTGGGTGGCCTCACCATGGCCTGCACCTGGCACCATGCTTACACCTAGGCCCTGTGCTGCCTGCACCCCTCCAGCCATGTCTTGGCAGCAGGGCCACCCAGGGTTGCTGACCAGCCGTGCCCACCTCAGCTCTCCCCTCATGCTTGCTGGCCTGCCCACTCCCATGCCTGCGTGGCTGCAGGACTTGAAGCCTGACAACGTGCTGCTGCAGACCACCCCTCAGGGTGTGGTGGCCAAGGTGAGGGTCACAGCCTGCAAGACCCGGCAGCAGCAGCATGTCAGACCCAGCTCATGCAGTGCATGCTCCTGGTGTGCCAGCCCTGCTGCCAACCCACCCTCAGCAGCCTTGCTTTCTCCCAGGTGGCTGACCTGGGCCTGGGCGCCATCATGAGGGGAGGGCACACACACCTCAGCGGCGAACGCGTGGGCACACAGCTTTACATTGCGCCAGAGGTGCTGCAGGGCCGCACCAGCCCAGCTGGGGACGTGTACAGCTTTGGGGTGCTGGCCTGGGAGCTGCTGCACGGCTGCACCGCATGGGCTCGCCTGCTGCAGATGTGGGTGGACTAACAAACTGCAACCACCAGGCAGCATCAGCCACTTGGGCCATCTAACCCTATTGTGTGGCTGCCCATTGCCTGGTTTGACCCCTGGCAGCATTGTCAGTGGACTGCTGGTCTGAGGTGCCCAGTGGCCTGATCACGTCCTCCATGCACCACAGCTGTGCCCAGTGGGCTCACGACTGTCCATGCACTGCTTGTGACCTGGCCTGACCTTGTCCCGTCCTCCTCTGCTGCCTGCCCCTGCCTTGTCCCACAGCACCCAGGAGCCGCAGCACCTGCAGAGCCTGGCGCCCCACCCACACCTGTTTGACCACGACTGGCGGCCCCAGCCTGACCCCACTGCTGCCGCCAAGGCACAGCCTGTGGTGAAGGGCCTCAGGGACTTGGTGGACTGCTGCCTGCAGCGCCAGCCCAACGCACGCCCCTCCTTCAAGGAACTGCTGCACTGGCTGGCGTTGCTGCTGCAGTTGCACCAGCGGACCCAGGACGGCACATGACACAACTGCCGCGTGTGTATCTAACCTATTGTGTCTGTGCCTTGTTTGTGATGTCGTATGTGCACATTTATGATCTTGCATGCATGATGTTTGCACTGTGTGTGCCAAGCCAGTGCACGCCGGATGCGGTGCACCAATGTTCTTACTCAGTCAGGCAGGCCAACCAGTGGCAAGGCAGCCCATCCAAGGCCCTGTTGTAGCGTAACAGGTATGTTTGTGCCAAACACATTGCCACTGGCACATGAGGTCACCCCGTTATGAGATTAAGTCAAATGCTGTATGGGACAAAGTGCTGTTGTGAAGCTGTATGTCTGCCATGATGACAAGTAGCTGTTCAGAATGCTAGTTGCAATGCGGTGAGATCAGGAGGATGAGGTTAAGAATGTGACGAGTCATGTGCTGCCCAGCCCAGTTCCTTTGCCCCGCCCCGCCCCGCCCCAGCCCAGCCCAGCCCAAGTGGTTCCTGGGTGGGGTAGTGGTCACTGAAGGCTCTGCAGCGGGACCTGCTGGGGCTTGGGGACGACGACTACCCTGAGTTCAGGTTCCCTCTAGAGCCTGACTGCACGTTTCCTTTTTTCACGCATACACTGGACCAGTGTTGTGAATATTCAGGTTTGCAGATTTCCAATTTTCTGATTTTCAGTGAAAATGAAAGTGTTTTATTGAAAAACTGAAAGAGTTTCATCGTCCATGCTGTCCGTGGATCCGCCATCTGTGGCGTTTTCTGGCTTGCGCTTCTTCCGCTGTGGCTGTAGCGCGCTGGCGCCAACCAAGTTAATCACAGCACAGCCAATCACTCTGCAACACCCGATCTGCGATCTGACCGGGGGCAGCACCCGGCCCTTTCAGATGTGCAGTGAAAACTGAAATTTTCACAACACTGCACTGGACCCTCTTGATGATGTCTGGCCAACTACGCATTGCGGCTCAGCATCTGTGTAGAGACCACGATATCAAGATGAGAGAATATCAGCAGTGAAGGCAGTGCACCGACCATTGTCGGCAGAATGTGGCGCACTCAATGTCAACAGCCAGAAGACGGTTTAAATGCTAGTGGTTTGTACCGCATGAAAGATTGCGACTAGAGCCCACTTTTTACAATCCCGACCTTGTTACTGCTACTTGCCACAGAGGTCCCGTACACGTCTGCTGTACTGCGCCACTGATGCAAGCCGGCGACCCACTATGCATCAAGCGCTGCTGCTGCTGCTGCTTGCATTAGTGTGGGGACTGTTGCGATGCGAAGCATTCACGTGGCAGGACTGCAGCGTATCTCAGCAGCGTACCCTTTGCACGCTGGGGCCTGGCGAAACCTGGACGCCCACTCCGCGCAACGTATCCGGGATCGTGACAATCACAGGCAACCCCGGCTTGCCCGCATCCACATTGGACCTCAGCATGTTGAGCCGCACTTCGCTGGGGCCAGGCAGGTGCAGCAGGCGCCGATCAGAGCTGGCTGAGCCTGGCTCCAGTCCCAGTGTGTAAGGCCCCTGGCAGCACTGCACTGACACCACTCTGTCCCTCACCCTGCAGCCAGCACTCTCGACCTTCAGGACCTCACAGTGGTCACTGACATCGCTGTGCCCAGGGCCACCACGCCACTCAGCTACCTTGTCCCCGTGAACCTGACGGGCTCAGGCGCCCCCTCCATCACCTACACCAACGTCACCCTGCGCCTGCCCAGCTCCTGCACCTCCCTGGCCCAGTACGCCAGCCTGCTGTGCAGAGGGACGGTCAACGCCAGCATGGTCATCAGCAGAGGGGGCGTGGGGTACCGCACCTGGGCCACTGCAGCCGTCAGCGCACGCAACCTGAACCTCACATGCGGGCGCTCCCTCCCCTCTTCCTTCAACCTGATGTGCTCCAGCGCTCCGGTCGCTGCGCCTGAGGAGCTGCTGGCAGCACTGGCCGCTGCTGGAGGGATGGATGAGGGCTCCACCAGCTTTGTTCACGTCCTCACCAACATCTCATTGCAGGTGCATGTTATTTACATTGTCTTGGTTAGTCCCATGCTGGCAGCTGCGCACGGATGCTGAAGTGATGGTTTCCACCCTGCATCTCTTGACCCCTGCTCCATAAGCCCTTGCTGGGCTAGGCCTCAGGCTGCCCACTGACCCTGGCCCCTGGCTGCAGGGCTATGTCCCAGCGGCAGCCAGGGACTGCTCTGACGCAGGACGGCTGGCTACCATTACCAACAGGCTGGTGGTGGCAGGTAGGTCAGCCCACATTCGACCACCCCTACATTCGATCTCCCCTACCTAGAGGTTAGGGTTAGGCTGCTGCTGGCAGATGGCTCACCTCCCTGCCTGCCCGCAAGCACAGCTAAAGCTACGACGGACTCCTTGCTCTCAAGCTTTTGCACAGTGGCCAGGCCTGGCAGTGCCAATGCTGGTGCACACTCACTAGCCTCGATGCTGTGGCTGCAGGGGTGCCCACGCCTGACAACCCACGACCAGAGCTGGACTGGGCCGCGTAAGATCTATGGCTCAGGATAAGGCAGGGAGATGCTGTATCTGTACCGAAGGTGGTTTGCTGCTTGGTTGCCTGCAGGTGGTGCAACATTGTCACCGCATACGCAGCCAACTCACAGGTCGTGTTCTACAACCTGACGCATGCCAACATGCCGCTGGGAGAAACCGCTAGCTTGCCCCTATCGCTGTTCACGGCGCTTGGCTTCATGGTGCAGTTCTTGAGGTGAATGCATGGTCAAAGCACTGCAAGCTCACCTAGCTATGCAGCGGCTGTAGTCACTGGGCCTCACAGCTGGGCAAGGGCTGGCCCTAAACAGAGGGCCTGCAAGCTTTGACATGTGCCTGTTGAGCCGGTGGGCACATCAAGCTGTAGATGGCAGCTGTGGTCACTTGACTGCCAGGACCGGAGTTGGGCTTGGGCTGCTGAAACTGGAGTTCAGGGATTGCACCCTGCTCATTCCCAGTGATGAGGTGAGCCCTCCCCACCCCTGCACTCAACTGTATGCTGTCACTACAATCAATGTGATTGCCTGGTGTGACATAGGGTTGCTGCTACAACACATGGTGCGTCTGCTCCAGGAAGACCAGCAGCAGCAGGGTGAAAGGGGTGAACTCTGGTCTTGCCACATGCCTTGCTGTACAGATGACATGGTGGACCTGGCTGAGTCAGAGCTCACCCGTCATGAACTGGATATTGCCTTTCGAACATTTCCAGGTAAGACTCAAGAAGCTCAGACGTTGCCGATACATGCTTGAAGTGGCTGGGGACCAGCAGTCACACCTTCAAAGTCTACCTATGTGTACTTTCTCGTTTGATTCGCGTCCGCGCACCGTTATTTGGGCCTCCCGAAATCTTATTTGACACTTACTTGGCCTGCGTAATTAGTGTCGCGATGGACCGCTTCGTGGTCCGTGGCATCAGTGCCGATGACTCCGCTGAAAATTCTATGCTAGGTTGACCAACACGATGAATTGCTCCATCAAAGGGCTCTCGATCGTGAAGATGCGGCTATTAAGAGGCATGTATCTGAAGCCTCTCAGCTTGGTGTAGGCTGTTGCCCACCAGTCCATCAGCGACATGAGTTACCTCGTTTAGTGGTTACACGGATGCTGGCACCCTGCTTGCTTTTGATGACATCTACCCAGCGAGCTGTCATGACTAAGATGGGCCGCTTGTTTGGGGTGCCCGGCCAAGAACAAGCCTAAGCCAGCACCAACAGCACAAGTCACGCCCACTCCCACACGCAAGCATGCACGGTTGGTGCGCAACACCAGCAGCAGCGCCAACAGCAGCAACGCCAGCACCAGCAGTGCCAGCAATTGCCGCAGCAACAAGAGCAGCAGTGGCAATAGCAGTGCCAGCAGCATGGGGTGGATAGTAGGCAAGTGTCAGCCAGGGTGGCTGGCCATACGAAGTCAGCTGTTGGGGTGGTTGGCCAGGCTGGGGCAGCAGCTTAGGAGGCTGGCCGCACCAAGTCAGCTATTGTGGTGCTTGCCTTGGCCAAGGCTGCGGCATGGGTGACTGCTAGGGCATGCACGTTTGAGTGTTCAGAGGAGGAGGAAGAGATATGCCAGCACTGCAAGCAGCCACATGAGCACCATGACTTCATGGGGAAGGTTCAGTGCCCTTTCTAGTGCAAATTCTAGACATTGACTTGGTGCACAGCGACAGTACCCGTGCACAGTGGCTGTGACTTGGTGACCGGGTGGCTTGACTTGGTGACCTGTGCAAGAGGTGTATAGACCACGGAGGATTGACATGGTATGCAAGGGATGGCTGTATAGAATATTTCTAAGCACACCCACATCCTCAAAACTGTATTTTGCTGCCAATTGTGCATCGGGGAAAGGAAACAAAGTTTAGTTTGGGTCGGGAAAGAGTATTTACTTTTATTGTTCGGGGCCTCGCGAACCGTAAGAGATAGTACGGTATGGCATTTTTCTTTTGTGAGTACGAAGGTAGACATGGCCTTTTGAATTTAGGCTGAGTGTATGGCATGTTCAATGCGCATAAGGTCTGTGGCACCTTATGTCGATGGCCCTATGTGTCTCACCGGGAGGTAGTTGCGGTGTGCCCCGTAGACTGTGTTGCTGACGTTTGGGCTCCAACAATTCTATCTCATCAACGCAACTGAGCGCGGTAGCCCTGCGGAGATAATGCTAGGCTGGCATGTATAATTGTATACGCCGGGCTGGCATGTAAATCTCAAGCTTTAAGCTCTTGGTAGGCTTCATTAGTTTTTGTTGGACGGAGAGAGCGCTACGTTATAGCTACTAAGCTCTGATGTCTAAAACTTTGCATAAATGGCCCGCTGTCGACCGCGCTTTTGTATAATTGTCGGGCTGTGGGGTGCGCTTCTACATTCGACGGGCCGCAGGGTACGCTCTAGCATCTTAGACGGGGCCGCGGACCTCACATATACGGCGAAAGTAATGGTATCGTCCTCGTCCATGCGGCCATACACACCTCGGCTTCGCCTCGGTGTGGATGTCCGCATCGTCTTAGTCTCGTCCATCGTTCTCACATATTGTACTCAGCCCACCGGTTATCCATTACATATGCTCCATCTTAAATGACCCGCCATTGATTGTGCTTGTGCATCAGGGCTGCTGCCAGCACAGCCTCGGGGTGAGGCTAGCTTGCGGCACCTGGGAATGCCTCTGTAACTGCTGGGAGGGGTGTTGAGCGCACCTATAAACATTGCCAAGCCAACAACATGGAGTGAGCTGCTCCACCCTCAACAGCAGCAGCAGGGATGGGCAACCGCCACGCCGAGCCGGCTCTGGGGAGCAGTGGTTGTTTAATAGGTACAAGGGGTCTCAGGAGCTGGGGCAGAGGTGACTAGAATGGCACTGCCAGCAGCTATGGTCACTAGCTTTGGGCGCGTCATTTATTGGTGCCACTCCAAGCAAGAAGTGGCGCATTGCCTTCGATCTTGGCATGGGCTCTCATCCAGCAAAGCCTCCCCCTTCACCATAGCATGTCACAGCATGTCAGCACCCCCACCAAGGTTTTAGCCAACAAGGCCCTGATAGTGCCCCAATATGCACCAGCTGAGTCATAGGCTATGTCACAGCAGCTGCTGCAACAGCTGGATGCGTTCATCTTCACCGGCTTGCGCCGCATCTTGCGCATCCGCCTTGGCCCTGATGTGATCCGCATTCAAACCAGTGTTTTTATTTTCGTCCTGACACATTATTCATAGGTAAAAGTTATATGGCCCAGGCTCATACCCTTGATACTAGCACGATGCGTTGTAGTGCAGCTCACAAAGCGATCATTTCATAGCGATAAACGACCTGTGAAACGTGGCATTTCATAGCGAACGCTATATGTAACGCGCAAAAACAAACACTGATTCAAATCGGTTTGTGTTGAATAGGTCACATGGCCAGCACATGGCATTGTGAAGCACAACTGTTGTTTGCCACAGCACCCATGGTGGTGGGGCAGGTCGGACAGGCTGGCAGGGTGCCGCCTAGGCCTGTGGAGTGTTTGCACATGATCTGGAACAACGTGGCACAGGCATCAGTGCAGGCTGTAGGTCTTGGCTAGCCATGTACCAGAAGCGGGAGACATGCTGGTCCTTGCGAGATGGTTTGCCACCAGGCTCATGCCAATGTTATGGAAGTAGGCTCCAGGGAGCAAGCTCGTCTGGGATGGCCAGGGCTTTTGTGGACACCTGTGGAGTTGAACCTTCTCATCTTCTCTGGCCGGTGCACTCACTCCCTGCAGCCCTTGAACCAGCTCAGTAATGTGACAGGCAGCCATAGGAAGATAATGGCTGAGGCGGCATGGCATGTCATTGCACAAGGGTTCAGACACCAAACCCAACCAGTAAGCTTAGCTTCACACTTCTCCCAGAGCCACAATAAGGAGCTTTCTGAAGCAGGCCTCCCTCCCCAAATGAAGCAGCTGCTGAAAGCTGTAGCCACCTCAGCTGACCTCGTGTAAGCAGTTGTGCAACGCCTGGCCTAGGTCCATGGTATGACAGGGCCATAGAGAAGTTGTAAAAGAAGCGGGAATTGGCTGGGTTGGGTGCTGCAAGGGTTGCTAAGGGCGCTAAGGGTTCTCATAAGTAGGTTTAAGGCACACAACCCTGACCATGACCTGTTGACCACATCAGCTTTCTGATCTGGAGGTTTGTCTTGTCTTGAGCGTCCTACCACAGATCACTACGTTGTAACCCCGTTTTTGAACGGTAACTCACTGGCCAAGTCACACTTTCTCAATCACTTAGCCAATGCTGGGACAAAAGCACCGGCAAGTAGGCGACTCGTAGACCTCTATGGGGATGCAACTTGCATTCTTGGCACCAATGTTGGTGAAGAACTATGTTACTCTCCCCAGCAGATAGACCAAACTCAGAGTTTTGTCTGTGTCTACCCACCCAGCCTCCTGTCTCGGCAACCTGCGTCATCCACAGCCTCCCTGCTGCCACCTGCAGGCTAACCTCTCAGCGTCGTCCCTAGTCAAGGAGCTGCGTCCCTCACTACTAACATTTTTGTGGACAGACGTGCAGCTGGTCAGTGTGGAGGCCCAGCTGCCCTCAGTCCCCCTGCTGGTGCACGACACAGGTGAAGGGGCCTGGGTTGTCACCGTTGTCCCAGCCCTGACACCTGCCCATGCACCCCCGCCTTTGTCAGTGTGATGCTGTTGTTGCAGCTCTGCCTTCCATGCTGGCAGCTGACCCTGCTGCAGCGTTGGCACCTTATGCGCTTGCATGGTGCTGCCTGGCATGGCATGGCATGGCCTGCACCTCTACTTGTGTGATCCAGGCGTTCAGGATGTTGAGGGAGCCCGCTTGCCTGGTGTTCCAGCAGAGGCATCACATGAGAGGCGCTATGGCCAGTTTAGGCAGCATGCAACCAGGTCATGGGTCTGGCCTGGTGTGCAGGTGCGTTGCGCCTCAATGGCCTGGGCGCTAGCTTGTTCAAGATGGGCCAGGTTGTGGAGCCTGTAGTAACGCTGACAGCACTGGATCTGGTTCCCAGGGTGGAACGCCCCTGGAGGATAGCTCAGCTCAAGTACAATGCGAGGGCGGTCTTGCCAGATGTGATGACAGCAAACCTGGTGAGCAGTACTTCATCAAAAACCTTTGTGCACCTTCTTAAAACCGCATGCTCTCCGCTAAACACAATGCACGACACAAAACAGTTTGAGCAGCAGGTGGTATCGCACTGCTGTCCTCCTCCTGACTCCACCATACCTTTACTGCCCTGTTCCGTCGCCTCCACCCGCAGACCATGCGCGGCCGTGTGGTGTTCACTGGGCACCCCGCCCTGCCCCAGACGCTGATGATGGACCTGGCCGCTGCCCCCCCCCTCCTAGCTCTGGTTGGCTCTGACACCCAGCTCACCCTCAGCAACCTGGTGCTGGCCAATGCCGCCCCCCTGCTGTCGAGCCTGGTCTGCGGGGCAGTGGCCCAGCAGCAGGGCGTTGCCTGCACCAACCCTGACTCAGCACCTGGTGCAAGCAACATGTCCAGCCTTGAGGCAAGCAGCAGGGCCGTGTGGCGGGCCACTGGGCTGCCTGACCTGGCCGCTGTGTCCCCCCTGCCGCCCCTCTGCACCCCTGAGCTGGCACACGCCCTGGGTGGCCTCACCAGCCTGCTGTGGTTCTTTGCCACACCCCGCACCAGCCCCTCTGAGCAGCCACCCCTGGCCAGTGCGCCCCTGGTGCTGGTGAACGTGACGCTGCTGCTGCCTGACCTGGAGCTGCGGGCCATCCGTGAGGTGGCTCAGGGCGGCAGCACCCGGGTGAACCTGCGGCCTGACACCCTGGACCTGCTGCGCGCCCAGCTGGCAGGACAGCAGGTGTGCCTGGCCAGGAGGGCGCTGCCTGGCTGGCTGACTGCTGAGCTGCCCGCTCTGCTGCTCTTGCTCAGTGTGCTTGGTGCTGCCTCTAGCCCTGACCAGACCAGACGCTGCTGCTGCCACAGGTGCTGCCCGCTGCCTGGCCCCCTGGCGGTCTGACCTTCCCCTCCTTCTCCTGGTCAGTGTTATTGCCACCCCCTCAATCTGGCGCAGCCCTTCACTGTCATCACAACAATTGAAGAAGCTAACATGACAGTAGTAAACCTGCCCTAAATATATACTGTGATCTATACAGTCATTGATATAGAGATATGCCATGAATAGCCGACGAGTGTATGAACAACTACGACACGATGGAAAAGTACACACCGAGGCGCAGTCGGAGACGAGGACAAGTCAATCAGTTTCGCGTAATGTGCGAGGTCATTGCGCTTGTTTGGTAAATCTGAGGTACTTGGCCCGCCCCGTACCTCGCGGTCCGCCGAAATGTACAGGAGAGCGGTCAACGGCGGGTCAACTATGCGAGTCACTTTTTACTATGAGAGTACTATGTTTAGTAAAGAAGCATGCTCGTAGCTCACCCGTGCACCTGTTAGTGACAGCACCCCACTCAGCTCTGCTGCCCTGACACCTCCATCCAGGTTTGGGCTCCGTGGCCTGGACGTCACTCTGGGCGCCTACACCCCCACCAACAGTTGGGGCCAACCCTGGGTGCAAGCGAATGGCAGTATCATAGAACTGGGCACGCTTACTGGCCTGACCACCATGATCATTCCTGACGGCCCCCTCCTGCTGCCCCTGCCCCTCCCGCCACCCCCTGCCCCTGAGCCAGACCCACCACCTCCAAGGCCTGAGTATCCGGCAGCAGACCAGCCTCACCCCGCCCCAGCTGGACCACAGAGCAGGCCCCCCACCCTCAGCCCTGCCCCTCATGACAGCAGCACCAGCCCCACAGCCCCTGCCCCATCTCCCAGCCCTAGCTTCAGCCTCAGTGCAGGCTCCCACAGCTTGAACACCTCCAGCGTGGTTGGTGCAGCAGTGGGCGCAGCCACCGCCATCCTGCTGCTGTGCTGTGTGGCTGTCATGTGGCTGCGAGCCAGGGCCGCTGCGTCACTCTCTCAACACAGTGCAGGACTGAGCGGTGCTGCAGACCCAACCAATGTACCTTGGCCGGCACTGCCACCAGCCTCCTCTGATCCCCTGCCTGGTGGGTGGAGCCACAGCAGCAGCAAGGGGCCATCAGCCACACCTCGTTGCTGCCTCAATGCAGTGCAGCCCATGGGGCACGCAGCCTTTTCCTGATGCCCAGTGCTGGTAACATGGCAGTGTGCAATACGCGTGGCAGCGCTGCACTAATCGCAGGAGGGGAGCCTGATGGAGAGGGCATTAAACCAATCACAGTAGTGATGCCAAGTGGCGCAGCTCACACTCCAGCGGCAGTAGAGCCCACAAGCCCAGCTGCAGTGGAGGCTAAGGGCGCAGCCCTGCCAGCTGCTGCGCCAAGCATCCACTGCTCCAGCCTGAGTGTGGTGTTGGGCCAGGCAGAGGTGGAGCAGGAGCTGAGGCTGGGGAAGCAGCTGGGGGCTGGAACCTATGGCACAGTGTTCCAGGGCACCTGGCGGGGCATGCAGGTGAAGGGCCTGCTGGACTGGATGCAACACCTCTGCACTGGACATGCCACTTTGCACGCCTTGCTGCCAGCTTGTCTGCACTTGCACCCCTGGTCAATGGTCAGGAGCTGTGTGTGCAGGTCGCTGTGAAGCGGCTGGTGTTCTCTGGCCTGGCGGGTGATCTGCGCATCACTGGCCAGCGGCAGCAGGTGCTGAGGGAGGCTGAGCTGAACACACGGCTGGCGCACCCCCACCTGGTGGCCACCTACGCTTACTACCTCACCACCTTGGACACCAGCAGCAGCAGCAGCCAGGCAAGTCCCATGCTGCCTGGATGGCCGAGCCAGGTGGGAGTCACACTCATCCACACCTGCTGCTGTCACCCATGGAGCTTGCTGACCCGCTGCTTGGGCTGGCTGCCTGCTGCCCGCTGCCGCCCCCTGCAGGGTCAGGGTGTCACTGATCACGCTCTGTACCTGGTCAGTGAGCTGTGCGAGCATGGCAGCCTGCTACAAGCCATTGAGGCAGGAAGGTGAGTGGTGGGCAGCACTGCTTGTTTTAGTTGCCCTCATGCCTGTTTTAGGGTGTGGAAGGCTAAGCTGCCACATGTAGTAAGGCAGGGCTTGGCTGCATGTCTTGGCTGCATCTAGGCATATGATGCTGGGCTGGACCTTGGACAGCAACTTGAGCCTGAGCCACCCTGTGTTGCACTGAGCGCCAGCTGCCTTGAACCGACAACTTGAGCAACTAGTAAACTCTGGGTTGCCCTGAGCGTTGCCCTACAGCTTGCTGCCATGCTGTCTGTGCCGTTAAGGGCGTTTCATGTAAGAGGCCTGGTCACTGGCCTGGTCACAGGTCATGTCCATGGATTGTGCTGCAGCCGTGGCAAGGAGGTTGCTCATGACCCTGCCATGGTGCCCTTGGCTTGAACCCTGGCTTGCTGCCTTGGTGTACACGGCCCCCTAAACAGGCCCTGCCCTGGGCTATGCGCCAGTGCTGTTAGGAACACATTTTGTTTGCTGTGCTGGGTGTGGCTGGGACGATGGTTGGCTCATAGTAGATCCGTGTCTGTGGACAGTAAACGCAAACAGCCTGTCAGACACAACGGATGGTATGCAGGAGGGGACACCACAGCACCTCCTCCCTCACTGGGGGTGACTACTAGGGACCACTACGTACGGCCAGTGTTTTGGCTGTGTGGAGTTATGTCCCCATGCACATGTTATTAGCACTTCCCACCTATGTAATTGCCTGATCCCTGTCACATGGCTATAGCTTAGAGTGGCATGACAGACATGCACTGATGTGAGCTGATAGCAGCTCAAGAGGGGGCACACACTGATGTGCCACAGCAGGAGGCTGCTGCTGGGCCTTGGGTGGGCGGTCTCGCAGCCGCTTGTAGCCAGGTCAGAATACTCCTTGCCCTTGGCTGGCAGCTTCACCTGGTCTGGCCACGACTACAGCTCCTGCGGCCGCCACCTGCTCTCCTCAATGCGCTGCATGTTCAGAGCTGCATTGCAGTCCCTGTCTACCCACCTGCCTGGCTGCGGAGCTGGCTTGGCATTGGAAGCCTTGCCGTTGCCTTTGCCTTTACCCTTGGTGGGCTAGGTTGGCTATGTGGCCCGGGAAACCATTCAGCCTTGCTGCGGTTGCTGGCGGGGGAGCGCTGGGCCCAGGCTCTGGGGCAGCTGCCTGTGTTGCTGCATGGCTGCATGGGGCCCCAGACTCGCTGAGTGCAAGCATGTAACCATGACCAACAGCCCTTACACATGGCTAGCCATTGCTGGCTATGATGCCAACAGCCTTCCTTGGAGCCATGTATTTAATAATGTGCACCAGTGGTTAGCCCTCATGCCTGGTTCACATGTGAAACGGCCATGGCCTAGGTATGATTCCTCAAGCTGGTAACTCGGCCCAACTTTGGCCCGAAGCTCAGGTCGAACAGTCAATGCAAAGTACGCACTAGGCCAGTTTGGTAGGACCAAGTCTTCTGCACACCTCCCTTCTCCCCACACAGTACCCTGTCCACATCGGCATGGTGATGGTGATGGTTGGCTCATAGTGGGTCATTGTCAGTGGGCGGTGGAGACCCTGACGGTGGATGCAGGTTTTGGGACGCACAGCGCCAGAGACCCCACATGGCCGAAGCCTTGGCTCTGCTGCGTGACGTTGCAATGGCCATGGTGAGGTGCTGAGGGGGCTGGCCCCTGCTTAGCTGAGTGGCCTGGGTTATGAGAATGGGTTGGGTTGGCTGAATGGGTTGGGTTGCTGGAAAAAATGGTTGCTAAGGTTGCGTTGCTAAGGTTGGGTTGCTAAGGTTGCCTGCATCAGCCTCCATCCCTGCACACTGCTGCTAGCCAGCAATTTCAGTGGGACTCACGCAAGGTGCTCATCCTGCATGGTCCCCTACCTCGACCTCATACCACTTGGGCCTGATCTTGACCATGCTACGTGACATTGCATAGGCCATGGTAAGTTGCAAGGGGGCAGCTGCCTAATGTTACCCATTTCGGCATGGTGTCCCAACTTCAACCCAGCTCACCTGCCAGCACCTGCCCTTGCCCTCACCCTTGTTGACCCTGGCTGCAGGCCTACCTCCACGGCTGCAACATCCTCCACCGGGTGGGTGGCCTCACCATGGCCTGCACCTGGCACCATGCTTACACCTAGGCCCTGTGCTGCCTGCACCCCTCCAGCCATGTCTTGGCAGCAGGGCCACCCAGGGTTGCTGACCAGCCGTGCCCACCTCAGCTCTCCCCTCATGCTTGCTGGCCTGCCCACTCCCATGCCTGCGTGGCTGCAGGACTTGAAGCCTGACAACGTGCTGCTGCAGACCACCCCTCAGGGCGTGGTGGCCAAGGTGAGGGTCACAGCCTGCAAGACCCGGCAGCAGCAGCATGTCAGACCCAGCTCATGCAGTGCATGCTCCTGGTGTGCCAGCCCCTGCTGCCAACCCACCCTCAGCAGCCTTGCTTTCTCCCAGGTGGCTGACCTGGGCCTGGGCGCCATCATGAGGGCAGGGCACTCACACCTCAGCGGCGAACGTGTGGGCACACAGCTTTACATTGCGCCAGAGGTGCTGCAGGGCCGCACCAGCCCAGCTGGGGACGTGTACAGCTTTGGGGTGCTGGCCTGGGAGCTGCTGCACGGCTGCACCGCATGGGACCGCCTGCTGCAGATGTGGGTGGACTAACAAACTGCAACCACCAGGCAGCATCAGCCACTTGCGCCATCTAACCCTATTGTGTGGCTGCCCATTGCCTGGTTTGGCCCCTGGCAGCATTGTCAGTGGACTGCTGGTCTGAGGTGCCCAGTGGCCTGATCACGTCCTCCATGCACCACAGATGTGCCCAGTGGGCTCACAACTGTCCATGCACTGCTTGTGACCTGGCCTGACCTTGTCTCATCCCCCTCTGCTGCCTGCCCCTGCCTTGTCCCACAGCACCCAGGAGCCGCAGCACCTGCAGAGCCTGGCGCCCCACCCACGCCTGTTTGACCACGACTGGCGGCCCCAGCCTGACCCCACTGCTGCTGCCAAGGCGCAGCCTGTGGTGAAGGGCCTCAGGGACTTGGTGGACTGCTGCCTGCAGCGCCAGCCCAACGCGCGCCCCTCCTTCAAGGAACTGCTACCCTGGCTGGTGTTGCTGCTGCAGTTGCACCAGCGGACCCTGGACGGCACATGACACAAGTGCCTCGTGTGTATTCAACCTATGGTGTCAGTGCCTTGTTTGTGATGTCGTATGTGCACATTTATGATCTTGCATGCATGATGTTTGCACTGAGCGTGCCAAGCCAGTGCACGCCGGATGCGTTACACCAATGATCTTACTCAGTCAGGCAGGCCAACCAGTGGCAAGGCAGCCCATCCAAGGCCCTGTTGTAGCGTTACAGGTATGTTTGTGCCAAACACATTGCCACTGGCACATGAGGTCAACCCATCATGAGATTAAGTCAAATGCTGTATGGGACAAAGTGCTGTTGTGAAGCTGTATGTCTGCCATGATGACAAGTAGCTGTTCAGAATGCTAGTTGCAATGCGATGAGATCAGGAGGATGTGGTTTAAGAGTGTGACAAGACCCGTTGGGAGATATCGGTCCTTGGCCAGCCCCCTTGCACGCCTCCTCCTGTCCCTCATCGCCTCGCCCCTGCCAGGGATGTCCCATGGCTGTTCTGTGGACGAACAACCGTCTTGGTGCGCTTTTAGACAGGCGCAGGAGCCTGGCAGCGAGGCGCAACTATGTCCCGACCTCGTTGTACTGCCTTGGTCAAATGTGCACTTGCACTGACTCAGCCTGACCCCAGCCACATCAGGTTGCCAGCTTCTGCATATCGGGCGTGTGTAGACATGTGTGCGGCAAACATGAAAATCCGTAGTATATGTTCCTGGCTCGCGTCGCTATTGTTTATGGCGAGGAAGAAGAGACGAACAGGTGTGGGTGTGCCTAGAGCAGTGCCGGAGGATCCCGACTTCGACATATTTGACCGCGGCGAGGCAGGACAACCTGAACTCAACGAGGCACAGCGCAGAAGGAAGGATCCAGGAGAGGCCCGCGCTGCCCGCGTTAGGGACAATACATTCCATGGGCGGAAATGTAAACTTGCTCAACATTTGCCACAAGAGCCACGAGTGAAGGCCTGCAGCGAGGGGGCGGTGATTGGCAGCCTGCTGCTGGGTTTTCTCGTTCGGGGCCTGCTTACCCTGCACGCAGCCGTCCAGCTCGACGCGCAAAGCCAGCCACAGACATACACAGACACAGACATCCCAGTCTCCGAGGCGGACATCCCGGACCTGAGCTGCGATAACTTGTCCCGACAGCTGTGCCGCGGCCTGCCCAGAGACGGCGAGAACACTCGGCCTAGCGCAGCAGTCGCTGCCATGCTGTCCCCCACCAGCCTGTCCCATTTATGGGTTGCGACACCGCGATACCGAACCCCTCATGTGTGTGGGTTGGAGCTACTAGGGGAGCTCTAGCTACAGGCACACACACCAGAATGGCTGAGCTGAAGTGGGCGTAGCCTTTACAATGACGAGATCGCAGCCTGTATTTGATTACTACTTTGATTAATTTGATTAATACATTTGGGAGTGGCATGAGGGCTGTAGGGTTCAGAAGCTGCCGCCGCGCTCTTAACCGACATTATGTATTCAATATGCGCAACCTAACTGAGTAAAGTGCGAGCCTGCGCCGTCATTAAGAAATAGGCAACGAGGACAATACCGTCTAGGGAACATCCAGCCATGGAACAGCGACCGACAAGCCAGTAAGTCGTAAGGGAACGTGCGGAAGTGGTTATTTGTAGCATACCTCTGCTCCTCTCCTGCCTATCCTCGATGCAGAGTACTATGCCGCTACCACATGAACGGCGCCTGCAAAAAAGGCTCAAACTGTCTTTTCTCCCACAATATGGCCGACCTCCCGAACATCACTTGCCAGTACTGGCTGCAAGGCGTGTGCGCCTATGGGGAGCGGTGTCGTTACCTCCACAAGCGCCCGGCTGCAGGCCACCCCCCCTGCTCCCCAAGCCCCTCCCTCACACCACTCACAGGCACGCTTGGGCGCTTGACCCTGGGAGGTCAGAGCCCAGGGTCTAGTAGCACCACATCTGCACACCAGGGCGTCAACCCTGCAACAAGAGGGAGTGCAGCTGGCAGCAGCAGCGTGGCTTGCTCAGCTGCACAGCCAGCTGCGTCGTGCTGGCAAGCAACCCCCTCAGCTGCCCTGCAACACAGTGGAGGGGGTGCAGGGCAGCAGGGTGCATGGGGTGCGGGGGGAGGGGCGGCTGCATGGCAAACACAGCATCAAATTCAGAGTAGGCCGGAAGCAGGAGGATGGGAGGTACCGGTACAGGAGCCTGTGCCGGGGCAGGGGCAGGGGCAGGGGCAGGGGGAGGTGGCGAGGGATGCAGAGCGTGAGGGGGAGGGGGAGGGTGAGGGGGGCTGGCAAGAGGGGGAGCAAGGGGAGTGGGAGGGTGGTGAGGGAGAGGAATGGGAGGGGTACGAGGAAGGGTGGGAGGAAGGCGAGTATGAGGAGTATGCAGCTAGCAATGCAGCCTGGCAAGCGGAGTGCGAAGCCGCACAGTGGCAGCAGCCAGGTGGCTTGGCAGGATGGCCTGAAGGAGTCCAAGGTGCTGAGAGCACTGAGGGGCTGGGGCAGCTGCAGGAGGAGGGGGAGGAGGGGGACCACCCCTTGAAGTTCACTGAGCTATGCTCCCATTGGGCAGCGTATGGCGACTGCCCGCATGGCCTCCATTGTCGCATGGTGCATGGAGAGGAGTGTGAGGTGAGTGACCCATACTGTGCGTCATCCTTCTCCTACAACCTAGTCTTTGCAGCTCGTATGGGTGCTCTAGAAAGCCCAGGCTCACACTTGCCACCTAGCTAGTCACACTTTAGTGACACAGTGAGCCACAGCTGGACAGGCCTGTGCCCCAGAGCAGAAGTTGTGCAGCCTCTGGGTGGTCACACCCCATGGCCAGCCATGCCAGGCACGTGCTGCATGCCGGGCAGGTGCAACAGCTTCCTTGCAGCTCCCAGTGCCTGACCCAAGACCAGGCCCTCTGCCCGACCTGGAGCCAGGCCCTCTGCCTGGCTGTGTGCAGACCTGCCACAAGCGCTTGATCCACCCCTTCAATCCCGACCTGGCCTCTGAGCATGCCATTGAGTGCATTGCCCGGCACGAGAAGCTGGAGGCCCACTTGCGCTCAGCTGCAGTGGAGTGTGGCATCTGCTATGAGCGGGTGAGTGGGCAGGCCCAGGGCCTTGAGGCTGTGAAGCTGCAGCAGGGAAGCGGCTGGAAAGTAGCACCAGGGGCATTTGATGGGCGGAGGGCGACCGGGCTGGGGCATGCTGCTCCATGAGGCAGCATGGACCAATCACCATGCACCTCTTGACGCCCTCAAAGGGTCATCCTGCCTTACAACCCCAGGCCGCAGGCATGCAGCTGGGAGTCCGCCCGTGCTCAGTGTGTTCACTGTCGCAGCTGGCCAGTGGGTCACTTTCATGGCTGATGGTGTTGCTTGTTCTGGTGGTGTGGTGTGATCAGGTGTGATCAGGTGTGGTGTGGTGTGGTGCAGGTCCTGTCTGCCCCAAACCCTTCTGATCGGCGTTTTGGACTGATGTCGTGTGACCATGCCTTCTGCCTGACTTGCATCCGCACCTGGCGCGCCAGCAATGCTGCTGACACTGAAGCGGTGAGACCCAGAGGATGGTGGGCAGGGCAGGATGGTGGTGGGTCAACCCTGTTGTTGCAGTCAGCCTGGTATGGCTGCTTAGCCTAGCCCACTAGCAGCTTTGGCATGAAAACTCGTGAAACAAAGCCATGGGGAAGGGTCAGGCAGGCCTAGTCAGTCAGTGTGGGGCAGGAGGGGTGGAGGGGAGCGTGGGGCGCCGCTGACCTGACAGGAGGGGCTGTGAAGGCAGCCCTGGGTAGCAGCACCTCTGTCCTGACCTGGTTTTCTACAGCTCACTGGAGTGATCAGAGAGTCGAAGAGGGTAGACCACTGGCTGCTGCTCCTCTCAACTTGGTGCACTCTGCTGCTGCTCGTTGAAGAGAACACGACAGAAGGGGTGGTTGGAATGACACCTCTCTACGTACTCACGCACACTCAAACTGTGAGGTGTACCTTACACCTCAAGCTCGTCCTGAGGAGCCATGGGCAGGGTTTTGCTTTTATTGTTGGTGCTTGCATGCCTCCACATGGTCCATGCGGGCTGTAAGCTAGACGTAGCCATCACAGGCTGCGCTTGCATGCCTCCATGTGTGCTGCGCAGGCCATCCGCACCTGCCCTATCTGCCGAGTGTGAGTGCCAGCACCAAGACACAAGACCTCCCTCCACCACTGCCTGAGACACCCAGCCCTGACCTGACCTGTCCTCAGCCCTGACCTGACCCACACACGCCTTTGCCAACACTGCGCGCTGCTTTCATTACTCGCTGGCACACTGCACCGCAAGGCCTTGGGCATGTGTTTTGGGCATCTGTTTTGGGCATCTGCCTTGGGCCTTGGCTGCCTTGGGCATGTGTTGTTGTGCTGCTTATTCGGCCTGCTCACCAGTCAGTCAAGACACCGGCAGCACACCACCTCCCCGCCCCGTCCACCTCCCTGCCCTCCTGCCTGTGTTCTGCAGCACCACCCACTTCGTCACGCCCTCCGCCACCTGGCCCGAGTCCCCGGCAGCCAAGGAAGTCATCGTGTCGGCCTACCGGGCAAAGCTGGCCGCCATTGACTGCGTGCACTTCCGCAGGGGGGAGGGCACCTGTCCCTTTGGCACCAGGTGAGCCACTGCACACCACCTCCTTCATGCACCCCACATCTCACACCTCACACCTCACACCCACATCTCACACCCACATCTCACACCCCACACCAGTGATGTGATGGCAGACCGGTGGTGGGATGGCTGGGCAGGCTGACAGGGCGCATCAGTGCAGGCCTGAAACATGAGGCATGGTGTGCCCACATCACTCATCACTCATCACTCATGGCTCATGCTACTGGCCACTGGCCACACTCATGCCCTCCTTGCATCATGTCCGCCTGAGCCTCATCCAGTCAACTCATGGGACTCTTTTGTACCGCTGGTCCCTGTCCCCTGGCATGTACTGCTCCCTTCTACTGCTCCTTCGCTGCCCTGCTGTGGCCCTGTGCTTGGGTTAAAACGAACCCTGCCACCACTCCCTGGGCCCTTTCCTTGGTTAGGCATGCACTGCCCAGCAGCTGGCCCCCTCCGCTTCACCTAACCCTGCCCAACCCTGCCCCCTGTCCACCCCTGCCCCCTGTCCACCTCATTGTGCGTCACAGCTGCTTTTACCGCCACATGCGGAAGGACGGGCAGCTGGAGTCACGCGACCCAGGGCTGCGAATCACCCGTGGCGAGGCAGGAGCGGTGCATGTGCTAGGCACCGTGCGGCTGGCTGACTTCCTGGTGAGAGGCGGGCTGGAAGGGTGGCTGGGAGGGAGGGCTGGGAGGGAGGGCTGGGAGGGAGGGCTGGGAGGGAGGGCTGGGAGGGAGGGCTGGGAGGGAGGGCTGGGAGGGAGGGCTGGGAGGGCGACTGGGAGGGGGACGGCTGGCTTCTGCGGGGACGAGAGAGGGCACAGGCCTTCAGCCGAGTAGGAGCATAGGGGTGGGACGGGGAGGAACGGGGGGGCGTGAAGAGGATGTGGCAGAGGGAGGTGGGCGTGTGTACCTCCCGGGGGTTCAGCCTGCCTGCCAGCCAGGCTCTGGGAGGGGAGGGTGTGCTGCCCCACTGCGCTGCGCAGGAGACCCTGGCCGCTCGCCGCGTGCTGTAGGGCTGGAATCGTGGGCAACAAGCGAAATGGGCCAGTGGGCAAGGAGAGGGAGCAAGTACCAGGTCAAACACAGAATGATCTCCTATGCTGAGGATTGTGTCTTGCCTGGTTGAAGGAAGTTTTGGTTGTGGGGGACATGTGTGGGAGGGTTGGGATGCATACAGCAGGATGAGCAAGCTCATGGTAGGAGCACCACCGCTGTGACCAAGAGGAAACATGCACAAACGCATATAGCCACGGATGGTTGGGATGCCACGCCAGCCTACATGCATTGCATAGCTGTAGTCCCGGATCATTGCTCCTCCATCTTGGCAATGGGCAGTCTTGGGTTCAGGCTGAGCTATGTCGGATGATGGCCGAGGCATGGCCAATGGTGGGTTTATCCTTCGGCTTCGCTTGTTATATTGTTGGATGAATTTGTCCGTGACACTGGAGGTTATATAAGACTCGTCACGAATGCTGCAATCATGCTAATCAATGCCTAGTAGTATACGATCAAGTGCTGCCATGTTCCATATGTGCCTGCTGGCCCCATGCTACTTGCTGCATGCACCCATGCAACCTGTTAGATCCCATGTCCCAGCCCCACAACACACTGTAATTAGAATGAAGGTGATATTACGTGACCCTGGGCTGTGATATAGCCCGACAGCAGACTGGATGCTGACCAACATGACACATCAGGTTCACACCCTCACCCTATCACACCCTACCACACCCCCCTCCCTGTGGTGGAGCTATAGCCTAGAGTTGGCATGACTGACATGCACTAATGGCCTCAGGCAGCCCCACGGCCCATACCCCTCTTGTCACCACCCTCCCCATGCTGTCCTCCAGGGAGGCCTGCCCAGCTCAAGGGTGATGTAGGCGGAGATGTGGGGCTATGCAGGCTGCCCACTTCAGGCAGCAGGGGCTACATCAGTGGAGATGTGGGAGTAGGGAGGCCTGTCTGCATGTGCAGGGGTGGGCAAGAGGGGCACAGGGCAGCTGGGGCTACTGCCAGCTGTGCGCCTCAGGCAGCAGGGGGTGCGACTGGCAGCCCCGTGAGGGCGCCCACCACCTGCGCCGCAGCGCTGTTGCTCTGCAGTGAAGGCAAGCTGCTGGCAGTGGGGTTGGTCTGGCCCAGCACACCAGCCAGCATGCTGCCAGTGTCCCGCAATGCCGCCTGCTGGACCCCTGCCAGCACAGCCACCCCTGACCCTGAACCAGTTCTGGCCTCATCTGAACCAGACCCGGAGCCAGGATTTGAACCTGGGTCTGCTGGACCGCCCGGCTGAGCCCCAGGCAGGGGTGGCAGGGGTAGAGTGCCAGTCAGCTCCAATATGCCCATGGTGACCCCTGCACAGGGGTGGGGGCATCCACTGTAACGTCCAGAGCTGGGGCAGTGGCGGCATGCAGGCAAGCAGATGGCTGCCAGACATGCACTCCTCTGTCAAGCGGGGCGTGTTCAACTGCCTCCAACTCCTAACCGTTAACTGCTTCCACAGCTTGCAGTGCTGTGAGATTGGCAGTGGTGCTTGTGGCTCCACATGAGGTGCAATGCTACAGCGTGTGTCACCAGCGGCCTGTTTGCATCGCTGTTGGTAGTTGTACAGAGGTCCATGTGGCTCCAAACAAGGTGCAAGGCAGCATCTATGGTCGCCTAGCAGCCTGACCACAAAACTGTAGGAGGCCCCTGCCCCTCCTGCTGCCCCTGCCCCTCCTGCTGCCCCTGCCCCCGCCCCCGCCCCTGCCCCTGCCCCTGCCCCTGCCCCTGCCGCTGCCCCTGCCGTGCTGGCTCCCCTGGGCATCCTCCAGCTGGCTCATGCTTCAGGAATCATGATGGTAGGTGTGCGCCCAGCCAAAGTGCCCGTCTCAGAGCTGTGGTCCCTTACCCAGGACTGGACCAAAGAATCCAGTGGGCAGTGCCACCTCTGTTGCAAACCGCACCACCTGCAAACACACCACAGGCATGACCAGGGTTACCACCACAGGCACCACCACAAGCGTCACCATACTACCTGTCTATCGAATACTGCATGCCCACATGGCTCCTGTCTTTAGAAACTGCATGCCGATATTATCCCACAGGTTACTGTTCAGGCCTTCGTTCATGGCTGGAGGAATACCAGGACCACCTGCTGGCTGCCTTCCAGCCTTGAGCCCCAGATGCATTGGTTTTGCCTTTGAACACCTGCTGGCTGCTGGCTGGATGTCCCTGATATCTTGTCCCTGATATCAGGTGACTAATACTGCTGGTAAGGTGGAGTAAATCTGACCCGCTGTGAACATTTGCTACAGCTTGGCCACACAGCCGCACCGTGCCATGCCGCCCAGGGCATGGGCATGCTGCCAGAGTTATATGGGCCCTGCCTACCAGGTGGACTTGGTGCACAGTGATAGTGCCCTTGCACAGTGGCTGTGACTTGGTGACCGGGTGGCTTGACTTGGTGACCTGTGCAAGAAGTGTTTAGACCACAGAGGATTGACATGGTATGCAAGGGATGGCTGTCCAAAACATTTATAAGCACACCCACATCCTCAAAACTGTGTTTTGCTACAAATGTTGCATTGGGAAAAAGTAAACAATTTTTGTTTTGGCCGGGAAAGAGTAGTTGATTTAATTGTCAGGGGCTTCGCGATTTAAATGAGAGTGTACGGGTATATTGACAAGACATATATATACATACACATTACACTATATATATAGTTGTTCAGGCGATGGTCTTCACCTGCTGCAGCCGCTTGCCACCCCGGCGGGCCATGCGGGTTGCCAGGTGCTTGGTGACGTGCAGCGCGCAGCACATGACGGCGGCCCGCCAGCTGAAGAAGTAGGCGTAGTGGACCTGCACACCAGCCAGGGGTCAGGCCTGATGAGGCCAGGCATTGTCCAATTTATGCCTGCCCACCAGGCTGCTGGCGACACAGCCTGCATGTCCACACTGTAACCATGCACCTTGGGCAGGCCATGCCAGCTGAACAAAGTCCAGTCAGCCTTGGGAGTGCACCTTAATACACACTGCCTCAGTGGCCCAGCCAACAGTATTGCCCCTGGCCCCAAGAATGGCAGCTATAACGGCGCATTAGCCAAGGCCCTTAACAGCTTTGGTGGCAACAGAGCCCTTGCCCCTGCCCCTGCCCCTGCCCCTGCCCCTGCCCCTGCCCCTGCCCCTGCCCCTGCCCCTGCCCCTGCCCCTGCCCCTGCCGTGCTGGCTCCCCTGGGCATCCTCCAGCTTGCTTATGCTCCAGGACTGAGCCTAACGCATCCAAAAGCCATGGCTGGAGCAGGTCATGGCCACGCACCACATTCTTGTGCACTGTCTCACGAATGGTTTGCTTGACACGGTGGACCAACAGATCTTCCAGGAGCATGCCTGGCAGCATCAGTGGCCCTGGTGCAGCAGCACACACCAGGAGACAAACGAGGCCCCGGCAACAACTTAGACGGGTTTGCTGATGATCAGCTGCCCTATGACAGCTGCGCCATGACAGCGGCAGAATGGTCGGCCCTGCCACCAAGGTAAAGGATTTCTGCTGCTGCTGCTGCTGCTGCTGCACTTGTGAAATAGGGCAAGGGGCTGCTGCTGGTGCCGGCTGTCACGAGGCATCTAGAACAAGCTGATGGCGCTGCGCTCCAAACACTGAAACACTTTTCATTTTGAAGTTCGTCCGGTGGTTGGCTCAGTAAAGATTGTGTAATGCATCTCATCTCCGCCCCACTCCGGTTGCCGGCACTCCGGTTGGACGGCAACCGCTGTTGGTGCTCTTTGTGGAGTGCAGCCAGGGGAGGCAGGGTTGACGAGCATGGCGCTCTAGGTCTCACCCATTGTCTGCTGCTGAAGGTGTGCAACTGCCTTCTGACCCGCGTCGCTTTCCATGAAGCCCTTCAACTGCACACCACAAAGCACAGGCTACTCCGCTGACCAACTGCCACCCTAGCGGCAAATGTAGGAGTTGCCCTGAAGTTTATTTACTTGAACAGGGGCTGGTAAGGAGCGCTTGACCAGCTTTGCAGCTGGGCTTGTAGCTTTGCAGCCAGTCACCGTAGGCTGATATCTTGACCCCTAAGGCTACTCCGCGAGTGAAGCTACGCTTCGAACACGCGCCCTATTGAACCCATGCGGGCCCCACTGCTTCTTCAAGTCATGCAAGGGAAGATGCACCCGAGCCCCGTTCCCCATCCGCGGCTCGGCGACAACCGCCACGTGCGGCTGTACACACCTTGTCTGCTGCGGGGTCCAGCAAGCTGTGCATAGCCTGAGACCCGACATGTGCTAGCGCCTCAACAGGGTTATCCGGACTATCTACGTCATCGTTGCCTTGGCTAGACATGCTGCCTTGCTAGCAATCGCAGCGTGCACGAGGCCAACCGTGGCTTTCGCGCTGAGTATCGCGGGTGGGACTGACGAGCTTGAAAATCAGCGTTATCACACCCTATCACCAGTCACAAAGCCCAGGCTTTCATGCTGCCTTCTTACTCCACAGCGAGCTGTACTGCTACCCTGGACGGCCTGCCCTCCCCGGGGGGGCGGGTGCACAACAACAATAAGGGTTTACAACAGGGGGGTTCCAATTTCTGAACCCTACATGCCACTCCAAAATAGAGCACGAGTTGTAATTAAGTACAGGCTGCGAGCTCATCATTGTAAAGGGGATCCCAACTCCGGGGCAGAAGGAGAAGAAGGACGATAATGCCGCCCGGCACGTGGTGGCGCAGCAGCGGTGGCAGGAGCCGGCCCGGGTGCAGCGGCATCGGAAGCCGCGCAAGAGGCGGCAGTTTGCTGCCCAGCGGCGTGAGATGGGACGGCAGCTGGCCCAAACCATGGCATACGTGGTGTGCATTGCACCTTCATTTACATCAAACGTGCCGAGCATGGCAACCTAAGCACTGGTATTGAGGCACCTGGAGGATAACACTTGCTTACCAGCTCATGCAAGGCTGCTTCGCATCCCTCGTGCTATATGAACTAGTCAACCGCTCGTGAGCAATACCACAGCCAAACACTTCTTGTCACACAACCACATTGTGACCCTGTCCACTTCTCAAGGGATAGCCAGTGCCGCCTCAAGCACCGCAAGCATGGAAGCAGTAGAGTAGGAGCAGAAGAGGAATTGACAAACCCGCCTTGACTTGTAACTGCTGAGCAGAAGCGTGCAATTTAGCAGGCAAATAGCATGCAACCCTTAGCATACCCTGCATGCACTGCCCAGCGCTTCCCGAGCAGAGGGCCTTGGGTGCTCCGTCTCAATCGTGAGTACATACACATCAGCAGCAAACGCTGACACCCCCAACACACGCAGCAAACGCTGCAAACGCACACGCAGCAATGCAGCCCACACGTGATTCAGAGCAGCTGCCCAGGCATCAAGCCGGTCAATACCTCCAGTGGTGGCGCTCCGTAGCCAAAACCGGCAGTCGTAAACCCTTGTTTTTTTAACGTTGCCCTGCCCACTACCCACACACCCTGCCCGGGCATGTCAAGGGCATCCCTCACCCCCCTTCTCCTCCTCCCTCCCCTCGTCCTCCTGTGCTGCTGGCACTTCCTGGGCAACCACCTGCCCAGCTGTGGCGTCTGCCAGTGCTTGCTGCACCTCAGCGGACTTGCTAGCCTCGACGCTGAAACGCAGCCGGACCTGTGGCTGCGCAGCGCTGCCCGGGGAGTACTCCTCGCTGAGCCGCACACACTTCAGGCGGTCTAGGACCAGGTACACAGCACCCAACACCTGCACACACCGTGGGACAAGCTGCCGCACGGAGAGCACCCTGCAATACCCTGCACCTGGCCCCCCCTGCCCTGCCCTGCCCTGGCCTGGCCTGGCCTGGCCTGGCCTGGCCTGGCCTGGCCTGGCCTGGCCTGGCCTGGCCTGGCCTGGCCTGGCCTGGCCTGGCCTGGCCTGCCCCTCTAAACCTGACCTGCCCACCCCCAGCCCTGACCTGGTCCCCCCTGACCTGACCTGGCCTACCCTGCACTCATATGCTTTGCCTGCCCTGCCCCTGGTCTGGTGCATGCGTGAGGCTCCGAGCCAGTCACCACCATGTCCAGGCTGGTGCTGGCACCTCCCCTTGTTGTGACCCCATGGCGCCGCACCAGGACCACCTGCTGCACACCAGCATAGCTTTCGCAAGCAGGCCCTTCAAGGCGGCAGGCTGTTGCTGTCCGCGCCTGGCAGGGCAGGCCCTGGTGACGCCTCTGCCCTGCCCTGGCCCCTCACCTGGTACCCCGCCTCCACCTCCAGCGTGCTGCGCAGCTGCACCAGCTGCCGCGGGGCAGCGCGCAGGCAGTCCCGAGCTGCCCCCCCGTATGCACGGACCAGGCCACCTGAGCCTAGCTTCGTGCCGCCGAAGTGACGTGTCACCAGGACCGCCACCCCCTCCAGACCCTCTCCCTCTAGAGCCTGCGAGGTGCCAGCAGCAGGTGAGGGGTGGTGGCAGGCGGGGAGGGGAGGTGGCGAGGAAGGAGGCGCAGTGGCAGGGAGGGAGGGGTGGTGGCAGGGAGGGAAGGGTGGTGGCAGGCAGAAAGGGGCGGTGGCAGGGAGGGAAGGGTGGTGGCAGGGGGTTGGGTGGCGGTGGCAGGCAGAAAGGGGCGGTGGCAGGGAGGGAAGGGTGGTGGCAGGGGGTTGGGTGGTGGTGGCAGGCAGAAAGGGGCGGTGGCAGGGAGGGAAGGGTGGTGGCAGGGGGTTGGGTGGCGGTGGCAGGCAGAAAGGGGCGGTGGCAGGGAGGGAAGGGTGGTGGCAGGGGGTGGGCATGGCGGTGGCAGGAAGGGAGGGGGGTGGCAGGGAGGGAGGGGTGGTGGCAAGGGTGGAGGGGCGGTGGCATGGTGAGAGGAGCTGCGTTGGCGTCACCCACACTGAGGATTGGGCGTCCTGCAGTGCCAGCGGGTTCACCATCATCAGAGCAGCGGCTCTCATCCAGCACCCGGTACGCTGCGGGGCCACACACACGCCCCAGCTGTCAGCACCATAGCTGGACACGGCAGCCCCTAGCCTCAGGGCAGGGCAGGAGGCTGGCTGCAGGAGGACGCTATGCCAGTACCCCTGAGAGCCAATGGTCAGGGTTTTGGCTTGAGCCTGTCACCTAAGGCTACGGGATGTGTGCACGCATGGGTGCACACATGTACAGAGCATGGCATGGGCTACATGGGAAATGTATCAGGCCACATGGTACCAGCAGGTGCACAGCATAGAGGGGCAGCCAGTCAGTGGAAAAACACACCAGGCTTCCGTTATGCATTGACAGGCGGCATAGCACAGACCTGCCTGGCCTGGCGGGGCTTCACTTTCCCTTCATGGTCATCCGCCACTCAGTTTGGATCAGCAAGCCAGCGGAGCAGCTAGAGCTCACCCCAGCAGTTGTGTGATGCGCTGGGATCGCTAGCGTCTCTGATGCATTGCAATGCCTGCTTGCTGCTGCTCACAGGCCATGCCGTGACAATGAATTTGGACTTCTTAACCTGCGGTTGGTCAAGCAGGAATGCTGGAAGGCCTGCAAAAGCTTTCTTCCGTAGCTAGACTCCGAGGCCTACTTCAGCCTCTAACCGGGCTGCTTGGGACAAGCTAGTGTACTCAGTGGGTAAAGACAGCGGGCGGGCTGAGGCCTTGGTGGCCACACTGGGTGGCTTGCAGGCTGCGACACGGTATGTAGGGCACAAGCGAGCCAAACGCATGAAGACCGCGGACTCCCACCGGCAGAGCCAAGCGTGATCTTCGGCGATTCTTGCTTTCTATTGGTTTGTGACTAGTGTGACCCTTTCTCTGCTTTGTACGGCGCTCATCATCCAGCAGTGCACGGCTGCGCCGCAGCACTATGAAACCAAGCTGCCCACCCTGGGTGCGCAGCAGCGTTGGCAGGAGCCGGCCGGCACACATCGGCGAACAGGTGCTAAGTACCTGCCCTGCCCAGTACCTGCCCCGGTGCTCAGTACCTGCCCAAACATCGACATTTGAATTCATGCACTGTTGTGGGTGGCACCTGTTTTGCTTTTGGCATGTGGACGGGATGTGGCAGTCGGGCAACGACGGCAGTCGCCCGTGCCCCGCCCCGCCCCGCCCCGCCCCGCCCCGCCCCGCCCCGCCCCGCCCCGCCCCGCCCCGCCCCGCCCCGCCCCGCCCCGCCCCGCCCCGCCCCGCCCCGCCCCGCCCCGCCCCGCCCCGCCCCGCCCCGCCCCGCCCCGCCCCGCCCCGCCCCGCCCCGCCCCGCCCCGCCCCGCCCCGCCCCGCCCCGCCCCGCCCCGCCCCGCCCCGCCCCGCCCCGCCCCGCCCCGCCCCGCCCCGCCCCGCCCCGCCCCGCCCCGCCCCGCCCCGCCCCGCCCCGCCCCGCCCCGCCCCGCCCCGCCCCGCCCCGCCCCGCCCCGCCCCGCCCCGCCCCGCCCCGCCCCGCCCCGCCCCGCCCCGCCCCGCCCCGCCCCGCCCCGCCCCGCCCCGCCCCGCCCCGCCCCGCCCCGCCCCGCCCCGCCCCGCCCCGCCCCGCCCCGCCCCGCCCCGCCCCGCCCCGCCCCGCCCCGCCCCGCCCCGCCCCGCCCCGCCCCGCCCCGCCCCGCCCCGCCCCGCCCCGCCCCGCCCCCGTCGCCACCCCCGTCGCCACCAACGCCTGCGCGGTATTGCCGAGCAGCTGGCCCGCGTCAGGACCCGACACGTCTAGCCACGGCCTGGCAATGGCTGTCGTCATCGCGAGCTGTCCGGGCTGTTGAGGCCACGACGATGTTGATGCTGAAGGGCCTGGCTGCTAACGCCAGCATGCAGGCGGACAGTGTGGTGCTGGTTGCCCCGTCAGCCACCACCCACTCCACCAACATGCACCAGAGGGTGGTGGGGCTGAAGACCCTGGCGGTGCTAGTGCAAACTTGGTCCCACCAGCCCCTGCCTCTGCCCCCAGCCGCCTGCTGCTGCTGACTGTTGATCCAGAGAGAAATGTCAATGTAAATGCAGTGCAGTAATGGATATGTTGTAATGGATACCATTTCCGCCCCAATCGGATGGATGGTGACCTGATGCGCCCTCCAGCACGGCCTCTCCGCTATGATGGTGTCCCACAGCCCCCCTTGCCCAGGAGCCACCTGCCCAGGACCCCCCTCCCCCAGCCCAGGACCCCCCTCCACCTCCCCTTGCCCAGCACCAGCCCCCAGCCCAGCCCCCACCTGGCCCAGCGCCACGACCCCAGGCCCCCCCATGGGGCAGGTGGCTGGTCCGAGACACCAACCCGTGCCTCAACTTCCAGCGCATTGGGGAGAGCAAGCATCGCCCCCTGGAGCTGTGCAGCTGGACTGACCTGAAGGCCCTGCCCCCCATTGGCAAGGAGTACCAGCAGCGCTACAAGCTGGTCAATGACCGGCTGCCCAAGGGCAGGCAGAGGCTGCACCGGGCTGCAGAGTACCGGCGGGGCATTGATGGCCGGGCCCGCAACAATGCGTAGGCCCTAGTAGTTTGCACAGGGTGTTAGCCTCATAAGCATTAAGCTGTTAGTTTTGACGAGGTGCCCAGTGGTCAGGGGGTTTGCCCCGTGAACGTGCCACCGGTGTGGGGTTTGCAGTCATCAAGGGTGCGACCGAGGCTACCACAACTTGTTTGTAGTAGCTGAGTGAGATTACCCAGTGTCAGACATGTTATTCCTTGTTGAGTAAGTTTTGTTTGCCTGTTGAGGCCACGACTGTCGTGATGCGAGCTCGAGTGATTGGTGTGATGCGTGCGCCCTGCTCGACATGAGGCGACAGTTGCACATATCCGCCGCAAGCTCGCTTTTGCCCTAAAGCCACCAGTTACAAAGACATTAGTAACTACACAAATGGCAAATCTGACATACGCAACTGAGGTGCGTCTTGCAGTGTGCACGTCAGCTCGCTCTGTGGAGCGCAGCCGTGTGTAGCCGAGGCGCGAGTAATCAGTCCATCGACAGCTCCGGGACATGTCCGCACATGTGGCGGTAGGCCCCAGCGTAGTAGCGTTGCACGCCGTTCAATATCCCGTCGGCATGATCATTGCAGGCAGCCAAGCTCGCCGGCCTAGGCGACGACCTCACCAGCAAGCTGTCCACGGTGTTCGTACCCTCTGACGAGGCGCTGGCCGCGTACGCTGTCTCCAATCCCAGCATCGTCACAGCGCTGTCCACCAGCGATGGTGCTGCCGCAGTGACAGCACACGTGGTGCCCAACAGCGCCCTGACCGCCGCGGACATCCCTGAGGGCGAGTCTACCTACAACACCGTGGCCGGCACCTCCCTGCTGGTCAGCAAGACGTGAGTGCGGCCAGCGGTAGTTGGGCAGCCGCTGCCAACATCTTAACAGCTGGAATGGGAGAAACACCTGCAGCACAGTCGAGCAAAGATGCCCAGTGTGTTTTGTTTGCTCAACACACTGGGCTAAGTAGCATCCGCATCCAAGAGGGCCTGGGGACAGCAGTGCAGGGAGGGCTGGGGCAATGCACTCCCTGTCCCGTGGTGGCTTGCACACCAACCCATTGCACTTGTGCTGGGCATTGTTGCCAGGGGCGGCAAGGTGGTTGTGACCAGTGGCATGGCCAGCGCCAACGTCATCCAGAGCGACATTTCCACTGGCAACGCCATCATCCACATCATTGATAATGTGAGTCAAGCTGCACCTGTTGTGTACCTTAGCTATACTAGGAGATTGGAATTGTGGTGCCTGCGTGTGTGGATGAGAGTGCAGCATTTCTGTGTGTTGCTGTACCGTCATGAATACAGTTGTGCCTGCCGTGCATTCTGGTGTGACGGAGTTGGTCTGTTGCCATGATCAGAGCACATACTAATGTGATGCTGACGTTGGCTGCAGGTGCTGGCTCCGGTGGCATGAGCTTTGACCTGACATCATTCTGACACTGCAACGTCCACATCATGACGTGACATGAGTTTGTAATGGAGACATGTACGTCATGTATGAAATGCTGCAGTGTTCATGGTGCAGAGCCTCGTGAGCACAACGATGATGGATCTGCAGCTTTTGTCTTCGTGTATGAGCGTAACGCCTATTGACCTGTACAGACATGCATGTACATGCATTATGCATGCTGAGGAATTGAATCATTGAGGCAATTGAGCAATGATGTATAGTTGGGATTCTGTTGAATGTACGTAAGCTTTTCTGTAACAATGCCATCATGTGACGCTGTATGTGTATCAGTATCGACTGCACACATGTGCATTGCCAACGCACTAACCTCGGAAATCATGGTTTGCATTTCTCTGCTGATGCTGTTTAACTATGACAGATCAGCTATCTATTACTAAAAATCCCCATCATAATGCACATGCACAATGCAGGGCACTAGGGCACGATCAATCACATGACGTATTGAGGAATTGGACATGACTGAATATGCTGGCTGAAAGCTGTGCTGTGACCGGGTCCGTAGTCAAGAGGATAATGTGGCAGTTCACTACACTTCCCACCTGGGGACCCCGAGTGTTCGACGCCCTCTAACTTAGTATCTCTCAGTTATAACATCTCTCAGTTGTAACACTCCTCTACTCTCCTCTAATTAAACTCCTCTACTATCCTCTGCTCTCCGATTATATTGGGTCATATCGTAAAGATTATTCCGGGCGTGCCTCTTGTGGCAAACCCTATTACACACAAGTCACACAAGTCACGAATTGACTGGCCGTCGACAGTCAAGTCTCCCGGTTACACATGGCACGTTTTGGGGTAACTTGAAGAAGACGAAAAAGGGAAACATGTCCCAAGTGGGCCCCGTCTGTTCCGCGTAGCCCAGCTAGCCATCGCACAGTGGAAGCGGGCTCACAGCGGCGATTCCGGTGCTGGCCAGGCAGGTGAGCCAGTCTGCTTGGGCGCACGTCAACGTTAGGCACATTGCGTAGCTGTTAGCTCTGCGCACGCCAAGCTGGGCCACTTAGTGCAACCGCCGCACAGCCAAGCAGCGGTTGCGGCAGGCGGTTACAAATGGCTTGCACGCTGCGGGTGCAATGTCCGAAAGCGCTAGCTCCGTTTTTAGAGGCCGAACCACTGTCAGCGGGGCGCCAGTTTGCCCAGGAATAGACACGCCAGCACCCAGGACTGGACGGAGACGTCGTGACCAGTCTCCACCGCGCGCGAGAACCCCGACGCAGCGTACCACTAAGCAGAAGGCAGAGGAGCAACAGCCTGACCACTGTCACTGCAGGGACATGGACAGGCTGTAGTGCATGAGCTACAGAAGCAGCAGCACGAGTGTAGTGCACGAGCACCAGTGCATGGGCAGCAGCAGCAACAGAAGCAGCAGGCTGTAGGTGTGTGGCAGTGCAGGCTGCAGGTGTTCTGCAGTGCATGAGCAGCAACAGCAGCAGGCTGTAGTGCACGAGCAGCAGCAATAGCAGGCTGTGGTGCACGAGCAGCAATGCATGGGTAGCAGCAGGCTATAGGTGTGTGGCAGTGCATGCTGCAAGTAGCAGCAGGCTGCAGGTGTGTTGCAGTGCATGAGCAGCAGCAATAGGCTGCCTAGCATGTGTTGCAGTGCATGAGCAGCAGCAGCAGCAGGCTGCAATGCATGTGCTGCAGTGCATGAGCAGCAGCAGCAGTTATAGAAGGATGGAGTTATAGAAGGAGACTGCTCGTTCTCGTTGTTCTTTGTCACTAATGTGAGGGCATGACGTCGTTCTTACATCTCTTACATGATGCCTACCACGTATTGAAACTTCAACATGGTTGCTAGAGCTGCCCTACAACTTAAGCAACCTGCTGCTGCTCATGCACTACAACACACATGCAATCTGCAGCCGACACTTCCACACCTAAAGCCTGCTGCTGCTCATGCACTGCAACACATGCACTACAACCTGCTGCTACCTGCACTGCAGCCTGCTGCTGCTGCTCATGCACTGTAGCACATGCACTGCAGCCTGCTGCTACCTGCAGCCTGCTGCTGATGCTCACGCACTGCAGCCTGCTGCTGCTGCTCACGCACTACAGCACATGCACTGCAGCCTGCTGCTGCTGCTCCTCACGCACAACAGCCTGCTGCTACCTGCAACCAGCTGCTGTTGCTGTTCATGCACTGCAGCCTGCTGCTGCTGCTCATGCACTACAACGCAAGGCTGGAGGGGGTGGGGCCGGGCTGGGAGGGGTGGGGAAGGGCCGGGCTGGGAGGGGGTGGGGCAGGGCTGGGAGGGGGTGGAGCCAGGCTGGGAGGGGGTGGGGTAGGGCTGGGAGGGGGTGGGGCAGGGCTGGGAGGGGGTGGGGCAGGGCTGGGCAGGGAGGGGATGGGCAACGCAAGGCTGGGAGGGGGTGGAGCAGGGCTAGGCAGGGAGGGGAGGGGCAACGCAATGCTGGGAGGGGGTGGGGAAGGGCTGGGAAGGGAGGGAGGGGCAACGCAAGGCTGGGAGGGGGTGGGGCCGAGCTGGGAGGGGTGGGGCAGGGCTGGGAGGGGGTGGGGCAGGGCTGGGCAGGGAGGGGAGGGGCTGCACTGCAACACATGCTAGGCAGCCTATTGCTGCTGCTCATACACTGCAACACATGCTAGGCAGCCTATTGCTGCTGCTCATGCACTGCAACACACCTGCAGCCTGCTGCTACTTGCAGCATGCACTGCCACACACCTATAGCCTGCTGCTACCCATGCATTGCTGCTCGTGCACCACAGCCTGCTATTGCTGCTGCTCGTGCACTACAGCCTGCTGCTGTTGCTGCTCATGCACTGCAGAACACCTGCAGCCTGCACTGCCACACACCTACAGCCTGCTGCTTCTGTTGCTGCTGCTGCCCATGCACTGGTGCTCGTGCACTACAGCGTGCTGCTGCTTCTGTAGCTCATGCACTACAGCCTGTCCATGTCCCTGCAGTGACAGTGGTCAGGCTGTTGCTCCTCTGCCTTCTGCTTAGTGGTACGCTGCGTCGGGGTTCTCGCGCGCGGTGGAGACTGGTCACGACGTCTCCGTCCAGTCCTGGGTGCTGGCGTGTCTATTCCTGGGCAAACTGGCGCCCCGCTGACAGTGGTTCGGCCTCAAAAAACGGAGCTAGCGCTTTCGGACATTGCACCCGCAGCGTGCAAGCCATTTGTAACCGCCTGCCGCAACCGCTGCTTGGCTGTGCGGCGATTGCACTAAGTGGCCCAGCTTGGCGTGCGCAGAGCTAACAGCTACGCAATGTGCCTAACGTTGACGTGCGCCCAAGCAGACTGGCTCACCTGCCTGGCCAGCACCGGAATCGCCGCTGTGAGCCCGCTTCCACTGTGCGATGGCTAGCTGGGCTACGCGGAACAGACGGGGCCCACTTGGGACATGTTTCCCTTTTTCGTCTTCTTCAAGTTACCCAAAAACGTGCCATGTGTAACCGGGAGACTTGACTGCCGTCGACGTCAACGCCGACGCATGCACGAAGTCCCCGTGAATGCTGCCATTAATTGTAGCGCTCTTGCATGCGTCGCATCTATCTCTTTGGGGTTTGGGGGTGGAAGCAGCAGCTCCGACTGTCTTCGCTCCTCTTCGACGTCACCGCCGCGTCGATGGGAGCATGGCCTTGCTGAAAGGGCAGTACACCACCCACTGGATCAAGCAGCCTGGTGTGTGAGGGAGAGATGTGAGGGTGGGGGGTTGGGCTGCTGCAGGTGATGCTGCCTACATGCAGCACTTCATGACATGACCCCCATACTATGCTGCCCTGCATGACATGCCGCCCTCCATAGCATGCCGCCCTCCATGTCATGCCGCCCTCCATGACATACTGCCCTCCATGACACGCTGCGCTCACCCAACCTGCATTTGTCGCTGCCTACAGTGGACCACTTCTCCCGGGTGCAGGAGGTGGCAGCAAAGACATGGAAGCAGCGCTATGTGGTGTGCACTGACTTTTGGAACCCCTCAGGTGCGGCGGCGGAGGGTGGACGGCGGCGGCGGAGGGTGGACCCAGTGGTCACTGCACCCTGCAGCAGCCCAGTACCACCGGCAGCAGCCTAGGCAACTTGATGACACCCCACTGAAGTGATGGGTACAGGGAGTCGACAGCATGGCAACTGCCGTGGCCAGGGGCTGCTGCTGGTGGAGGTCAGGGACACATAGGCTGGGGCCGGGCCCGGGATCGAGGCTGGGACGGGGGCAGTAGCGGGTTTGAGGCAGGACCGGGCTGGGGTAGAATCTTCTGTGCGTCATGTGTGGTTGCAGGCGGCCCCATCTTTTTCTACGCTGGGAATGAGGCCGATGTCATGCTGTATGTCAATGCCACTGGCTTGATGTGGGAGAATGCGCTGCATTTTGGCGCCCTGCTCGTCTTTGCAGAAGTATGGTGCCTGGCGTGTCTCAACCCAACCTCCATGCAAGCACCTAGGTCACCTAGGGCCCTAGGGGCAGAGGTACTTCAATCACAAGGCCCTAAGGGCAAGGGAGCTCAGAACCCCAGCCTCTCTGGGTTTGGGATGTTAGCTTCACCGAAGAAGACCACCAGCTGCCTGATGCTGTCATTGCGCTTCGTGGACACCTCAGCCATGCCCTCCTCCAGCTGCACCTCAGCCATGTCCTCCGCAGTCATGCACACAGGCCAGGCGCAGCACAAGGCGGTGGGACAGCTGCTCACACATGTCTGGGCAATAGAGGCCAACAGAGGCCAGCCACACTCAAAGCTGGTTGCCTCCTGGGGTCAGCTGCCCGCATCAACTGCCTGCAACCAACTGCCTGCGTCTAACTGCCTGGGACCAACTGCCCAGAGACCGCTGACACCTAGCACCCAGGCGGTTGCTGCCCTGCCATGTGTGTGTTCTGCTGACCTGGCCGCAGCACAGGTACTATGGGCCCAGCCAGCCCTTTGGCCCGGACAGCTGGCGCCAGCAGCCAGGCTACCTGACCTCACAGCAAGCAATGGCAGACTTTGCCCACTTGATGCACGCGCTGCGCAACGGCCTGCTGCCTGGCGCACAGGACAGGTAGGAGGACCAGGCACAAGCTGGCCACGCAAAGCCCATGCAAAGCCCATGCAAAGCCCATGCCTAAAACCCATGACCCTGTTTGGAGCCCAGCCACGTATCCATTTGTGTGAGTGGCTTTTGATTGCTAGGCTGGTATGCAAGGAAGAGGAGACAGTCATGTATTGCATCAGCTGCACAACCCCTGCGTACCTAGCCATGTCTTGATTTGTGGGCTGGCTTGAACTTCACACATTGTCACCTGCGTGTGTGTGTGTGCATGAAGCTATCGCTGTGACTGCTACCGCCGCTGCTACTGCTGCTGCTGTGCGTTAGCAACCCAGCCAGGAGGCAAATTCAACTCAAGGCCCTGCTGCTCTTGCTTGACCCCTTGCCACAAAACCTGCCCCTGCCGCTGCTGCTGCCGCTGCTGCTGCCGCCTTCCACACGCAGCCCCATCATTGTGTTTGGAGGCTCTTATGGCGGGGAGCTAGCTGCATGGCTGCGGATGAAGTACCCTCACCTTGTGGCTGGGGCTATTGCGGCCTCAGCCCCCATTGGCGCGTTTCCGGGGGTGCCAGGATTCGAGCCCGCAACCTTTTGGAAGGTAGGGAGCCTGCACTCAGCTGGCTGTGGCTGGCTGGTGTCCGCCATGTCCTGTTTAGGCTAGGGCCACACTTGTCAGGGTTGGCTGGCAAGCTCAGTTGCGCACCTACTATGGACCAACATGGACAAACAGTGAGCCATGACCTGGCTCCTGCCCTGACCTGATGCATTCAGCACCTCCCGCATCAGCCAAGGGACCACCCATATGCCCAAGTACACACACGCCAGTACACACACGCCCATTGCACGCCCAAGTCCCCACACACAGTCAAACGAAACTCGTACCAACTACAGGGTACAAGTAAAAACGTACCCACACACAGTCAGCACCAGGTCCCCTCACTGGGGAGGTGTTATGTGGCTGGTAATCATGTGGCTGTGTGCTGGGTGGAGGCATGGGGTCATGCTCAGTTCACATCATGGTCATCATGTTGGCGCAGGTGGTCAGGAGCAGGTGGTCAGGAGCTGGTGGTCAGGAGCAGGTGGTCAGGAGCAGGTGGTCAGGAGCAGGTGGTCAGGAGCAGGTGGTCAGGAGCAGGTGGTCAGGAGCAGGTGGTCAGGAGCAGGTGGTCAGGAGCAGGTGGTCAGGAGCAGGTGGTCAGGAGCAGGTGGTCAGGAGCAGGTGGTCAGGAGCAGGTGGTCAGGAGCAGGTGGTCAGGAGCAGGTGGTCAGGAGCAGGTGGTCAGGAGCAGGTGGTCAGGAGCAGGTGGTCAGGAGCAGGTGGTCAGGAGCAGGTGGTCAGGAGCAGGTGGTCAGGAGCAGGTGGTCAGGAGCAGGTGGTCAGGAGCAGGTGGTCAGGAGCAGGTGGTCAGGAGCAGGTGGTCAGGAGCAGGTGGTCAGGAGCAGGTGGTCAGGAGCAGGTGGTCAGGAGCAGGTGGTCAGGAGCAGGTGGTCAGGAGCAGGTGGTCAGGAGCAGGTGGTCAGGAGCAGGTGGTCAGGAGCAGGTGGTCAGGAGCAGGTGGTCAGGAGCAGGTGGTCAGGAGCAGGTGGTCAGGAGCAGGTGGTCAGGAGCAGGTGGTCAGGAGCAGGTGGTCAGGAGCAGGTGGTCAGGAGCAGGTGGTCAGGAGCAGGTGGTCAGGAGCAGGTGGTCAGGAGCAGGTGGTCAGGAGCAGGTGGTCAGGAGCAGGTGGTCAGGAGCAGGTGGTCAGGAGCAGGTGGTCAGGAGCAGGTGGTCAGGAGCAGGTGGTCAGGAGCAGGTGGTCAGGAGCAGGTGGTCAGGAGCAGGTGGTCAGGAGCAAGCAGTCAGCCTCAGTCTGGCAGGCAGGGCCCTGTGGAGGTGAGGGCAGGGTGTGCTGCGTATGTGCCGTGTGTGGACCCCGTGTGCCACTGGTACCTGCCAGGTGGTCACGTACGGCGCCAGTGAGGCTGCAGGGGCGGCTGCTGGCTGCGTTCCGGCAGTAAGGGCGGTCTTCCAGCACCTCATGGAGCTCCCTCACAGCCACAAGGTGTGACCGGGGAGGCCGAGGGCAGGGCTGGGGGAGTGTGGGTGGTGATGCGTGAAGGGCCGAGTGAAGGGCAGGGCAGTGTAAGGGGCAGAGCCGCTGCCCTTGACGCTGGTAGCCAGGTGGAGGGCTGTGCGGCCCAGGCAGCTAGCTCTGGTCGACCTCTTGTCTCGGGGTCTTGCTTCAAGGCCAGTACCGGTCACTGCCATACCAATGCTCTACCTGCTGCTGTTGCTGTGGGGACTGCTGCTGCTGCTCTGACTGTTGCTGTGGTGACTGCTGCTGCTGCTCTGACTGTTGCTGTGGTGACTGCTGCTGCTGCTCTGACTGCTGATGTGTTGGCTGTTGCTGCTGCTCTGACTGTTGCTGTGGTGACTGTGTGCCGAACAGAGCCTGGACCAAGTACAGCGGCGCTTAAGGCTGTGCCAGCCCTTAGGCAGCGCCCTTGATCTTCAGACCGTGGCATACTGGCTGCAGGTAAGGAGGCGCTAGGTTGAGGTGGGGCTGGGGCGAGGGTGGGTGCGGGGACTTGTTCTTCAGTATGGTGTCATGGCCGGTCAGTCCCGCCATGTATGTCATGCAGGGCGCATGGGACGCCTTTGCCATGGGCAACTATCCCTACGCATCCTCCTACATCAGCGGGGACCCTGACCACCCCCTGCCCGCCTGGCCCATGCGAGCCGCTTGCCAGCACATGACCCAGGTGACAGAGGGACGCACCTGGCTTGAGTGACGGCACCGTATGGGCACCAGCTGCCCTCACACAGCTCAGCTCACCAAACTGGTTGCCTGGCTGTTGGGGTTCAGAGGCCACAGGCGCTGGCGGGGGTTGGGGTGAGGCACAGGTTCGGGTGGGCAGGACCATCAACTGGGCAACCCAGACGCCTGTTTTATTTGCATGCAAGGCTCAGCCAGATGCAGTGCAGCGCACCAGGCTGGGAGTGCCACCAGGGCTCTGCCCCAGGGGCTGGACCCCACTCTACAGCCCCAGTGGCACAGTGTGAGTGTGAGTATGAGTGTAAGTGTGAGGAGCAGGAGCATGAGAGCCCTGCAGCCTGTGTGCCTGCAACCCCCACTGCCTAGAGACAGCAGCACCAGGCTATGCCTCAGGGGCTCCAGGGCCACCCCAGAGGAGCCTAGGGGCTCTGTGATGCAGCCAGCTCGTCTTTGCCACCCGCATGGCGAGCTGGCTGCATTCCAGAGCCCCTAGGTCTTAGCCTGGACAGCGGTGGCCAAGCCGCCAGGCCAGGGGTCAGGGCCAGTGGCCAGGGCAAGGACTGTACGTACTTGAATATTGTAGAGAGGAGACTTTCTGAGACGAGGGCTGCTGTTGCTTAGCGTGTAGCAGATTAAGCGATCATCGCATGCCGCACAGTGCTACACCAATCGCACACGTCCCGGCTGCGTAGCATTGCCTGCAGCTCTGCTGGTTGTACAGCCGCAAGCTGAATAGCAACGTAGCTTCATAGTGGCACGAATATGAGCTAGCCCTGGCCCAAACCCTGGCCATGCACCTCTTGGCCAATCTTTGGCCCTCGCTGACTACCAGGAGGTTCAGATCATCTTCCCCTGGGGTCTTGTCAGCAGGGTCCTGCCAGTGGGGTCCTGCCAGTGGGGTCCTGCCAGTGAGAGCTTGCCAGTGGGGTCCTGCCAGTGGGAGCTTGCCAGTCGCTTGCGGCCCCAATGTGTGCATTCATTGGGGCCTGTGTGTGCATTCATCACTGGAGTCGAGCTGCAGCTTGGCCCCGCTTGGCCCCACCTCTCACCCTGGAGTCAGGGTCAGGGAGAAGAGGCAGGCGATGCGGCTGGCTTGGTCAAGCTGCTCCATGTAGCGTGCAGGTACTCTCCCAATGACAGCAGGAGCAAAGCGTATGCTGCAGGCCTCCAGGGCGTTGCTTCTGCTTGGCGGTGCTCTTCCACTTCTTCCCAGTCATTGTGCCGCTAGGTGTTGTGCTTTAAGACGTTTGTGACTCTTCCAAGCAACTTGCGGACTTCACAGCTCATTCTCATGGCTCATTTGTTTTAGGCACATTACTGTTGCTGCTGCTACTGCTGCTACTACAGCTGCTGGGCCTTGGTTGGGCCACGCCTGGATGCCTGCGCTCACAACTCATAAGTTATGGGTGTGCAGGCCTCCAGCACCTCCCCTGGCGACCTGTTGTCAGCCATGGCGGACGCCGTGGGCCTCATGTACAACGCCACTGGCCGCGAGCCCTGCTTCACCTTAGACACCAGCGGCCCGGCAGGCGGCAATGTTGGTGAGTCACCCGCCGCCATCTCCGGCTGCGCCCATCCTGCCCCTTGCCACTCCACCTCCCACCTTCTCCTTCCGCCTTCTTCGTCCGCCTCCCCTCTCCTCCCCCTCCTCCTGCTCCCAATCCTTACCCAGCTGCGTGCTGCGACCATTCTGCCGGCAGGCCCTTGGGACTTCCAGTTCTGCACTGAGCAGGTGAGCCCTCGCCTTAGAGTGCCCCAGGCCTGGCCAGCCTGCCCTGTGCACCCCACGCACTGAGGCTTACTGTCGGTGGCCCTGCCGGCAAGCACGCCTGCTGTGTGCAAAGTAGTGAGGGTAGCGCTCCTGTCCGCTTTGCTGGTCTGGGTGGTGGTGCTGTGGTGATGTGCACAACAGATGTGAGTGGGTGATGTGCTGTGGTGTGTGCCTCCTGCACTGCCACAGGCTGCTGCAGGCCATGGCTGTTGGGTTGCTGGGCTAGCTCACCCTGCTGATGAACCCTGCCACCATGACATACTCACACGCAGCGTGTCTGATGCGCAGATGGCCCAGGAGCAGCCTTACTTCCCAGCCAATGGCCGCACCGACATGTTTTGGGACCAGGTGAGCAGTGAGGGCAAGGACTCATCTTGCTCCCTGCCAACCCCTGGTGGCAGCATCCTGCAGGTGGCTGATGCCAGCGAGGCCATGTCCCATACAAGGTTCTGAGCAGGGGAAGGGGGAGCAGGGGAAGGGTTGGGCATTGCTTTCCAGGGCTGCAACCAGTCAAACGACTCTCAACCCCCCGCAGCTAGAACCCGCAAAACTGCCCTGCCCTTTCCACCAGGGTGCCTTTGACTGGCCAGGCATCGCGGCCCACTGCCGTGCCGCCTGGGGGCTGGAGCCCGACCCTACCTGGGCCGTGGAGCAGCTGGGCGGCCTGGCCCTAGCCCACCATGCCTCCAACATCGTCTTCTCCAACGGCCTCCTAGACCCCTGGAGTGCCTTTGGGGTGTTGGACAGTGCGTCTGACTCAGTGGTGGCCACCCTCATCCCTGAGGTGAGGTGGGGCAGGCCGCATGTGTGAGGTTATGTGACGGGGCACCTGTGGAATTATCACGCATGGGCAGGCACCACCTCATGTTCATGACTCGCTGGGAATAGCTGCTGGGAGCAGCAGCTGGGGGTGGTAAAGGGTGGTAGTGCAGGGCAGCAGCAGCAGCGGGCGATGCTCAAGTTGGTGCTCTTGCTCCCTGCTGCTCCTCACCTTTGCCCCGGCACCTGCCAGCATCGCCACCTGTTTGGGATGTCAGCACCTACCCTTGGTTAAGAATACCACGCGAAGGCAGAGTCAGGTCCCTTCGCTAGGGGTGGTGCTTTGTCTGTATGGAGTAAACCAGTGCTTATACTTCGCGCTATGTATAGCGTTCGTTACGAGAGTTTGTGTTTTAGAGGTCGCCTTGCGCTATGAAATCGTCGCTTAGCGAACTGCGATATCGCGCATCCCGCTATGAACAGTGGCATTTGACCTGCGTAAAGTTCGTTGACTTTTTGACGTGAGCCGTGACTTTTGACCTGAGCCCAGTATGGTCGAGCTATGAACTTGAGGGTATAGAACTCTAAAGCACACGGCATGGGCGCCTCCCACCTACACTATTGCCAGACCCCGGTGACAGGCTGCAGCCTAGAGTTAAGCTGGCTGACATGCACAAGACAGCTCAAGAGGGGCACATTACTGTTGTTACTGCTGCTGCTGGGGCTTGGGGGGGCGGTCTCGCAACTGCTATGCGCCACTTGCTCTCCCCAATGCGTTGCATGGTCAGCGCTGCATTGCATTGCCTGTCTGTCCATCAGCCTGGATGTGGTTTGGGGTGTCAGCGTTTGCTGCTGGTGGTGGGTATGCTGCAGGGCGCCCACCACCTGGACCTGATGTGGACACATGCGGATGACCCGGACAGTGTGAGGGCCACCCGCCAACTGGAGCTGGAGCATATACAAGGCTGGGTAACGCAGCATAAGCAGGCACTCAGACAGCGCTTAACACTGAGATGGAACACGTCTGGTCATGGTCGTCGACAAGGGCAGGTGCAGGGAAGTCCTGAACAGAGAAGTCCTTGGGTGCCAGGCCCATGTCAGGGCCTGCATTGTCAAGGCCTGCGGGTGCCAACCTTGCTGGACTGATGCAAGCGGGCTGACCAGCCAAGCTGAGCACTGTGCTAGTGAGTCTGAGCTTGGCCTTGTGGCCTGTGTGGCACTTCATACAGACAGAACACCACCCCTAGTGAAGGACCTGACTTTGCGTGTGCGTTGGTAGGTATTGCCTGTTGCGGACAGGCGCGTCATCCAATGCAACGGCTGTCAAAGGACGGGGCTGTCAAAGGACGGAGGGCGCACAGTCTTGATATGCTACAACATGTTTGTAGTAGCTGAGTGAGATTATCCACAGGCCGACATGTTGTTCCTTGTTGTATGAGTTTTGTTGGGCTGGTCATGGTCGTGATGCTACATAGATGCTCCATGTGGTCTCGTACTGAAGTGGCGGCTATGGTCCTATGCCCGCTATGGCGGGGGTCCTATGCTAAGCCCTACCTTTGGGCCGTATGTAAGACTCCACACGCCAGTGAAGCGCAGGAAACTGAGTATAGGTTTCTTAACAGCAGCTGAACTTGGTGATGATGATGTGGCTTACACCGCTTAAGCCGTCAGCCGTTAGGCTGCTAGGCCGCCCTCCCCCTCTAGGGGTTCGGGACTTTCTGTAACAAGGACAGTGTCACTGGCAGTCGTTAAGGTCGCTCTACGCCTCTAAACCCTGAATTCCCACATTCTTTGCTTGTTTTGTTGCAGCAGCGCATCACATGAAGGCATTTCCACATGATCACAGGCTCTCTTCCGCCGTAACCGGGACAGCTCCCGCGTCCGCCGCTGCTACAGCGCGTGCCAGGTTCCTTCTGGTCCTTTTCGTAACTACGCAGTTTGACCTTGACCCTGCAAGGTCGTGCAGGCCGATGTCGACGACCAGCCCTGAAGGCAGCACTTTACGCGATAAGGCCCTTGCTCTTCTAGGTTCTGGAGATTGGTCGGCCTGCATCTCATTGCTGCAGCAGGCTCGCCACCACGCGGTCAGAGCTGCCCAGCCCTCTCTTGACCAGGCAGCGAGTAAACCGCAACGTTCAGCCTCAAGTTTCAACAACACCTTTGCTTCCTCCCCCTCCTCCCCGCCACCATCAGCAGATGAGCTGCACCTCTGCCGTGGATCATCACGCGACATCACTGAGCTGCCTGTCTCCAACTGGTTGTGCAGCCGTGAAGCATTGCAAGTGCTGGTCATTGCCAACATCATGCATAGCACCCAGTCATGCGACTGGCATGCAGTCCTACGGCTGCCTCCCCATTCCCAGCCTGCTGTATGCCTCCACAGTTCAGCCAATGCCACCAGTCACAATTCAATCGGCAGTTTGGATGGGACCTCAGGCCATGCCCCAGAGCCTCTTCCTGGGCACTGCACCACCATTTCCGCAGCAACTGTGCGCAAGGCCTTCCGTCGAACCGCCGCCCTCGTGCATCCAGACAAGTGTAAGCTGGTCCATGCAGCCCATGCCTTCCGCTCAGCGTGCTGCGCCCTGGAGCAACTCTTGGTGGCAGCGCAAGAAGAGCAGCAGGGTGGCAGCACGGGCAGGTCGCAGCAGGCCCCTGGGGATGGGTTGCAGAGAAGTTGGGAGGGGGGCATGGATGAAAAGGAGGGCGATGAGCTAGGTGGCAGCTGCGATGCAGAATACGTGTGGTGGGAGCCTTGGGACGATCCGCCTCACCGGCCAGCACACTTGTCAGGGTCAGGGGTAGGGCGTGGTGGGGCACCAACGGCCGGGTCACATGTCACCACAACAGGCAGATCAGTGGCAGAGGGCGGTGTTGGTGTGGAACAGCGCGTCAGACAAAGTGCAATGGCAGGGGGGTGGCTTCATGCAGGGCTCTTGAGCAGCATACCACGGGAGGAGGAAACGGTGGAGGACGTGCACTTGTGGCAGATGGACATAGAGGTGAGTGAGAGCACTGCTGAGGCGGTAGCGCCGCTGCTGATGCTGTTCTGCATGGCGGCTATGGCCCGCAGGCTCTAAAAGCGGAGGTGTCGGCGAGACAAAACAACGTCCTCACTCCGGGCGGGTCAAGTAACACGGCGCAGACGCTGGCTGGCGCCAGTGCACAGTTCGAATCCACCCTTCTCCCTGTGTACCAACGCCAACGCAGGCTTCGATATGCGCGCAGTGTCCTATCGGACCGGCTTGCAGGCCGGGGTCAGCCTCCCGCCGTGCAGCATGCCCTAAAACGTGGGTCCCCGGGCGAGTGCAGGACGTCGGACACTCCACATAAACACCCTCGCCGGGCCGAGGATGCGTAAGCAAGTGCCGGCGATTATCTACTGTGATGCCGTCCTGCCAATATGGTGCTTTGAATGCTTTACCGAGATTTGGCAGGGTCGTGAATGGTGTCGGGCGTGGGGTTTTCAAGGTATTGTAGGTACATGGGCGTTTGCTTCTGGGACCACCTCTGTTCAATGAATGTGCGAGCCGCTCTTACTGAGGCTGTGGCATGTTGCAACAACAGAAGACGTTGACTTGGCACAGCCGCCGGGCGCAAATGCAGCGGTAACAGAGTAAAGTTAAGTCCAAACTGTTTTGTATCCCCTTCCTTCATCATTGCGCAGCACTGGGTCAGCTGGGCCAACCTTGCAGCCCTGGCGGGCTGGGTAGTTGCGGTGTTCATCGGCATCTGAGTTGTACACTTAGTCAGGTGGCCCCAACATGGGGTTGGTAATATGCATGCAAGTACTCTCTCAATACTGCATCGTTTTCGATAGCGTTTATCACATTGGTAGCTGCAAATCAATGCGCGTCATCTGACCATCAGCGCAAGCCATTGGAGTCTTTGCTCGCGTACTGCCACATGTGCCCGCGAACAAATCACAGCGGCGAGAAGGGTCTCCTTGGCACGGTGAGCCACATCGCTCTTACCCCATCTACCTAGCGTAGTGAGCTGGTTGTGCACAAATGGAATGTCCGGCCAACACCCAACGCGATGCCTGCCGGGCGTGCAGGGCACCTAGACGGGGTGTTTGGAACATATGAATATACTCGCTTCCGCCAAATACACCATTTGGGTCGGCGCACACTAAGGTATCACCGGGTTACACCCCCCCCTCCTCGATTGTGTCCTCCACTGTGTTGCACCCGCTGCACCCACAGGAAAACGGCTATACAATGTTTGTTCTTGACCCATTGGCGCATCTCTTGAAACAAACCACACATCAAACAACCCAGGCCTCTATCAGTTTGACATCTTCAAAGTGACATCATCTTCTCCAAGCAGAATCAGGGCCACGGGGCTGTGGGGTGGCAGTTGAGCTATGAAACTTTGCACGCAGGTGGATGGCATGTAGGGGAGTGTAACTCTAAGAGGAGCCGAGTCCAAATTCGGTCATGGTGTGGAGTTGTGTGTCTGACTGCATGGCCCCGGTCCTGAGATCGGCTAAGGGAGTTGGGGGTCACCGACCAAAGTGAGCTTTTGGCTTAGCTGAGTATGAGCGTTTGTAGCAATGTCTGAGAGGAGCTTAACCTAGTAAGTAGCATGCTGTAAGTCCGAATGGTCGAGCTGTGGCATTGCCCTCTAGGTATGGGGGGGAGGTGGGCTCAGTGCCACATCGCCGCAGCCGCTTTCCGATCCGACTGCTGCCGCCGATGCGCAAGCTCATGTAGAGCAGCCTAAGCGACGCGGGCGGTCGCAGCGATGACTGCATGCTCCGCAACGGCACAAATTTGATGCTTTGCCGATGATCACCAAGTTTGATGCTTTGCTGTGCACGACCTACTGAGTGTGAAATTATTCTGGATGGGTGAACGGTAGCTGGATGGGTTGGCTACATTTTGAGACAGAGAGGATTGGCGGGACCAACGGCCGGGGTGACCAGCTAGCATAATATTTGGCGCAGTGAGTGCAGAGTTACAGCCGTCCTACTACCAGGAGTCGGTTTCCTGTCATTTTTTTACAGTTGGGGTCGCCTGACAGTTACTAGAACCTGTACAATAGAGCTTGAAGTAAAAAGAGACGGTGGGGTTCTGTTCCAATGAACACACTGAGTTGCAGAGTCTGCACTGCAGACCTACCGCATAACAGCCGCCAAGCCTGCATACACTACTATTCATGCAGTGATAGAAGTAGCCAAGCATTTATTTTTTATTGGTAGTCTGTCACTGCTCCCTTTCCCCGGCATCAACCTATCTTCCATATGCCAATGACAGGACACGTCGCTGTGTCCGATCCATGGGGTACCACCGTACCAATGCAAACACCATGCATGCATGCGCAAAAATGTGTGCTGAACTGTGTTGTCGTGCACTGACGACAGGAGAACAGTCCAGATGCTGTCAACTGGCTTGTGGACTTATCAGACAAAGCTGAAGCACCAACCTGGCGTTTGCAACGTTGAGAGCAATTCCAATTAATGATGTAACAAGAGGCAGTTGTGTCATGGGCTGTCCAGGCACCGCTGGTGCAACTGCAGCAGCAACGCCAGCCAGGGTAGCAGTTCTTTGAAGGAGGGGCGTGCGTTGGGCTGGCGCTGTAGGCAGCAGTCCACCAAGTCCCTGAGGCCCTTCACCACAGGCTGCGCCCGGGCTGCAGCAGCGGGGTCAGGCTGGGGCCTCCAGTCGTGGTCAAACAGGTGTGGGTGGGGCGCCAGGCTCTGCAGGTGCTGCGGCTCCTGGGTGCTGTGGGACAAGGCAGGGGCAGGCAGCAGAGGAGGACGGGACAAGGTCAGGCCAGGTCACAAGCAGTGGGTGGACAGTTGTGAGCCCACTGGGCACATCTGTGGTGCATGGAGGACGTGATCAGGTCACTGGGCACCTCAGACCAGCAGTCCACTGACAATGCTGCCAGGGGTCAAATCAGGCAATGTGCAGCCACACAATAGGGTTAGGTGGCCCAAGTGGCTGATGCTGCCTGGTGGTTGCAGTTTGTTGGTGTACTCACATTTGCAGCAGGCGAGTCCATGCGGTGCAGCCGTGCAGCAGCTCCCAGGCCAGCACCCCAAAGCTGTACACGTCCCCAGCTGGGCTGGTGCGGCCCTGCAGCACCTCTGGCGCAGTGTACAGCCATGTGCCTACGCGTTCGCCACTGTGGTGTGTCTGCCCTCCCCTCATGATGGCGCCCAGGCCCAGGTCAGCCACCTGGGAGAAAGCAAGGCTGTTGGGGGTGGGTTGGCAGCAGGGGTCGGCACACCAAGAGCATGCACTGCATGAGCTGTGTCTGACATGCTGCTGCTGCCGGGTGTTGCAGGCTGTGGCCCTCACCTTGGCCACCACGCCCTGAGGGGTGGTCTGCAGCAGCACGTTGTCAGGCTTCAAGTCCTGCAGCCACATGGGCATGGGAGTGGGCAGGCTAGCAAACATGAGGGGAGAGCTGAGGTGGACACGGCTGGTCAGCAACCCTGGGTGGAGCTGCTGCCAGGACATGGCTGGAGGGGTGCAGGCAGCACAGGGCCTAGGAGTAAGCATGGTGCCAGGTGCAAGCCATGGTGAGGCCACCCACCCTGTGGAGGATGTTGCAGCCGTGGAGGTAGGCCTGCAGCCAGAGTCAACAAGGGCAGGTGCAGGCAGGTGACCATGCCAAGATTGGTAGCTTTAGGCAGCTGCCCCCTTGCTGCTTACCATGGCCTCTGCAATGTCGCGTAGCATGGTGAAGATCAGGCCCAAGTGGGGCAACTGGCGCTGTTCATCCCACAGCCTGCATCCACACAGGGAGAGGGAGAGGGAGGCCTTGTGGCGCTGGGTGGATCTATGCTCATGGCCTGCGAGCCAAGTCACATGACTCTGGTTTGCACGCGAACACGTATGATGTATAGGGTCGCATAAAAGGGAGGCAGGGCTTGGGTGGATACAAAGGATTCATGCTCTCGCTTGGGTAAGTATACAGCTGTGCCATGTCTGATAGCGCTATCCATCGTGCATTTCGACAAACAAAAGCTAACACAGGTGGGTACAAGCCAATGATGTGGCAGCACCCAGCAGCTGCCTAGAGTACACTGCCCTGGAGCAATTGTGGCGCACTGTGTGGAGCAGCGTGTGTGTATGAGGCGATTAGCCAGGCAGTGGACTGGTAAAGTTGCATGCCATCTCCCCAAGGGGGCACTGGGCTGCTCCAGAGCCAGCCAGTGCTTTCCACCAACTCCTGCAGGCTGCCGGGCAGGAGCTGGCAGCAGCAACAGTTGCTGTGGAACGTGACCTAGGCAGCCGCTTCTAGGACATGCAGCCTAGCAACGGAGAATTCCTTAAGCGCCAGACCCATGTGAGGGCCTGCAATGTCAAGGCCTGCGGATGCTGACCTTGGTGGACCGACACAAGCGGACTGACCAGCAACCAGCCACCGTAATGCGCAGCCAAGCTGAGCACAGTGTTAGTGAGTCAGAGCTTGGCCTAACAGAGTAAGTACACCTAGCAGTACATCTGCAGCCTTTAGTCAAGGGCCTGTGACCCATGGCTCAAAACGCTACTTGATTGGGCAGCCAGAGAACTCGAAATACCACAACATGGCGGAGCTGGCGCTGGTGATGGCACTAGGCACAGTGGAGGCACGCATGCACTCATCCATGGCATACCTTGACCACAACCCAGGCTATGCCGTGCGACGTATACCGTCTCTTACCACTCTCTTATACCACTCTCTTTTGATTCGCATAATTTGATTTGCATTTGCATAACCAATGTGGTTTTGACAGAACCATAAATGTGTCAATGGTGCTGCGATGGACCGCTTCGTGGTCCGTGGCGTCGACGACGCAGCCTTGATGTACCAACACGATGTAATGCTGCCGGGGTGGCTGGCCAAACTGGGGCAGCAGCTCGGGAGACTGGTCGCACCAAGTCAGCTACTGGGGTGCTTGCCTTGGCCATGCCAGGCGGCATGGGTGACTGCTAGGGCACGCAGGTTTGAGTGTTTAGAGGAGGATGAAGTGTTATGCCGGCACTGCAAGCACCCATAGGAGCAGCATGACTTCATCGGGGAGGTTCAGTGCCCTATCTAGTGCAAAGTCCAGACAGTGACTTGGTGCACAGTGATTGTACCCTTGCACAGTGGCTGTGACTTGGTGACCGGGAAGCTTGACATGGTGACATATGCAAGAAGTCTTTACCGTACTCTCCCTTTTGATTCCCTATCCCGAACCGTTTTTTGTCCTTCGGGAAACCGGGAATGATTAAACAATGCATTTTTCTGGTCTTTCGGGAAGTAGTCAAACAATTAGTTGAACTTGACGAAAGTGCCAGCAATTGACCAATTTGTGGTCCGGGGCATCAGTGCCGCCGACGCAGCTGATAATCTGCACCGCGAGCTCCTTATGCACGATGAACAACGCTTCCAAATGTCTCGCGATCGTCAAGCGGCAATGATTGAGAAGCGACTACCTGGGACCACTAACTTTGGGCCTTCTCCACGCCTCAATCTTGCCGCATCGCCCAACACACCTCCTCCTCTCGCACGCACCGGCAAGGCGTATGAGAACTGGTGGCAACCTGCTAGGATTCAGCCCACCCTGGGCTGGGCCAGGGGGAGGCGGGCCAGGCTGGGGCAAAGGCTAGTGCGGCGGGCCAGGCCGGGGTGGCAACCAGGGTGGCTGTTATGCCCCGGGCATGGTCGAGGGAGGTGGGCCAGGCTGGGGCAAAGGCTGGGGTTACAGGGCAGGCAAGGGTGGCAACCAGGCTGGCAACCATGTCAGAGGGGAGGCGGCTCGTCATACACGGGCAGCCGGCCAAGGCGGGGTGCTTGCTTTGGCCAAGGCAGCAGAATGGGTGGCTGCAGGAGTACGCAAGTCTGAATGCTCCAAGGCAGATGATGAGATAGGAGGCGGCAGGAGGACCACGACTGTATGAGCAAGGTTCAGTGCCCCATGTGACATGGTCAGGTGAAAAGGCCACTAGAAGAGAGACCACGACAGTTGTCAATGTCAATCATATGATTTTGATGCAAGATTAATGGGGTGGTAGGCTTGATTATTTCTATGCACGAGGACGTTCTCAAAACAAACTTTCGACGTACTTTGGCTATCGGGGAACTTGAAACAATAAAAAATATGGCTCGGGAATAATGATTTAATTATAGTTTTCGAGGCCTCGGGAATCAAAAGGGAGAGTACGGTAAACCATGGCGCATTGATGTGTTATGTTTGCAAGGGATGGCTGTCTAAAACAATTGTAAGTACACCCACATCCTTAAAACTGTGTTTTGCAGCTAAGTTTACATCGAGAAAAAGTAAACAAAGTTTCGTTTAGAAAGAGTAATAACTTTTATTTCTCGGGGCCTCGCGAATCAAAAGAGAGAGAACGGTGGGCATGATAGGCCTATCTTGACTTCTCACCCTTCACCACACGCCTCCTTTCATACACGATCGTAGGAGGATGGTGAGAGTCGGTATGGGGCTTTTCATCGCGTTATGTGGCTTTAAGTTTGGCTGCCGCCAGTTACGCCAGTGTTAACCCTACCTGTTAAAGTCCCGGGTGCACTTGCGCGACCAGTCACCCGTGCGAGCGCGGCCGGTAGAAGTGTGTACCCAATGTAGCACAGTCAGTGCGCTTCATTTTACCGCTGTACTTCGGCCGCGGCCTTGCGTTGAAACTTATTCTTTCTGAGCTGACATGTCCATGTTTGGCCTGATGTGCCCAGGTCCCACCACACACCACCAGCCCCTAGGGCCAAACCGACCATCGGTGCTTCTCAGCAGCTTGGCTCGAGACAGCGCAGGCGGAATGGCCAGAATGCTCTTGGCAGGTGCTGCTACTTCAAGGTCAAGAGGGGCCAATCACAGCCACCCTTGGCAGCTGTGGCCCGGGAACATGGCGTTTCATAGGCGCGCCCAACAGCTTTGTCAGCTGTGCAAGAGGAGCAACTGCCGGACTCAGTGGTGAGGTAAACTCCACCTTTTTTCATCGCTATAGGGCGCAGCTGTTGCTGTGCGCCACGCACCTTCCCGACTTTATAGCTTGAAATAGACTGCCATGCTCGCATAGCTCACTGACCAGGTACAGAGCGTGATCGGTGACACCCTGACCCTGCAGGGGGCAGCAGCGGGCAGCAGGCAGCCAGCCCAGGCTGCGGGTCAGCAAGCTCCATGGATGACAGCAGCAGGAGTGGATGAGTGTGACTCCCACCTGGCTCGGCCATCCAGGCAGCATTGGATTTGCCTGGCTGCTGCTGCTGCTGGTGTCCAGGGTGGTGAGGTAGTAGGCGTAGGTGGCCACCAGGTGGGGGTGCGCCAGCCGCGTGTTCAGCTCAGCCTCCCTCAGCACCTGCTGCCGCTGGCCAGTGATGCGCAGATCCCCCGCCAGGCCAGAGAACACCAGCCGCTTCACAGCGACCTGCACACACAGCTCCTGACCGTTGACCATTGACCTTTATCATGTCCGGTGCAAAGACAGTGCTGTATGCACCACTCCTGACCATTGACCATGGGTGCAAGTGCAGACAGGCTGGCAGCAAGGCGTGCCAAGTGGCATGTCCAGTGCAGAGGCGTTGCATCCAGTCCAGCAGGGCCCCTCACCTGCATGCCCCGCCAGGTGCCCTGGAACACTGTGCCATAGGCTCCAGCCCCCAACTGCGTCCCCAGCCTCAGCTCCTGCTCCACCTCTGCCTGGCCCAACACCTCACTCAGGCTGGAGCAGTGGATGCTTGGCGTAGCAGCTGGCAGGGATGGGCACTCAGCCTCTTCATAGGGCTCCCTTCCCGGGGTCGGTGCAGCGCAGCCAGGTGGATGGCCCATTGGCTGGTCAACAGCACTGGGCATCAGGACGAGGCCGACTGCCCCCTGGGCTGCACTGCATTGAGGCAGCGACAAGGTGTGGCTGATGTCCCCCTTGCAGCGGCTGTGGCTCCACCCACAGGGTAGGGGATCAGAGGAGGTTGATTGCAGTGTGGGCCAAGGTACATTGGTGGGGTCTGCAGCACCGCTCAGTCCTGCACTGTGTTTAGAGAGTGACGCAGCGGCCCTGGCTCGCAGCCACATGACAGCCACACAGCACAACAGCAGGATGGCGGTGGCTGCGCCCACTGCTGCACCAATCACGCTGGAGGTGTTCGAGCTGTGGGAGCCTGCACTGAGGCTGAAGCTAGGGCTGGGAGGTGGGGCAGGGGCTATTGGGCTGATGCTGCTGTCATGAGGGGCAGGACTGAGGGTGGGGGGCCTGCTGTGCGGTCCAGCTGGGGTGGGGTGAGGCTGGTCTGCTGCCGGATACTCAGGCCTTGGAGGTGGTGGGTCTGGCTCAGGGGCAGGGGGTGGCGGGAGGGGCAGGGGCAGCAGGAGGGGGCCGTCAGGAATGACCATGGTGGTCAGGCCAGCATTGGTACTTTGTGGGATGGCGCTGCCATTATCCTGCACCCAGGGTTGGCCCCAACTGTTGGTGGGGGTGTAGGCGCCCAGAGTGACGTCCAGGCCACGGATGCCAAACCTGGATGGAGGCAGCAGGGCAGCAGAGCTGAGTGGGGTGCTGACACCAACAGGTGCACGGGTGAGCTTCGCGCAGGCTTCATTACTTGAGGATGGACAAAGCAAATGTTGCGGTAACCATGTAGCACCAGGACGAGGTCTAGAGGTTCGCATAGTTGACCCGCCGTTGACCGCTCTCCTGTACATCTCGGCGGGCCGCGAGGTACGGGGCGGGCCACGTACCTCAGATATACCAAACAACCGCGTTGACCTTGCGCATCACGCGAAACTGATCGACTCGTCCTCGTCTCCGCGGCCATACACATTCAGGCTGCGCCTCGTATGCCCGCATCGTGTCGTAGTTGTCCATATACTCATCGGTCATTCATTGCATCTCTATATCAATGACTGTTTGTGGGGACTCGCGAAATCGCGAACGAGTAAACCATATGATTTTGGATTGAATCGCGAAATGGTCAAACAATTATCCGACCTACGCTAATGGTGCTGCGATGGACCGCTTCGTGGCATCAGTGCCGATGACGCAGCCGAGAATTTGCTACGCCAGGTTGACCAACACGATGAAATGCTCCATCGAAGGGCTCTCGATCGTGAATATGCGGCTGCCGCGAAGCGTGGGCCGAGCAGGCCTCGCAAGCTGTTTAGCATTGGGGTCGGGGTAGCCCGCGACCCAGCCGCGTCGCCAAGCACGCCTCCTCCTCCCAGCCGAACCGGCAGGTCTCTTGAGAACAGGTGGCACCCCGCTGGCATCCGGCCCATCCTGCAAGCCGTGCCAGCCTGCGGCGGCTACAGCCCGGCGGTTAAGCATTTGAAGCTCACACAACATGAGACATGTAACAAGCTGCGTGAGCCCACGGTTAGGGGGTGGTTTCTGAAAGGCTCCCTCACACAGCTCACAGCAGAGGCCCAGGCGAGCTTGCTGCAGGGCTTCGGGCATCACCATCCACCCACCTCTGGCATGAGAGCCTCTCTCAGCAAGTACCAAGGTCTACTGGTTAGTGATGAATGTTGTTGTTGCTACTGATCATGTTTAGTGGCATGACAATGGTGCTGGTGGTGCTGGTGGTGGTCCTGCTGCTGCTGCTGCTGCTGCTGATGATGATGATGTGTGTCCCCCTCTAGTAATGTATGTCGAGATTAGGGATCGCCTTCGAGCCCTACGCCAAGGGGGTGTCGCCCTGAACCACACCACCGCACGCAATGTTATGCTGGCTGTCATCCAGCAAAGGGAACCCCATCTGCTGTCATTTGCTCGTGACTTCTTGGAAAACTAGCTGAATTGGGTGACACGGTGAGCGACTTCTCTGGTGGAGGGGCAACATGGCACGGGCATGGCCTGCTGAATGTGTTGACATGCTCACATGCCCACGCATATGCTCACATGCCCACACATAGCATACCCACACATATGGGTGACTGCTAGGGCACGCAGTTTTGAGTGTTCAGAGGAAGATGCAGAGATATCCCGGCATTGCAAGCAGCCACAGGAGCACCATGACTTCGTGGGGGAGGTTCGGTGCCCTATCTAGTGCAAAGTCAAGACTTGGTGACTTGGTGCACGGTGACACTACCCTTGCATAGTGGCTTTGACTTGGTGACAGGGAAACTTGACATGGTGACCTACCGTACTCTCCCTTTTGATTCGCGAGGCCTCGAAAACTATAATTAAATACTCTTTCCCGATCCAAAAAAAACATTGTTTACTTTTTCCCGATGCAAAAGTAGCAGCAAAACACAACTTTGACAACGTGGGTGTGCTTATAAATATTCAAGACAGCCATTCCTTGCATGACATGTCAATCCTCCGTGGACACTTTCTGCACAAGTCACCAAGGCAAGCCACCCGATCACCAAGTCACAGCCACTGTGCAAGGGCCATCTTCGTGTTGGTCAACCTGGCGTAGCAGATTTTCGGCTGCGTCGTCGGCACTGATGCCACGGACCACGAAGCGGTCCATCGCAGCACCAATTACGCAGGTCAAATAATTGTTTGACCACTTCGCGATTCAGTAAAAAATCACATTGTTTACTCGTTCGCGACTTCGCGAGGCAAAGAAAACAATTCGCGGACGCGAATCGAAAGAGAGAGCTTCATCAAAGGGCTTTCTTTCACAACTCTAACCCTAACAATAACCCTAAACCAAATTTACAAGCCTGAGCCAGCATTAATAGCACAAGCCATGCCCACTCCCACACGCAAGTAGGCACGGTTGGTGTGCATCACTAGCAGCAGCGCCAACACCAGCAGCGCCATCAATAGCAGCGGCAACAATGGCAGCAACGACGATAGCGGTGCCAGCAGTGAGGGGTGAGTAAATAGCAAGTTATCAGCCGGGGTGGCTGGCCGCATCAGGGCAGCTGTTGGGGAGGTCGGCCAGGCTGGGGCAGCAGCGAGGGAGGCTGGCCCCACCAAGTCAACCATTGGGGTGCTTGCCTTGGCCAAGGCTACGGCATGGGTGACTGCTTGGGCACACATTGAGTGTCCAGAGGAGGATGAAGAAATATGCCGGCATTGCAAGCAGCCACAGGAGCATAGAGACCATATATGCACGGGGGAGGTTTAGTGCCCTATCTAGTGCAATGTCTAGGCGGTAACATGGTGCACAGTGACAGTGCTCTTGCACAGTGGCTTTGACTTGGTGACCGGGTGGCTTGACTTGGTGACCTGTGCAAGAAGTGTGTGAATTACAGAAAATTGACATGTTATACGAGGAAAAGCTGTCTAGATTATTTATAAGCACACCCACACCCTCATCACTGTGTTTTGCTGCACTTTTTGCATCGGGAAAAAGGTAAACAACCTTTTTTGGGGGTCGAGAAAGTATCTCTATATCAATGACTGTATAGATCACTGTAAATATATCTGAGGCAGGGAGATATAGATAGATACTGCATACATGCACTGTATAGATCACTGTATATACTTAGGGCAGGTTTACTACTGTCAAGCTGGCTCTTTCAATTGTTGTGATAACAGTCAAGGCTGAGCCAGATTGAGGGGGTGGCATTAACACTGACCAGGAGAAGGAGGAAAAGGTCAGACCGCCAGGGGGCCAGGCAGCGGGCAGCACCTGTGGCAGCAGCAGCGGCTGGTCTAGTCAGGGCTAGAGGCAGCACCAAGCACGCTGAGCAGGAGCAGCAGAGCGGGCAGCTCAGCAGTCAGCCAGCTAGGAAGCGCCCTCCTGGCCAGGCACACCTGCTGTCCTGCCAGCTGGGCGCGCAGCAGGTCCAGGGTGTCAGGCCGCAGGTTCACCCGGGTGCTGCCGCCCTGAGCCACCTCACGGATGGCCCGCAGCTCCAGGTCAGGCAGCAGCAGCGTCACGTTCACCAGCACCAGGGGCGCACTGGCCAGGGGTGGCTGATCAGAGGGGCTGGTGCGGGGGGTGGCAAAGAACCACAGCAGGCTGGTGAGGCCACCCAGGGCGTCTGCCAGCTCAGGGGTGCAGAGGGGCGGCAGGGGGGACACAGCGGCCAGGTCAGGCAGCCCAGTGGCCCGCCACACGGCCCTGCTGCTTGCCTCAGGGCTGGACGTGTTGCTTGCACCAGGTGCTGAGTTAGGGTTGGTGCAGGCAACGCCCTGCTGCTGGGCCACTGCCCCGCAGACCAGGCTCGACAGCAAAGGGGCGGCATTGGCCAGCACCAGGTTGCTGAGGGTGAGCTGCGCGTCAGGGCCAACCAGCGCTAGAAGGGAGGGGGCAGCGGCCAGGTCCATCATTAGCGTCTGGGGCAAGGCGGGGTGCCCAGTGAACACCACACGGCCGCGCATGGTCTGCAGGTGGAGGCGACGGAACGGGGCAGCGGAGGTATGGTGTAGGCTAGCGTGGGGTAGGTTGGCTGGGACCACAACTCTGGTGTTGTGGCTCATGCCTTGTAAAAAGGCTAAGAGTGGCCGTTCTGCAAACCTGGCGAGCAGAGCAGTGTCCTTAAACTGTCTCCAGTGACAGCACTAACTTGAGTGGCACCCCAAGCACCAAGTGCCAGCAGTGGGGTCCCTACCCCGCCATATGTGCCTGCCTTGGTTGCCCTGCCCGCCTTAGCCATGTGCGAAGCACTGCTCACCAGGTTCGCTGTCATCACCTCCGGCAAGACCGCCCTCACACTGTACTTGAGCTGGGCTATCCTCCAGGGATGTTGCACCCTTGGAACCAGGTTCAGTGCTGTCAGCACTGCCACTGGATCCACAACCTGGCCCATCTTGAACAAGCTAGCGCCCAGGCCATTGAGGCGCAACGCACCTGCACACCAGGCCAGACCCATGACCTGGTTGCATGGCGCCTCAACTGGCCATAGTGCCTCTAGTAGAGGATTAGGGTTAGGGTCAGGGTTAGGGCAAGGGTATGTCCATTTTCTTCGTTTCGCCCTGTGTAGTTTGAAGCTTAAAGTGATATGGCATTGGTTCATACCCTTCACTTTTCAGTTCAACCTTACCTTTAACCATCGCTTAAGTGAGTTTATGCTGAAATATGCAACAATTGCAGTCAAAAGGTCATTTTTTTTAGGGCAATGCACGGTAGTGTAGCTCACATAGCTACCATATGGTAAGGGTTAGGGTTAGGGTTAGGGTAACCCTAGCCCCAACCCGAGTCCCTCTACTGTGATGCCTTTGCTGAACACCTGGCGAGTGGGCTCCCTCCACACCCCGAACTCACGAAACACACAAGCGCAGATGCAGGCCACGCTAGGCCAAGCCAGGTAGTACCATGCAAGCGCATGAGGTGCTAGAGCTGCAACAGAGCCAGCTGCCAGCATGGAAGGCAGACAGCAACATCAGCATCACACTGAGAAGAGCAGGGCATCTGCTAGGGCTGGGACAACGGTAACAACCCAGGCCCCTTCACCTGTGTCGTGCACTAACAACGGGGCTGATGGCGGTTGGGCCTCAACACTGACCAGCTGCACGTCTGTCCACAAGAAGGTAAGTCGCGAGGGACGCAACTCCTTGACTAGGGGTGACACAGTGAGGTTAGCCTGCAAGAGGCAGCAGGGTGAGTGTGGATGGCACAGGTCGTCAAGACAGGAGTGGTGAGGCAGGAGGCACGATGGGTTGACACAGATAACCACTAGAGCTAGGTCTATTTGTTGCAGAGGATGACATAGGTCTACACCGGCTTTGGTGTCAAGGATGTGACAAGGTGGAAGGCTAAGCTTACCACTTGAGGTCAAACCCCGTTGCACTGGGATGTGGTGCTGCCATTATTATACAATGAGGGCTGTCACATTCCTGAGCTGGTGCTAGGGCAGGAAGTGAGTGCACTGGCCAAGGAATATGACAAGTATCAACCCCAAAAGGGTGCAGCGTGTGCTTAGCAAAAGGCGTGGGCATCCCGAAGCAGCCTGCTCCCAGCAACACCCCTTCAACAACGTTGGCATAAGCTTGGTGTCAGACCATTGCATAAGGGACCAGTTGAGAGCAACAGCTTTACGTGCTATCGGCGTTCAAGCAACGCACATGTCCAATACCATCCTACCTAAATGGTTAGATAATTCCATTAAATGTGGGCGTCCCAACTAGGGTGTGGGTTGCCACGCTATGTATGATACATCTACGATTTGATACAATTACATGGATCTTAAAGGTATCGCTATGACCCCAGGCGACCAGGGTATGCCAGTGCGACCACGGCGCACCGCGGATGGCCGGCTGGCTAGGCTGTGCAAGCCATATTGGCCGCGGTTGCAGTATTCCAAGTTTGGAACATGACTCTACAAAGATATGCTGTCTACAAAGATGTTCTACAAAGATATGCTGTCTACCTATGCAACTCAGCTTGAGCAGCCGGTGATGGCGGGGATGGTGGTGGTAAGCATTGTTAGCGGGACTAGAGGGACTTTTCTCCGCTGCAGCGAGTGCTTCGCAAAAGCAGTACTCCGTATGAGTGGGACGAGCTAGACATTCTCCGCAACAGCGGACATCCTAAGTCTCCACTGCTCGAGATGCGGGTTGAATTACGGGATGGCTGATGAAAGGTGACCTCCGTGGTAATGTAATCATGCCTGCTGCATGAGCTTATCTCCACTAGGATGACTGAACCGCGGAAACCGGGTGGTAGGCTGATGTCACGATGTAATGATATAGACGGTCTTAGAGTAGAATTCAATCGAACCTCATCCTCGTCTTGGTGTGGATGTCCGAATCGTTTCGGACTCATCCATTGTTTTCGCATAATGTAATCAGCCCGCCGAATATCCGTTGCATACTAATTGAAACGGCCGCAGTACCAGCATTCTGATACAAACGTTCTGATAATTGTTACTATCTCGATAGTCTATGGAAAACGTAACATGTGAACCTCATTCCATTTCTTGGCCATTAACCTTTACCTTCACCCGTGACGACCAGTACAAAGGTCGAGTGACACTCCGGCCGCGTAAGACCCGCAACGTAAGGCAAGGAAGTCACGTGAGCATTGTAAAATCCGTTGCGTTCTACAATATGCCATAACATGGATTTCTCGCATGCAGGCGAGCTTGCTGTTACGAGCGCCGGTCGATAGGGTAGCGGAGCGTCTCGGGAAAGTGATGACGCAAATGCTGGGTTTCACGTCCTTGTCCGTAGAATTGGCAGAACACACAACCACTAGCTACGTAACACCTGCATTGACCTGTAACGAAGCGCCAACGATAAAGGTACTCGTACACTTAACATCGAACCATGCCTGCTTGATGCAGGCGGGCCATATATCCCGGTCAATCCTTGCACATGGCTAGCCAATGTTGGGCAGCCAAGTTTGTGGTCATGTGCACACACTCTACAGGCCTGAGCGACACCTTGCCAGCCTATCAAACCTGCCCCACCCCCACCAGCCTAGCAGACACCAGTTGCTTCATTACAATTGGTTCAGCAAGAATGTATGGATAGCCAGCTGCCTATGATGGGCTTGTACAAAACCTCATTGAAGATCACATCCTCATTGTACAAAACCTCATTGAAGATCACGCCAAGGCGGATGCGTAGGATGCGGCGCATGCGGGTGGTGTTCAACAACATAACCAAAGCCCATGTTGCGAATAGGCAATGCACCACTCCTTGCCAGATGTGGCACAAACGAATGACGGGCCATAAGCTAATGACCATAGTTGCTGGCAGTGCCATTCTAGTCACATGTGCCCCTGCTGCACTCGCGTAAAGGATCGCAAGCGGGTAAGGGAAGTAAGAATAGGGGTGGAAACCTGAAACCGAGAATAACCGGGTTGAGGAGCTTTGATTGTTGAGCTGTCCACAAGTACTTGTGACCCCCAATCAGTACCGTTGGACAATTTTTTGTGCATTTTCTGGGTTTTCTTTTTCTCATCTGAACCACCATAGTGATACAAGCTCATCATGTTGATCTCATGAGTGTTCTCGGCGTTGCGCGGCTGTACAAAGCTGTTTAGTATTGAAAAACAATACTTCTTGACACATTAGAGCGCTCAAGACCCCTTGGGAAACTGTGGCAAGCCTCGGCAGCTGCCGCAAGCTTGCCTGATCCGAAGGCTGTGCTGGTAGGGTAGCTTGGTGAGCGCACGGGCCCTGTAGTTTGGGGTCTAGACTGCTGGTCAGGTGACGTGCAAGCCAAGGTTTATTTGCAAGAGGCATCTGTCGATTTCTTGTCCCGCCCATGCCAACTCACACATGCGCCCAATGCACCAATTTGTGATGTGGAAGCACAAGTTCCTCGCAGCTGGCGAGGCGTGGCTAATGGTCATGGTCCGACCCATTCTGACTGACACAGCAAAGGTTATAACTTAGCTGTCATCACACATGGACAAGATCCAAACCGGTAGCCCTACTCCTACAACACACTATTTGCAATTCTAGAGGATGAGGGTGTCCGGTGCATGGTCTTTAGCAGTGTTGCTAACAAAGATCGCCAAGGTATGAGTTAAGGGCCTAACATGAGGGCATAACAGTTCAGTGAAAGATTGTGACACGCACACTTTTCATAGGGTACGCAGGCTTGGCCAACCCCCTTGTGCATAAGGTATACATAACGCAGATAAACATTGAGCACGCCTCTGCTAGACCCCCAACCACTTTAGGCACGTGATGGCAACTTCTGTGCTTGTTGAGTCTTACCTCGAAAACTTCCAATGGCAATATCCAATTCATGACTGGAGAGCTCTGACTCAGCCAGGTCCACCAAGTCATCTGTACAGCAAGGCATGTGACAAGAGAAGAGATCACCCCTTTCCCCTTGCTGCTGCCAGTCGTCCTGGAGCAAATGCACCACACGCTGTAGCAGACGAGTACAATGATTGTGGTGCCGCCATACAGTTGAGTGCAGGGGGGTGCGTGGGGCTCACCTCATCACTGGGGATGAGCAGGGTGCAATCCCTGAACTCCAGCTTCTGCAGCCCAAGCCCAACTCCGGTCCTGGCAGTCAAGTAACCACAGCTGCCATCTACAGCTTGATGTGCCCACCGGCTCAACATGCACATATCAAAGCTTGCAGCCCCTCTGCCTAGGGCCAGCCCTTGCCCGGCTGTGAGGCCCTGTGACTGCAGCCGCTGCATAGCTAGGTGAGCTTGCAGTGCTTTGACCATGCATTCACCTCAAGGACTGCACCATGAAGCCAAGCGCCGTGAACAGCGATAGGGGCAAGCTAGCGGTTTCTCCCAGCGGCATGTTGGCATGCGTCAGGTTGTAGAACACGACCTGTGAGTTGGCTGCGTATGCGGTGACAATGTTGCACCACCTGCAGGCAACCAAGCAGCAAACCACCTTCGGTACAGATACAGCATCTCCCTGCCTTAGCCTGAGCCATAGATCTTACGCGGCCCAGTCCAGCTCTGGTCGTGGGTTGTCAGGCGTGGGCACCCCTGCAGCCACAACATCGAGGCTAGTGAGTGTGCCTCAGCATTGGCACTGCCAGGCCTGGCCACTGTGCAAGGGTTCGAGAGCAAGGAGTCCGTCTTAGCTTTAGCTGTGCTTGCGGGCAGGCAGGGAGGTGAGCCATCTGCCAGCAGCAGCCTAACCCTAACCTCTAGGTAGGGGAGGTCGAATGTGGGCTGACCCACCTGCCACCACCAGCCTGTTGGTAATGGTGGCCAGCCGTCCTGCGTCAGAGCAGTCCCTGGCTGCCGCTGGGACATAGCCCTGCAGCCAGGGGCCAGGGTCAGTGGGCAGCCTGTGGCCTAGCCCAGCAAGGGCTTAGGCAGCAGGGGTCAGGAGATGCAGAGTGGAAACCATCACCTAAAGCATCCGTGCGCAGCTGCCAGCATGGGACTAACCAAGACAATGTAAATAACATGCACCTGCAATGAGATGTTGGTGAGGACGTGAACAAAGCTGGTGGAGCCCTCATCCATCCCTCCAGCAGCGGCCAGTGCTGCCAGCAGCTCCTCAGGCGCAGCCACCGGAGCGCTGGAGCACATCAGGTTGAAGGAAGAGGGGAGGGAGCGCCCGCATGTGAGGTTCAGGTTGCGTGCGCTGACGGCTGCAGTGGCCCAGGTGCGGTACCCCACGCCCCCTCTGTTGATGACCATGCTGGCGTTGACCGTCCCTCTGCACAGCAGGCTGGCGTACTGGGCCAGGGAGGTGCAGGAGCTGGGCAGGCGCAGGGTGACGTTGGCGTAGGTGATGGAGGGGGCACCTGGGCCCGTCAGGTTCACGGGTACAAGGTAGCTGAGCGGCGCGGTGGCCCTGGGCACAGCGATGTCAGTGACCACTGCGAGGTCCTGGAGGTTGAGAGTGCCGGCTGCAGGGTGAGGGAAAGAGTGGTGTCAGTGCAGTGCTGCCAGGGGCCTTACACACTGGGACTGGAGCCAGGCTCAGCCAGCTCTGTCGGCGCCTGCTGCACCTGCCTGGCCCCAGCGAAGTGCGTCCCAACAGGCTGAGGTCCAGTGTGGATGCGGGCAAGCCGGGGTTGCCTGTGATTGTCAAGATCCCGGATACGTTGCGCGGAGTGGGCGTCCAGGTCTCACCAGGCCCCAGCGTGCAAAGGGTACGCTGCTGAGATACGCTGCAGTCCTGCCACGTGAATGCTTCGCATCGCAACAGGCCCCACACTAATGCAAGCAGCAGCGGCGCTTGATGCATAGTGGGTCGCCGGCTTGCATCAGTGGCGCAGTACAGCAGACGTGTACGGGACCCCTATGGCAAGTAGCAGCGATGAGGTCGAGATTGTGAGGAGTGGCTCTCGTCGCCATCGTTCATGCCGTATGAATCACCAGATTTTGAGCTGTCTTCTGGCTGTCGACGTTGAGTGCGCCACATACTCCCGACAATGGTCAGTGCACTGCCTTTACTGCTGATGTCCTCTGCAACTAGCATTCTGAACAGCAACTTGTCATCATGGCAGACATACAGCTTCACAAAAACAATTTGTCCCATACAGCTCTTGACTAGGGCGTTCCCGGCCAGGTATTAATAATACCCAGGTATTAATACCCTGAGGAATTTGAACGAGGTATTAATACCTCACCGGCCCACCGGCGGCACCCATCAGCGCCACTAGCGCTATGGCTAACCCTGTTATTCCTACACCCGACACCCAAGACCCACATCCTCCAGCCGAAGCCGAAGGCTGGACACAAAAGTACAAGAATAACACGGTCTCCGTGCTTGACCTCTACAACCAGCTCAAGCAGAGCAATGCCTTGCACGACCCTTACCGGCTAAAGCTTGAAGAGTCTTGACTGTATCTAATAATGGGTTGACCTCATGTGCCGGTGGCAATGTGTTTGGCACAAACATACCTGTTACGCTCCAACAGGGCCTTGGATGGGCTGCCTTGCCGCTGGTTGGCCTGCCTGACTGTGTAAGATCATTGGTGTGACGCATCCGGCGTGTACTAGCTTGGCACACAGTACAAACATCATGCATGCAAGATCACAAATGTGCACATACGAGATCACAAACAAGGCACTGGCACCATAGGTTAGATACACACGCGGAAGTTGTGTCATGGGCTGTCCAGGGTCCGCTGGTGCAACTGCAGCAGCAACGCCAGCCAGGGCAGCAGTTCTTTGAAGGAGGGGCGTGCGTTGGGCTGGCGCTGCAGGCAGCAGTCCACCAAGTCCCTGAGGCCCTTCACCACAGGCTGCGCCCGGGCTGCAGCAGCGGGGTCAGGCTGGGGCCGCCAGTCGTGGTCAAACAGGTGTGGGTGGGGCGCCAGGCTCTGCAGGTGCTGCGGCTCTTGGGTGCTGTGGGATAAGGCAGGGGCAGGCAGCAGAGGGGGATGAGACAAGGTCAGGCCAGGTCACAAGCAGTGGGTGGACAGTCGTGAGCCCACTGGGCACAGCTGTGGTGCATGGAGGACGTGATCAGGCCACTGGGCACCTCAGACCAGCAGTCCACTGATAATGCTGCCAGGGGCCAAACCAGGCAATGTGCAGCCACACAATAGGGTTAGATGGCCCAAGTGGCTGATGCTGCTTGGTGGTTGCATTCTGTTGGTCCACCCACATCTGAAGCAGGCGAGTCCATGCGGTGCAGCCGTGCAGCAGCTCCCAGGCCAGCACCCCAAAGCTGTACACATCCCCAGCTGGGCTGGTGCGGCCCTGCAGCACCTCTGGCGCAATGTAAAGCTGTGTGCCCACACGTTCGCCGCTGAGGTGTGAGTGCCCTCCCCTCATGATGGCGCCCAGGCCCAGGTCAGCCACCTGGGAGAAAGCAAGGCTGCTGAGGGTGGTTTGGCAGCAAGGGCTGGCACACCAGGAGCATGCACTGCATGAGCTGGGTCTGACATGCGGCTGCTGCTGCTGCTGCTGAGTCCCTCTTGCTAGCTGTGGCCCTCACCTTGGCCACCAAGCCCTGAGGGGTGGTCTGCAGCAGCACGTTGTCGGGCTTCAAGTCCTGCAGCCACGCAGGCATGGGAGTGGGCAGGCCAGCAAACACGAGGGGAGAGCTGAGGTGGGCACAGCTGGTCATCAACCCTGGGTGGCGCTGCTGCCAGGACATGGCTGGAGGGGGTGCAGGCAGCACAGGGCCTAGGGGTAAGCATGGTGCCAGGTGCAGGCCAAGGTGAGGCCACCCACCCGGTGGAGGATGTTGCAGCCGTGGAGGTAGGCCTGCAGCCAGGGTTGACAAGGGTGAAGGCAAGGGAGGTGCTGGCAGGTGAGCTGGAATGAGGCAGGGACACCATGCCAAGATTGGTAGCTTTAGGCAGCTGCCCCCTTGCAACTTACCATGGCCTCTGCAATGTCACGTAGTATGGTCAAGATCAGGCCCAAGTGGGGCAACTGGCGCTCTTCATCCCACAGCCTGCATCCACACAGGGAGAGGGAGAGGGAGGCCTTGTAGTGCTTGTGGATCTTGGTGCTCATGGCCTAGATCTTCACAGGTGCCCGGATTGGGAAAGCAGTGTTCAAATGTTACTGCTAATGCGGGTCGCAAGACAGCTCACCCCAGGCTTAGCAGTCGAAGGTGAGGCTGAACCTGAGAACGCATGATGGGGTGCAGTCAACTGCTCACGAACCCCATTGCCATGAGCACCTAGCTGCACGGCGCAGCACTGGCTAAAGCCAGGCTGTAGATGGTGCTCTACCGTCAGGAATATTATGGTATAAATGGTTCAAGCAGTAATAGCAGCACCTCCCTGCACCTGCCAGGGTAGGGGATTTGGAATGTCAGCACCTCCCTCAGCAGCTTAGCGGGCAACAAGTACCAATGCAAAGGCAGAATTAAGACCCCTCACTGAGGGTGGTGGTTTGTGTTGAATGGAGTTAATCTCCCCCACACATGCCATGGGCGCCTTTTACCTACACTATTTCCTGACCTCTGTGACAGGGCTATAACCTAGAGTTGGCATGACTGATATGCACTGGTGTGAGCTGATGACAGCTCAGGAGCGGGCGTATTACTGTTGTTGCTGCTGCTGTTGGGTCTCTGGGTGGGCGGTCCCGCAGTTGCTTGTATCCTAGGCTGGGGTACTCCTTGCCCTTGGCTGGCTGCCCTGGCAGCCAAAGCCAGCAGCACAGCTCCAGCGGGCACCACCTGCTCTCCCCAATGCGCTGCATGCTGTATGCTGCATTGCAGTCCCGGTCTACCCACCTGCCTGGCTGTGGTGCTGGCTTGGCTATGGCAGCCTTGCCTTGGGCCTTGCTTTCGCCCTATGTGGACTTGATGGGCTCAGCTGGCTGCTCAACCTTAGTATGCTTGCCTGGCGGGGCAGCAGCCATAGCAGCCGACACAGTACAGGTCGACTGACTAGGCAGCCAACACTTCCATCATTAGCAAAACAGCAGAGGCGAAATCACCGCAGGTCAGTCCGGGTCCCAAGCCGACAGCCTTTGGCCATGTGGCAAGACCCGGCAGCTGCCTGGTGTGGAGTAGCAGTGTGGCAAGGCAGGCAGATGGCAGGCAGGCATGATGAGGGGGAGGAGGTTAGAGGTTGACAGCAGGCTGATAGCTGCAGACAGGAAGACAGGTTTTAAGGCTATTAGCCAGGCAGTGGGCTGGTACAGGTGCATGCTATCCCTCCAAGGGGGCACTGGGCTGCTCCAGTGCCAGCCAGTGCTTTCCAGCAGCGCCAACATGCTGCCGAGCAGAAGCAGGCAGCAGCAACTGTTGCTGTGGTGCATGACCTAAGCAGGCGCTTCCAGGACAAGCAGCCCAGCAACGGAGAATTCCTTGAGCGTCAGGCCCATGTCAGGGCCTGCATTGTCAAGGCCTGCGGGTGCCAACCTTGCTAGACCGACACAAGCGGACTGACCAGCAATTAGCAGAGCAGCAATTAGCCGACGCTAAACGCAGCCAAGCTGAGCACCATGCCGGTGAGTCAAAGCGTGGCTGCGCAGAGCAAGTCAGAGCCCGGCTGAGCAAACCAACAAGCTCTAACGCTACTTGTCAGCCCAGACACCTCAAAGTATGTACCCTGGCTGAGGCAAAGTAAAAGAGGAGCGCATGCATCTAGCCGTGGCATACCATCAAAAGACAACCACAACAGGTTGCAGGAGTGCCTCCTAAATGCCATCGTTATTATCATCATCACTACATGGTTACACAATAAGGTGCCTAATCTGGATACCGTACTCTCTTTCTCTCTCTTGATTCGCGTCCACCAATCGTTTTGTTTGCCTCGCGAAGCCGCGAAGTGGTCAAACGATAAATATACATGCGTAAATGGTGTTGCGAGGGACCGCTTCGTGGTCCGTGACATCAGTGCCGATGACGCAGCCGTAAATCTGCTACGCCAGGTTGACCAACACGATGAAATGCTCCATCACTGGGCTCTTGATCGTGAAGATGTGGCTGTCGAGAAGCGTGGGCCGGGCAGACCTCGCAAGCTATCTAGCATCGGGTTGCTGCTAGCCCGCTCGCCAAGCACGCCTCCTCCTCCCAGCAAAAACCGGTCTACCGTACTCTCCCTTTTGATTCGCGAGGCCTCGAAAACTATAATTAAATACTCTTTCCCGATCCAAAAAAAACATTGTTTACTTTTTCCCGATGCAAAAGTTGCAGCAAAACACAACTTTGACAACGTGGGTGTGCTTATAAATATTTAAGACAGCCATTCCTTGCATGACAGGTCAATCCTCCGTGGACACTTTCTGCACAAGTCACCAAGTCAAGCCACCCGATCACCAAGTCACAGCCACTGTGCAAGGGCCATCTATGTGTTGGTCAACCTGGCGTAGCAGATTTTCGGCTGCGTCGTCGGCACTGATGCCACGGACCACGAAGCGGTCCATCGCAGCACCATTCACGCAGGTCAAATAATTGTTTGACCACTTCGCGATTCGGCCAAAAATCGAATTGTTTACTCGTTCGCGATTTCGCGAGGCCAAAAAAACGATTCGCGGACGCGAATCAAAAGGGAGAGTACGGTAGGTGTTTATAGATGAGCAGAGTGCAGATGCAGTGGAAGATGACGCAGCGGTGCAAGCCAGCGACCTAGAGGCAGCGCTGCTGGCACGGCCTGCTCACAACAACTACTAGCCATAATGATTCCCATGGAGGACTCCCCCTCGCTTGCAGAGCAGGTGGCTGGCATTGATGTTCAATCCATGATAGCCGTTGAGCTGATGGTGGCAGCTCATCAGGGGGGGTGTCATTACAAGCCTTGCCTTCAGCCAAGCCAGCTGCAGCAACGGCAGATGGTCCACCCATGCGTAAACGTGGCAGGCCATTTGTCTCCAAAACCAAGCCTAAGCCAGCACCAACAGCACAAGCCACGCCCACTCCCACACGCAAGCAGGCACGGTTGCTGTGCAACACTAGCAGCAGCGCCGGCACCAGCGGCGATAGCAGTGCAAGCAGCGAGGGGTGGGTAGTGGGCAAGTTATCAGCCGGGGTGGCTAGCCACACGAAGTCAGCTGTTGGGGTGGTTGGCCAAGCTGGGGCAATAGCTTAGGAGACTGGCTGCACCAAGTCAGCTTCAGGGGTGCTTGCCTTGGCCAAGGCTGCGACATGGGTGACAACTAGGGCATGCAAGTTTGAGTGTTTGGAGGAGGATGAAGAGATATGCCGGCACTGCAAGCAGCCACAAGAGCACCATGACTTCATGGGGGAGGTTCAGTGCCCTATCTAGTGGAATGTCCAGACAGTGACTTGGTGCACAGTGACATTACCCTAGCACAGTGGCTTTGACTAAGTAACTTGTGCAAGAGGTGTGTCAACCACGGAGGGTTGACATGTTATGCAAGGGATGGCTGTATAGAATATTTCTAAGCACACCCACATGCTCAAAACTGGGTCGGGAAATAGTATTTACTTTTATTGTTCGGGGCCTCGCGAATCAACAGCTTTGTCCAACAGCTTTGTCAGCTGTGGAAGAGCTGCATGACTTAATAGTGAGAGGTCAGCAACATTGCTTGCAGCCGCGAGGACAGCGACACGGGTTACGGAGCACAAGGACAAAGTGGGCCCCTCTTAGGGAAAGGCCCCCAGCAAGGTCAGCTTTGCTGCAGCACACAACAACTACAGACTCCATTGAAACTCCACCTGATGTGTCTGCCTGTGTCTTTGGCATGAGTGGCTGAATGATGCTGCTGGCTTCCTTTTAGCTACGCTGACAGGCCCAGTTGGGCTGTTGTATGAACAAGACAGTCTGAGCCGCATCACTTTGAGCTATGACAGAAGCATGAGGGCAACTCAACAAACACTGCTGCCCACCACTCACCTTCTTGTCTCGATGGCTTGAAAGAGGCTGCCATGCTCGCACAGCTCACTGACCAGGTACAGAGCGTGATCAGTGACACCCTGACCCTGAGGGGGCGGCAGCGGGCAGCAGGCAGCCAGCCCAGGCTGCGGGTCAGCAAGCTCCATGGGTGACAGCAGCAGGAGTGGATGAGTGTGACTCCCACCTGGCTCGGCCATCCAGGCAGCATGGGACTTGCCTGGCTGCTGCTGCTGCTGGTGTCCAAGGTGGTGAGGTAGTAAGCGTAGGTGGCCACCAGGTAGGGGTGCGCCAGCCGCGTGTTCAGCTCAGCCTCCCTCAGCACCCGCTGCCGCTGGCCAGTGATACGCAGATCACCCGCCAGGCCAGAGAACACCAGCCGCTTCACAGCGACCTGCACACACAGCTCCTGACCATTGACCAGGGGTGCAAGTGCAGACAAGCTGGCAGCAAGGCGTGCCAAGTGGCATGTCCAGTGCAGAGGTGTTGCATCCAGTCCAGCAGGGCCCCTCACCTGCATGCCCCGCCAGGTGCCCTGGAACACTGTGCCATAGGCCCCGGCCCCCAGCCGCGTCCCCAGCCTCAGCTCCTGCTCCACCTCTGCCTGGCCCAACACCTCACTCAGGCTGGAGCAGTGGATGCTTGGCGCAGCAGCTGGCAGGGCTGCGCCCTTAGCCTCCACTGCAGCTGGGGTGTGGGCTGTGCTCCCTGCCGTGCTTTGTTCACTGCAGCCCTCTTCACCAGGCTCCCCTCCCGGGGTCGGTGCAGCGCAGTCAGGTGGATGGCCCATTGGCTGGTCAACAGCACTGGGCATCAGGACGAGGCCGACTGCCCCCTGGGCTGCACTGCATTGAGGCAGCGACAAGGTGTGGCTGATGCCCCCCTTGCAGCGGCTGTGGCTCCACCCACAGGGTAGGGGATCAGAGGAGGTTGATTGCAGTGCAGGCCAAGATACATTGGTTAAGTCTGCAGCACCGCTCAGTCCTGCACTGTGCTTATAGAGTGACGCAGCGGCCCTGGCTCGCAGCCACATGACAGCCACACAGCACAGCAGCAGGATGGCGGTGGCTGCGCCCACTGCTGCACCAACCACGCTGGAGGTGTTCAAGCTGTGGGAGCCTGCACTGAGGCTGAAGCTAGGGCTGGGAGATGGGGCAGGGGCTGTGGGGCTGATGCTGCTGTCATGAGGGGCAGGGCTGAGGGTGGGGGGCCTGCTGTGCGGTCCAGCTGGGGCGGTGTGAGGCTGGTCTGCTGCCGGATACTCAGGCCTTGGAGGTGGTGGGTCTGGCTCAGGGGCAGGGGGTGGCGGGAGGGGCAGGGGCAGCAGGAGGGGCCCATCAGGCTGGACCACGGTGGTCAGGCCAGTATTGGTACTTTGTGGGATGGCGCTGCCATCATCCTGCACCCATGGCTGGCCCCAACTGTTGGTGGGGGTGTAGGCGCCCAGAGTGACGTCCAGGCCACGGAGCCCAAACCTGGATGGAGGCAGCAGGGCACCAGGGGTGAGCGCAGTGCTGAGCTCAATAATGGGCACTGACAGGTGCACAGGTGATTGCGGCATTGGGGCGGGCTTCACCGTGAAGGCAGCAGCCCAGGGGAAGAGGTGAAGCACTGCTTGAGGTGCTGCTGCTGCTGAGTGGCTGGGGCTCAGTCAGTATGAATGATTTGGTGGGGGCTGGTGCTGCTGTGGTTGCCATGATGCCTTGTAGGAGGGGATGAATGTAGGACCCATGCAAGTGTTATGGTGGCCAAAAGGTACTTGAACCCCGTGACGAGAACCCAACAAGCTACCCCGTTCTTAGCTCATGTACTTGCCATCTAGCCTAGATCAAGCCTGTGGGGTGCGTGGCTGCTGGTTTCCGCATGTTACATTCTCAATATGCCCTGAATGGACCAATTGACGAGAGCGCTTGATGTAGTGTTGCTCAATGGCATGTCCGTGGTGTAAGCCGCCGCCGTTCCACCAGCCGCTAGTACACTGGAAATCCCCATCGCCAATAGAAGCGGCGCCTTCTTACAGCTGACAGACAGCGTGTCCAGTGCTGGGGTCTAGGTAATGGACAATCGGCCAGCCCAGTATATTACGCCAAAGTTATGGACGAGTCCGACACAATGCGGATGTGGCCACGGAGATGAGGACCAGCCCATGAGTTTCACGTGATGAGCAAGGTTAAGGCAGTTATTGGGTACATTTGAGGTCAGCGACCCGTCCAGTATACAAGGCTTAACACCTTGAGCGTAGCGCTAGTCTTGTCCATTCCCAAGTAACGAAGCCCGCCGAACAACTTGAAGATTACATGTCAGCATAGCATTAATGAACATACATGCCAGCATGTCACCATGTCCGTTACCGTGCTGAATCGCATTGATCAGCTGATGAGCTGAGGACGGGTCCTTCAGTTGAACGCAATGAGCTAGGTCGAGGCTGGTATACCTAGTGCAAAAGCATACCCCGCGGCACGTCATCGTTACCCCGCAGTCAATGGCGGGCCAGTTATGCAAGTTGTAGATGTCATATCGGCTTCAAATCTTGAACGCAACGTTAGCCTTGTCCAGTCCGAAAGAAGCCACCCCGGAGCCCACCGCCTCATATTGCATCATGTTTTGCCTTCGCTTAGCCACCGTGCGCAACTAGTCACATGCTTGTAACTTGATCACGAATGACTTGCAGAGGAGTTGCGGGATACGCGGAGCTATTGGTGGGTCGTCACGCTTTAATGTGGCCAAGATCAGCCATAATGGCCCCGTGCACATCCGAGCTATGGGCATCAACATGATGTTGTATTTTGCATACACCTGTGATATTGCATTTATGGTACAACTGTCGGCAGGTCCAACATTAAGTAAACTCGTATCAATAAATGTTTATTATTGCAACTATCAATAATAGAGCAATCTAGATGTTCTCATATTTATTCATATGACTTGTATAACGCACCACTGACCAGGAGAAGGAGGGGAAGGTCAGGCCGCCAGGGGGCCAGGCAGCGGGCAGCACCTGTGGCAGCAGCAGCGGCTGGTCTAGTCAGGGCTAGAGGCAGCACCAAGCACGCTGAGCAGGAGCAGCAGAGCGGGCAGCTCAGCAGTCAGCCAGCCAGGAAGCGCCCTCCTGGCCAGGCACACCTGCTGTCCTGCCAGCTGGGCGCGCAGCAGGTCCAGGGTGTCAGGCCGCAGGTTCACCCGGGTGCTGCCGCCCTGAGCCACCTCACGTATGGCCCGCAGCTCCAGGTCAGGCAGCAGCAGCGTCACGTTCACCAGCACCAGGGGCGCACTGGCCAGGGGTGGCTGCCCAGAAGGGCTGGTGCGGGGGGTGGCAAAGAACCACAGCAGGCTGGTGAGGCCACCCAGGGCGTCTGCCAGCTCAGGGGTGCAGAGGGGCGGCAGGGGGGACACAGCGGTCAGGTCAGGCAGCCCAGTGGCCCGCCACACGGCCCTGCTGCTTGCCTCAGGGCTGGACATGTTGCTTGCACCAGGTGCTGAGTCAGGGTTGGTGCAGGCAACGCCCTGCTGCTGGGCCACTGCCCCGCAGACCAGGCTCGACAGCAGGGGGGCGGCATTGGCCAGCACCAGGTTGCTGAGGGTGAGCTGGGTGTCAGGGCCAACCAGAGCTAGGAGGGAGGGGGCAGCGGCCAGGTCCATCATCAGCGTCTGGGGCAGGGCGGGGTGCCCAGTGAACACCACACGGCCGCGCATGGTCTGCGGGTGGAGGCGACGGAACAGGGCAGTAAAGGTATGGTGGAGTCAGGAGGAGGACAGCAGTGCGATACCACCTGCTGCTCAAACTGTTTTGTGTCGTGCATTGTGTTTAGCGGAGAGCATGCGGTTTTAAGAAGGTGCACAAAGGTTTTTGATGAAGTACTGCTCACCAGGTTTGCTGTCATCACATCTGGCAAGACCGCCCTCGCATTGTACTTGAGCTGAGCTATCCTCCAGGGGCGTTCCACCCTGGGAACCAGATCCAGTGCTGTCAGCGTTACTACAGGCTCCACAACCTGGCCCATCTTGAACAAGCTAGCACCCAGGCCATTGAGGCGCAGCGCACCTGCACACCAGGCCAGACCCATGACCTGGTTGCATGCTGCCTAAACTGGCCATAGCGCCTCTCATGTGATGCCTCTGCTGGAACACCAGGCAAGCGGGCTCCCTCAACATCCTGAACGCCTGGATCACACAAGTAGAGGTGCAGGCCATGCCATGCCATGCCAGGCAGCACCATGCAAGCGCATAAGGTGCCAACGCTGCAGCAGGGCCAGCTGCCAGCATGGAAGGCAGAGCTGCAACAACAGCATCACACTGACAAGGGCGGGGGCGCATGGGCAGGTGTTAGGGCTGGGACAACGGTGACAACCCAGGCCCCTTCACCTGTGTCGTGCACCAGCAGGGGGACTGAGGGCAGCTGGGCCTCCACACTGACCAGCTGCACGTCTGTCCACAAAAATGTTAGTAGTGAGGGACGCAGCTCCTTGACTAGGGGTGACACAGTGAGGTTAGCCTGCAGGTGGCAGCAGGGTGGCTGTGGATGACGCAGGTTGCCGAGACAGGAGGCTGGGTGGGTAGACACAGACAAAACTCTGAGTTTGGTCTATCTGCTGGGGAGAGTAACATAGTTCTTCACCAACATTGGTGCCAAGAATGCAAGTTGCATCCCCATAGAGGTCTACGAGTCGCCTACTTGCCGGTGCTTTTGTCCCAGCATTGGCTAAGTGATTGAGAAAGTGTGACTTGGCCAGTGAGTTACCGTTCAAAAACGGGGTTACAACGTAGTGATCTGTGGTAGGACGCTCAAGACACGACAAACCTCTAGATCAGAAAGCTGATGTGGTCAACAGGTCATGGTCAGGGTTGTGTGCCTTAAACCTACTTATGAGAACCCTTAGCGCCCTTAGCAACCCTTGCAGCACCCAACCCAGCCAACTCCCGCTTCTTTTACAACTTCTCTATGGCCCTGTCATACCATGGACCTAGGCCAGGCGTTGCACAACTGCTTACACGAGGTCAGCTGAGGTGGCTACAGCTTTCAGCAGCTGCTTCATTTGGGGAGGGAGGCCTGCTTCAGAAAGCTCCTTATTGTGGCTCTGGGAAAAGTGTGAAGCTAAGCTTACTGGTTGGGTTTGGTGTCTGAACCCTTGTGCAATGACATGCCATGCCGCCTCAGCCATTATCTTCCTATGGCTGCCTGTCACATTACTGAGCTGGTTCAAGGGCTGCAGGGAGTGAGTGCACCGGCCAGAGAAGATGAGAAGGTTCAACTCCACAGGTGTCCACAAAAGCCCTGGCCATCCCAGACGAGCTTGCTCCCTGGAGCGTACTTCCACAACATTGGCATGAGCCTGGTGGCAAACCATCTCGCAAGGACCAGCATGTCTCCCGCTTCTGGTACATGGCTAGCCAAGACCTACAGCCTGCACTGATGCCTGTGCCACGTTGTTCCAGATCATGTGCAAACACTCCACAGGCCTAGGCGGCACCCTGCCAGCCTGTCCGACCTGCCCCACCACCATGGGTGCTGTGGCAAACAACAGTTGTGCTTCACAATGCCATGTGCTGGCCATGTGACCTATCCAACACAAACCAATTTACACGTTTCACAGGTCGTTTATCGCTATGAAATGATCGCTTTGTGAGCTGCACTACAACGCATCGTGCTAGTATCAAGGGTATGAGCCTGGGCCATATAACTTTTACCTATGAATAATGTGTCAGGGCGAAAATAAAAACACTGGTTTGAATGCGGATCACATCAGGGCCAAGGCGGATGCGCAAGATGCGGCGCAAGCCGGTGAAGATGAACGCATCCAGCTGTTGCAGCAGCTGCTGTGACATAGCCTATGACTCAGCTGGCGCATATTGGGGCACTATCAGGGCCTTGTTGGCCAAAACCTTGGTGGGGGTGCTGACATGCTGTGACATGCTATGGTGAAGGGGGAGGCTTTGCTGGATGAGAGCCCATGCCAAGATCGAAGGCAATGCGCCACTTCTTGCTTGGAGTGGCACCAATAAATGACGCGCCCAAAGCTAGTGACCATAGCTGCTGGCAGTGCCATTCTAGTCACCTCTGCCCCAGCTCCTGAGACCCCTTGTACCTATTGAACAACCACTGCTCCCCAGAGCCGGCTCGGCGTGGCGGTTGCCCATCCCTGCTGCTGCTGTTGAGGGTGGAGCAGCTCACTCCATGTTGTTGGCTTGGCAATGTTTATAGGTGCACTCAACACCCCTCCCAGCAGTTACAGAGGCATTCCCAGGTGCCGCAAGCTAGCCTCACCCCGAGGCTGTGCTGGCAGCAGCCCTGATGCACAAGCACAATCAATGGCGGGTCATTTAAGATGGAGCATATGTAATGGATAACCGGTGGGCTGAGTACAATATGTGAGAACGATGGACGAGACTAAGACGATGCGGACATCCACACCGAGGCGAAGCCGAGGTGTGTATGGCCGCATGGACGAGGACGATACCATTACTTTCGCGGTATATGTGAGGTCCGCGGCCCCGTCTAAGATGCTAGAGCGTACCCTGCGGCCCGCCAAATGTAGAAGCGCACCCCACAGCCCGACAAACATACAAAAGCGCGGTCGACAGCGGGCCATTTATGCAAAGTTGTAGACATCAGAGCTTAGTAGCTATAACGTAGCGCTCTCTCTGTCCAACCAAAACTAATGAAGCCTACCAAGAGCTTACAGCTTGAGGTTTACATGCCAGCCCGGCGTATACAATTATACATGCCAGCCTAGCATTATCTCCGCAGGGCTACCGCGCTCAGTTGCGTTGATGAGATAGAATTGTTGGAGCCCAAACGTCAGCAACACAGTCTACGGGGCACACCGCAACTACCTCCCGGTGAGACACATAGGGCCATCGACATGAAGGTGCCACAGACCTTATGCGCATTGAACATGCCATACACTCAGCCTCAATTCAAAAGGCCATGTCTACCTTCGTACTCACAAAAGAAAAATGCCATACCGTACTATCTCTTTCGATTCGCGAGGCCCCGAACAGTAAAAGTAAATACTCTTTCCCGACCCAAACTAAACTTTGTTTACTTTTCCCCGATGCACAATTGGCAGCAAAACACAGTTTTGAGGATGTGGGTGTGCTTATTATTATTCTAAACAGCCATCCCTTGCATACCATGTCAATCCTCCGTGGTCTATACACCTCTTGCACAGGTCACCAAGTCAAGCCACCCGGTCACCAAGTCACACCAAGTCATGGTGCTCATGTGGCTGCTTGCAGTGCTGGCATATCTCTTCCTCCTCCTCTGAACACTCAAATCTGCGTGCCCTAGTAGTCTCCCATGCCACAGCCTTGGCCATGGCAAGCACCACAATAGCTGACTTGGTGCGGCCAGCCTCCTAAGCTGCTGCCCCAGCCTGGCCAACCACCCCAACAGCTGACTTCGTATGGCCAGCCACCCTGGCTGACACTTGCCTACTATCCACCCCATGCTGCTGGCACTGCTATTGCCACTGCTGCTCTTGTTGCTGCGGCAATTGCTGGCACTGCTGGTGCTGGCGTTGCTGCTGTTGGCGTTGCTTCTAGTGTTGCGCACCAACCGTGCATGCTTGCGTGTGGGAGTGGGCGTGACTTGTGCTGTTGGTGCTGGCTTAGGCTTGTTCTTGGCCGGGCACCCCAAACAAGCGGCCCATCTTAGTCATGACAGCTCGCTGGTAGATGTCATCAAAAGCAAGCAGGGTGCCTGCATCCGTGTAACCACTAAACGAGGTAACTCATGTCGCTGATGGACTGGTGGGCAACAGCCTACACCGAGCTGAGAGGCTTCAGATATATGCCTCTTAATAGCCGCATCTTCACGATCGAGAGCCCTTTGATGGAGCAATTCATCGTGTTGGTCAACCTAGCATAGAAGTTTCAGCGGAGTCATCGGCACTGATGCCACGGACCACGAAGCGGTCCATCGCAGCACCATTTACCCATGTATATTTATCGTTTGACCACTTCGCGGTTCAGGAAAAAAACTACATTGTTTACGCGTTCGCGGCCAAGTAAGTGTCAAATAAGATTTCGGGAGGCCCAAATAACGGTGCGCGGACGCGAATCAAGCGAGAAAGTACGGTAGACCACATAGGTGGACTTTGAAGGTGTGACTGCTGGTCCCCAGCCACTTCAAGCATGTATGACGGCAACGTCTGAGCTTCTTGAGTCTTACCTGGAAATGTTCGAAAGGCAATATCCAGTTCATGACGGGTGAGCTCTGACTCAGCCAGGTCCACCATGTCATCTGTACAGCAAGGCATGTGGCAAGACCAGAGTTCACCCCTTTCACCCTGCTGCTGCTGGTCTTCCTGGGAGCAGACGCACCATGTGTTGTAGCAGCAACCCTATGTCACACCAGGCAATCACATTGATTGTAGTGACAGCATACAGTTGAGTGCAGGGGTGGGGAGGGCTCACCTCATCACTGGGAATGAGCAGGGTGCAATCCCTGAACTCCAGTTTCAGCAGCCCAAGCCCAACTCCGGTCCTGGCAGTCAAGTGACCACAGCTGCCATCTACAGCTTGATGTGCCCACCGGCTCAACAGGCACATGTCAAAGCTTGAAGCCCCTCTGCCTAGGGCCAGCCCTTGCCCAGCTGTGAGGCCCAGTGACTACAGCCGCTGCATAGCTAGGTGAGCTTGCAGTGCTTTGACCATGCATTCACCTCAAGAACTGCACCATGAAGCCAAGCGCCGTGAACAGCGATAGGGGCAAGCTAGCGGTTTCTCCCAGCGGCATGTTGGCATGCGTCAGGTTGTAGAACACGACCTGTGAGTTGGCTGCGTATGCGGTGACAATGTTGCACCACCTGCAGGCAAGCAAGCAGCAAACCACCTTCAGTACAGATACAGCATCTCCCTGCCTTAGCCTGAGCCATAGATCTTACGCGGCCCAGTCCAGCTCTGGTCGTGGGTTGTCAGGCGTGGGCACCCCTGCAGCCACAACATCGAGGCTAGTGAGTGTGCCTCAGCATTGGCACTGCCAGGCCTGGCCACTGTGCAAGGGTTCGAGAGCAAGGAGTCCGTCTTAGCTTTAGCTGTGCTTGCGGGCAGGCAGGGAGGTGAGCCATCTGCCAGCAGCAGCCTAACCCTAACCTCTAGGTAGGGGAGATCGAATGTAGGGGAGGTCGAATGTGGGCTGACCTACCTGCCACCACCAGCCTGTTGGTAATGGTGGCCAGCCGTCCTGCGTCAGAGCAGTCCCTGGCTGCCGCTGGGACATAGCCCTGCAGCCAGGGGCCAGGGTCAGTGGGAAGCCTGAGGCCTAGCCCAGCAGAGGCTTAGGCAGCAGGGGTCAAGAGATGCAGAGTGGAAACCATCACTTCAGCATCCGTGCGCAGCTGCCAGCATGGGACTAATCTAAATAACATGCACCTGCAATGAGATGTTGGTGAGGACGTGAACAAAGCTGGTGGAGCCCTCATCCATCCCTCCAGCAGCGGCCAGTGCTGCCAGCAGCTCCTCAGGCGCAGCCACCGGAGCGCTGGAGCACATCAGGTTGAAGGAAGAGGGGAGGGAGCGCCCGCATGTGAGGTTCAGGTTGCGTGCACTGACGGCTGCAGTGGCCCAGGTGCGGTACCCCATGCCCCCTCTGCTGATGACCATGCTGGCGTTGACCGTCCCTCTGCACAGCAGGCTGGCGTACTGGGCCAGGGAGGTGCAGGAGCTGGGCAGGCGCAGGGTGACGTTGGTGTAGGTGATGGAGGGGGCGCCTGGGCCTGTCAGGTTCACGGGGACAAGGTAGCTGAGCGGCGCGGTGGCCCTGGGCACAGCGATGTCAGTGACCACTGCGAGGTCCTGGAGGTTGAGAGTGCTGGCTGCAGGGTGAGGGAAAGAGTGGTGTCAGTGCAGTGCTGCCAGGGGCCTTACACACTGGGACTGGAGCCAGGCTCAGCCAGCTCTGGTCAGCGCCTGCTGCACCTGCCTGGCCCCAGCGAAGTGCGTCCCAACAGGCTGAGGTCCAGTGTGGATGCGGGCAAGCCGGGGAAGCCTGTGATTGTCAAGATCCCGGATACGTTGCGCGGAATGGGCGTCCAGGTCTCGCCAGGCCCCAGCGTGCAAAGGGTACGCTGCTGAGATACGCTGCAGTCCTGCCACGTGAATGCTTCGCATCGCAACAGGCCCCACACTAATGCAAGCAGCAGCGGCGCTTGATGCATAGTGGGTCGCCGGCTTGCATCAGTGGCGCAGTACAGCAGACGTGTACGGGACCCCTATGGCAAGTAGCAGCGACGAGGTCGTGATTCGAAGAAGTGGGCTTTCGTCGCAATCTTTCATGTCATGCGCACCACTAACATTAAAACGGTCTTCTACTTGATGACATTGACAGTTTGACATTGTTGATATTTTCCGCGCACCACGTACAGGCCTTCCCAAAGGGTATCACTTGCACCGCTGTGATCAGCGAGTCTCCATGCCTTCAGTTTCGAAACTGATGTGGGGTGTTGTCCATAGTCAGGTCCCACATAGGGCGTGCCGGGTCTTAAGACCCGCCTGCTGTTTTGGGTCCTAAAGGTCTTAAGACCGGTACTAGAGGTCTTAAAGACCTGAAAGTAGCACTTATGCGAGAGGTCCCTAGATCGATTCCTGTTAGGGTTGGGTATGCTCACCTTCGGAGTGATAGAATGAAGGAACAAGCATAGGATCGCTAGTCGATTGGGCCAGTCTATCGGGTTACAGGGGTAGGGGTTACAACAGTGGCAGAGGTTACAACGGCGGCTGGTGCAACACACAAGTGTGGGGGAGTGAGGGAGTTTGCGGCCGAGTGTGAGGGAGTGAGGGAGATTGCGGCCTGACGCTGTGGCGCCCGTTCTTGTAGAAACGGCATCGACGCGCTGCGCTGATCAGGATAGGCGTCACAGCTCGGATCAGGGCCGAGTTTGTGGCCTGGTCACTCGCTTACTGTGAGAGCAACCTTGCAGCAGGCTGTGACTGCGGCTATGGTATTTGAGCACTGTAAGCCTCGTCACACTGTAAGCCTCATTTCGGGCGCTCCGGCGTGGTCGCGATGTTCACGATGGGTTTGCCCCGGTGCACAATGGCACAACGACACTCAGACAATTGCATCCGGCATAGGCCACTGCATTCTACTCATATGTACTCATTTGTACTTTTGGGTCCAGCGAGCTTCGGCTGGAGGATAAGTGTCGGGCGGTGTAGGACTGACAGGCGTAGTCATAGCGCTAGTGGCGCTAATGTGTGCCGCCGGCGGGCCGGTGAGGTCTTAAGACCCCGTTCAAAATCCTCAGGGTCTTAAGACCCGGGTCTTAATAGGACCTGGCCGGGAACGCCCTAGTCCCACAAGGTCTCTTTGGCGAAATGTACCGTGAGCCATTTGATGCCGCGTTTACACAGCCGTGATCAGCGTGCCTTTCCGATATGCCTACTGCATCAAAGAGCCTGCACGGCCTGGACGCCCACCATCCCTTCCCAGATGTATCAATCCCAGATGTATTACAATCCCAGATGTATTACACTGCAATAGCTTCCCGTGGGAGCTAGGAGTATACGTCAACGCTAGGGCGCAAAAACTAGACGGATGCGCAGCAGCAACAAGCAGCAAATCCATCTCAAAAACAGTACCTGCAGATTTGCATGCCGGCACCTCATCACGGCACCCCGACCGACCAACTAGACTCTACCTCGCTCGTCGTTACGGCGTTGCTGTATGCACGTGCACTACCGTCAGGGTGCAAGGAGTCACAGGTGCAAGGATACCGCGGAGGGGGGCAAGGTGGACTTTAGCCCGTCCCTCGCAGGCCAAGCTGCGGAGCACCACGCCGTAGCGGGGCGTCGCAGCTTGACCTCTTGGAGTGCAGACAAAAAGTGACGGTACATTTGTTCGAGCCATTTTACCTGACCTTGTGGGACCTGATCCATAGCAATGTCCTGCCATGTATTCAGGTAGGTAAGAATGCAGGTGAGTACGACTTAGTCTGAACCGCAGACTACAATGCCGTGGATGATGCTCCAACTACAGCACATTCTGTGTACAGTCGAGTGCACGCTAGCGTTCCCATATCCCAACTAAGGGTGGGTCGTGAAGCTGGAGGCCTCTGTGGTCAAGTTGGCGGGGTCGATCTCTCCACCATGCGTGATATGAGAACGGCAAGCATGGACAGCTGTGTGCATGCTGTCTTGCCGTAAGTCCTGGTCCTTTGGATCTGTCTCATTAAATGCTCATCGAACCCAGGCACAACGTTAGGGACATGGAGGAAGGCAAGACAGGGACAAGGCACGCTGTCCTTCTGCAGCCACTGCTGCGGCTGCTACTCCCCCTGCTCCCCCCTCACGCTGCTGTCCCCTCACCTGTAACTGCTGCCCTGAACCTGCACACAATAATGAGAACTTGCATGACTTCATGTTGAGCCCATGTGCACCTTTGTTTGTGCACCTTGCTATGAAATGCGTTACAGAAAGTCCCGAACCCCTAGAGGGGGAGGGCGGCCTAGCAGCCTAACGGCTGACGGCTTAAGCGGTGTAAGCCACATCATCAACATGAACCTGCACCCAAGTGAGCTGCTGGGGGGAGGCAGGCAGGCTGGTGGAGGGGTACCCCCATAACGTTGCTCGACATCGCGGTTCGGTGCAGCCTCCCATCGCACCCCCCACTGCTACCCCTGCTGCTGCTGCCCCTGTTGCCCTTGCTGTTGCTGCGGCCCCTGCTGCCCCTGCCCCTGCTGCTGCCAATGCTGCTGCGTCAGGGCACCATCAAGATAACATACAACTCGGTGACCTCCAACTCCCTTGGCATGCAGTCAGTCACTCAACTCAACACTATGACCGAGAGTGGACTCAGCTCCTCTAAAGCTCACACTCGCCTAGAAGCCATCTACCTGCGTGCAAAGTTTCAGATCTCAACTCACAGGTTTGGCCACGCCGCCAGTCTTCGCTTTCCGTGAGTGTGAGACTGAAAAAAGAAACATCTTCTACTGACTGCGAGCGATACAGAACTGACTGCGTGAGACATTGTACAGTATGACTACTGATGCTTCTACTACTACTACTACTACTACTACTACTACTACTACTACTACTACTACTACTGATACTACTGCTATTACTGATACTATATGCCTAAGACACTTTCCTGAATGTCATCTTTGAGGGCACCATCAAGATGACATACAAGAAGCAGTCATTCGCTGTCCACGTTCAGCTGGTGCAGCTGCAGCAGGAACACCAGCCAGGGTAGCAGTTCCTTGAAGGAGGGGCGTGCATTGGGCTGGCGCTGCAGGCAGCAGTCCACCAAGTCCCTGAGGCCCTTCACCACAGGCTGCGCCTTGGCAGCAGCAGTGGGGTCAGGCTGGGGCCTCCAATCGTGGTCAAACAGGTGCGGGTGGGGCGCCAGGCTCTGCAGGTGCTGCGGCTCCTGGGTGCTGTGGGACAAGGCAGGGGCAGGCAGCAGAGGAGGATGAGACAAGGTCAGGCCAGGTCACAAGCAGTGCATGGACAGTCGTGAGCCCACTGGGCACAGCTGTGGTGCATGGAGGACGTGATCAGGCCACTGGGCACCTCAGACCAGCAGTCCACTGACAATGCTGCCAGGGGCCAAACCAGGCAATGTGCAGCCACACAATAGGGTTAGATGGCCCAAGTGGCTGATGCTGCTTGGTGGTTGCATTCTGTTGGTCCACCCACATCTGAAGCAGGCGAGTCCATGCGGTGCAGCCGTGCAGCAGCTCCCAGGCCAGCACCCCAAAGCTGTACACATCCCCAGCTGGGCTGGTGCGGCCCTGCAGCACCTCTGGCGCAATGTAAAGCTGTGTGCCCACACGTTCGCCGCTGAGGTGTGAGTGCCCTCCCCTCATGATGGCGCCCAGGCCCAGGTCAGCCACCTGGGAGAAAGCAAGGCTGCTGAGGGTGGTTTGGCAGCAGTGGCTGGCACACCAGGAGCATGCACTGCATGAGCTGGGTCTGACATGCGGCTGCTGCTGCTGCTGAGTCCCTCTTGCTAGCTGTGGCGCTCACCTTGGCCACCAAGCCCCGGGGGGTGGTCTGCAGCAGCACGTTGTCAGGTTTCAAGTCCTGCAGCCACGCAGGCATGGGAGTGGGCAGGCCAGCAAACACGAGGGGAGAGCTGAGGTGGGCACGGCTGGTCAGCAGCCCTGGGTGGTGCTGCTGCCAGGACATGGCTGGAGGGGTGCAGGCAGCACAGGGCCTAGGAGTAAGCATGGTGCCAGGTGCAGGCCATGGTGAGGCCACCCACCCGGTGGAGGATGTTGCAGCCGTGGAGGTAGGCCTGCAGCCAGGGTTGACAAGGGTGACGGCAAGGGAGGTGCTGGCAGGTGAGCTGCAATGAGGCAGGGACACCATGCCAAGATTGGTAACATTAGGCAGCTGCCCCCTAACAACTTACCATGGCCTCTGCAATGTCACGTAGTATGGTCAAGACCAGGCCCAAGTGGGGCAACTTGCGCTGTTCATCCCACAGCCTGCATCCACACAGGGAGGGAGAGGGAGGCCTTGTAGTGCTTGTGGATCTTGGTGCTCATGGCCTAGATCTTCACAGGTGCCCGGATTGGGAAAGCAGTGTTCAAATGTTACTGCTACTGCGGGTCGCAAGACAGCTCATCCCAGGCTTAGCAGTCGAAGGTGAGGCTGAACCTGAGAACGCATGATGGGGTGCAGTCAACTGCTCACGAACCCCATTGCCATGAGCACCTAGCTGCACGGCGCAGCACTGGCTAAAGCCAGGCTGTAGATGGTGCTCTACAGTCAGGAATATTATGGTATAAATGGTTCAAGCAGTAATAGCAGCACCTCCCTGCACCTGCCAGGGTAGGCGATTCGGAATGTCAGCACCTCCCTCAGCAGCTTAGCGGGCAACAAGTACCAATGCAAAGGCAGAATTAAGACCCCTCACTGAGGGTGGTGGTTTGTGTTGAATGGAGTTAATCTCCCCCACACATGCCATGGGCGCCTTTTACCTACACTATTTCCTGACCTCTGTGACAGGGCTATAACCTAGAGTTGGCATGACTGATATGCACTGGTGTGAGCTGATGACAGCTCAGGAGCGGGCGTATTACTGTTGTTGCTGCTGCTGTTGGGTCTCTGGGTGGGCGGTCCCGCAGTTGCTTGTATCCTAGGCCAGGGTACTCCTTGCCCTTGGCTGGCTGCCCTGGCAGCCAAAACCAGCAGCACAGCTCCAGCGGGCACCACCTGCTCTCCCCAATGCGCTGCATGCTGTATGCTGCATTGCAGTCCCGGTCTACCCACCTGCCTGGCTGTGGTGCTGGCTTGGCTATGGCAGCCTTGCCTAGGGCCTTGCTTTCGCCCTATGTGGACTTGATGGGCTCAGCTGGCTGCTCAACCTTAGTATGCTTGCCTGGCGGGGCAGCAGCCATAGCAGCCGACACAGTACAGGTCGACTGACTAGGCAGCCAACACTTCCATCATTAGCAAAACAGCAGAGGCGAAATCACCGCAGGTCAGTCCGGGTCCCAAGCCGACAGCCTTTGGCCATGTGGCAAGACCCGGCAGCTGCCTGGTGTGGAGTAGCAGTGTGGCAAGGCAGGCAGATGGCAGGCAGGCATGATGAGGGGGAGGAGGTTAGAGGTTGACAGCAGGCTGATAGCTGCAGACAGGAAGACAGGTTTTAAGGCTATTAGCCAGGCAGTGGGCTGGTACAGGTGCATGCTATCCCTCCAAGGGGGCACTGGGCTGCTCCAGTGCCAGCCAGTGCTTTCCAGCAGCGCCAACATGCTGCCGAGCAGAAGCAGGCAGCAGCAACTGTTGCTGTGGTGCATGACCTAAGCAGGCGCTTCCAGGACAAGCAGCCCAGCAACGGAGAATTCCTTGAGCGTCAGGCCCATGTCAGGGCCTGCATTGTCAAGGCCTGCGGGTGCCAACCTTGCTAGACCGACACAAGCGGACTGACCAGCAATTAGCAGAGCAGCAATTAGCCGACGCTAAACGCAGCCAAGCTGAGCACCATGCCGGTGAGTCAAAGCGTGGCTGCGCAGAGCAAGTCAGAGCCCGGCTGAGCAAACCAACAAGCTCTAACGCTACTTGTCAGCCCAGACACCTCAAAGTATGTACCCTGGCTGAGGCAAAGTAAAAGAGGAGCGCATGCATCTAGCCGTGGCATACCATCAAAAGACAACCACAACAGGTTGCAGGAGTGCCTCCTAAATGCCATCGTTATTATCATCATCACTACATGGTTACACAATAAGGTGCCTAATCTGGATACCGTACTCTCTTTCTCTCTCTTGATTCGCGTCCACCAATCGTTTTGTTTGCCTCGCGAAGCCGCGAAGTGGTCAAACGATAAATATACATGCGTAAATGGTGTTGCGAGGGACCGCTTCGTGGTCCGTGACATCAGTGCCGATGACGCAGCCGTAAATCTGCTACGCCAGGTTGACCAACACGATGAAATGCTCCATCACTGGGCTCTTGATCGTGAAGATGTGGCTGTCGAGAAGCGTGGGCCGGGCAGACCTCGCAAGCTATCTAGCATCGGGTTGCTGCTAGCCCGCTCGCCAAGCACGCCTCCTCCTCCCAGCAGAAACCGGTCTACCGTACTCTCCCTTTTGATTCGCGAGGCCTCGAAAACTATAATTAAATACTCTTTCCCGATCCAAAAAAAACAGTGTTTACTTTTTCCCGATGCAAAAGTTGCAGCAAAACACAACTTTGACAACGTGGGTGTGCTTATAAATATTTAAGACAGCCATTCCTTGCATGACAGGTCAATCCTCCGTGGACACTTTCTGCACAAGTCACCAAGTCAAGCCACCCGATCACCAAGTCACAGCCACTGTGCAAGGGCCATCTATGTGTTGGTCAACCTGGCGTAGCAGATTTTCGGCTGCGTCGTCGGCACTGATGCCACGGACCACGAAGCGGTCCATCGCAGCACCATTCACGCAGGTCAAATAATTGTTTGACCACTTCGCGATTCGGCCAAAAATCGAATTGTTTACTCGTTCGCGATTTCGCGAGGCCAAAAAAACGATTCGCGGGACGCGAATCAAAAGGGAGAGTACGGTAGGTGTTTATAGATGAGCAGAGTGCAGATGCAGTGGAAGATGACGCAGCGGTGCAAGCCAGCGACCTAGAGGCAGCGCTGCTGGCACGGCCTGCTCACAACAACTACTAGCCATAATGATTCCCATGGAGGACTCCCCCTCGCTTGCAGAGCAGGTGGCTGGCATTGATGTTCAATCCATGATAGCCGTTGAGCTGATGGTGGCAGCTCATCAGGGGGGGTGTCATTACAAGCCTTGCCTTCAGCCAAGCCAGCTGCAGCAACGGCAGATGGTCCACCCATGCGTAAACGTGGCAGGCCATTTGTCTCCAAAACCAAGCCTAAGCCAGCACCAACAGCACAAGCCACGCCCACTCCCACACGCAAGCAGGCACGGTTGCTGTGCAACACTAGCAGCAGCGCCGGCACCAGCGGCGATAGCAGTGCAAGCAGCGAGGGGTGGGTAGTGGGCAAGTTATCAGCCGGGGTGGCTAGCCACACGAAGTCAGCTGTTGGGGTGGTTGGCCAAGCTGGGGCAATAGCTTAGGAGACTGGCTGCACCAAGTCAGCTTCAGGGGTGCTTGCCTTGGCCAAGGCTGCGACATGGGTGACAACTAGGGCATGCAAGTTTGAGTGTTTGGAGGAGGATGAAGAGATATGCCGGCACTGCAAGCAGCCACAAGAGCACCATGACTTCATGGGGGAGGTTCAGTGCCCTATCTAGTGGAATGTCCAGACAGTGACTTGGTGCACAGTGACATTACCCTAGCACAGTGGCTTTGACTAAGTAACTTGTGCAAGAGGTGTGTCAACCACGGAGGGTTGACATGTTATGCAAGGGATGGCTGTATAGAATATTTCTAAGCACACCCACATGCTCAAAACTGGGTCGGGAAATAGTATTTACTTTTATTGTTCGGGGCCTCGCGAATCAACAGCTTTGTCCAACAGCTTTGTCAGCTGTGGAAGAGGAGCAGCTGCATGACTTAATAGTGAGAGGTCAGCAACATTGCTTGCAGCCGCGAGGACAGCGACACGGGTTACGGAGCACAAGGACAAAGTGGGCTCCTCTTAGGGAAAGGCCCCCAGCAAGGTCAGCTTTGCTGCAGCACACAACAACTACAGACTCCATTGAAACTCCACCTGATGTGTCTGCCTGTGTCTTTGGCATGAGTGGCTGAATGATGCTGCTGGCTTCCTTTTAGCTACGCTGACAGGCCCAGTTGGGCTGTTGTATGAACAAGACAGTCTGAGCCGCATCACTTTGAGCTATGACAGAAGCATGAGGGCAACTCAACAAACACTGCTGCCCACCACTCACCTTCTTGTCTCGATGGCTTGAAAGAGGCTGCCATGCTCGCATAGCTCACTGACCAGGTACAGAGCGTGATCAGTGACACCCTGACCCTGAGGGGGCGGCAGCGGGCAGCAGGCAGCCAGCCCAGGCTGCGGGTCAGCAAGCTCCATGGGTGACAGCAGCAGGAGTGGATGAGTGTGACTCCCACCTGGCTCGGCCATCCAGGCAGCATGGGACTTGCCTGGCTGCTGCTGCTGCTGCTGGCCAGGGTGGTGAGGTAGTAAGCGTAGGTGGCCACCAGGTAGGGGTGCGCCAGCCGCGTGTTCAGCTCAGCCTCCCTCAGCACCCGCTGCCGCTGGCCAGTGATACGCAGATCACCCGCCAGGCCAGAGAACACCAGCCGCTTCACAGCGACCTGCACACACAGCTCCTGACCATTGACCAGGGGTGCAAGTGCAGACAAGCTGGCAGCAAGGCGTGCCAAGTGGCATGTCCAGTGCAGAGGTGTTGCATCCAGTCCAGCAGGGCCCCTCACCTGCATGCCCCGCCAGGTGCCCTGGAACACTGTGCCATAGGCCCCGGCCCCCAGCCGCGTCCCCAGCCTCAGCTCCTGCTCCACCTCTGCCTGGCCCAACACCTCACTCAGGCTGGAGCAGTGGATGCTTGGCGCAGCAGCTGGCAGGGCTGCGCCCTTAGCCTCCACTGCAGCTGGGGTGTGGGCTGTGCTCCCTGCCGTGCTTTGGTCACTGCAGCCCTCTTCACCAGGCTCCCCTCCCGGGGTCGGTGCAGCGCAGTCAGGTGGATGGCCCATTGGCTGGTCAACAGCACTGGGCATCAGGACGAGGCCGACTGCCCCCTGGGCTGCACTGCATTGAGGCAGCGACGAGGTGTGGCTGATGCCCCCCTTGCTGTTGCTGTGTTGCCAACCACAGGGTAGGGGATCAGAGGAGGTTGATTGCAGTGCAGGCCAAGATACATTGGTTAAGTCTGCAGCACCGCTCAGTCCTGCACTGTGCTTATAGAGTGACGCAGCGGCCCTGGCTCGCAGCCACATGACAGCCACACAGCACAGCAGCAGGATGGCGGTGGCTGCGCCCACTGCTGCACCAACCACGCTGGAGGTGTTCAAGCTGTGGGAGCCTGCACTGAGGCTGAAGCTAGGGCTGGGAGATGGGGCAGGGGCTGTGGGGCTGATGCTGCTGTCATGAGGGGCAGGGCTGAGGGTGGGGGGCCTGCTGTGCGGTCCAGCTGGGGCGGTGTGAGGCTGGTCTGCTGCCGGATACTCAGGCCTTGGAGGTGGTGGGTCTGGCTCAGGGGCAGGGGGTGGCGGGAGGGGCAGGGGCAGCAGGAGGGGCCCATCAGGCTGGACCACGGTGGTCAGGCCAGTATTGGTACTTTGTGGGATGGCGCTGCCATCATCCTGCACCCATGGCTGGCCCCAACTGTTGGTGGGGGTGTAGGCGCCCAGAGTGACGTCCAGGCCACGGAGCCCAAACCTGGATGGAGGTGTCAGGGCACCAGGGGTGAGCGCAGTGCTGAGCTCAATAATGGGCACTGACAGGTGCACAGGTGATTGCGGCATTGGGGCGGGCTTCACCGTGAAGGCAGCAGCCCAGGGGAAGAGGTGAAGCACTGCTTGAGGTGCTGCTGCTGCTGAGTGGCTGGGGCTCAGTCAGTATGAATGATTTGGTGGGGGCTGGTGCTGCTGTGGTTGCCATGATGCCTTGTAGGAGGGGATGAATGTAGGACCCATGCAAGTGTTATGGTGGCCAAAAGGTACTTGAACCCCGTGACGAGAACCCAACAAGCTACCCCGTTCTTAGCTCATGTACTTGCCATCTAGCCTAGATCAAGCCTGTGGGGTGCGTGGCTGCGGGTTTCCGCATGTTACATTCTCAATATGCCCTGAATGGACCAATTGACGAGAGCGCTTGATGTAGTGTTGCTCAATGGCATGTCCGTGGTGTAAGCCGCCGCCGTTCCACCAGCCGCTAGTACACTGGAAATCCCCATCGCCAATAGAAGCGCGTATCGGCGCCTTCTTACAGCTGACAGACAGCGTGTCCAGTGCTGGGGTCTAGGTAATGGACAATCGACCAGCCCAGTATATTATGCCAAAGTTATGGACGAGTCCGACACAATGCGGATGTGGCCACGGAGACGAGGACCAGCCCATGAGTTTCACGTGATGAGCAAGGTTAAGGCAGTTATTGGGTACATTTGAGGTCAGCGACCCGTCCAGTACACAAGGCTTAACACCTTGAGCGTAGCGCTAGTCTTGTCCATTCCCAAGTAACGAAGCCCGCCGAACAACTTGAAGATTACATGTCAGCCCAGCATAAATGTACATACATGCCAGCATGTCACCATGTCCGTTACCGTGCTGAATCGCATTGATCAGCTGATGAGCTGAGGACGGGTCCTTCAGTTGAACGCAATGAGCTAGGTCGAGGCTGGTATACCTTGTGCAAAAGCATATCCCGCGGCACGTCATCGTTACCCCGCAGTCAATGGCGGGCCAGTTATGCAAGTTGTAGATGTCATATCGGCTTCAAATCTTGAACGCAACGTTAGCCTTGTCCAGTCCGAAAGAAGCCATCCCGGAGCCCACAGCCTCATATTGCATCATGTTTTGCCTTCGCTTAGCCACCGCGCGCAACTAGTCACATGCTTGTAACTTGGTCACGAATGACTTGCAGAGGAGTTGCGGGATACGCGGAGCTATTGGTGGGTCGTCACGCTTTAATGTGGCCAAGATTAGCGGCATAATGGCCCCGTGCACATCCGAGCTATGGGCATCCACATGATGTAGTATTTTGCATACACCTGTGATATTGCATTTATGGTACAACTGTCGGCAGGTCCAACATTAAGTAAACTCGTATCAAAAAATGTTTATTATTGCAACTATCAATAATAGTGCAACCTAGATGTTCTCATATTTATTCATATGACTTGTATAACGCACCACTGACCAGGAGAAGGAGGAAAAGGTCAGACCGCCAGGGGGCCAGGCAGCGGGCAGCACCTGTGGCAGCAGCAGCGGCTGGTCTGGTCAGGGCTAGAGGCAGCACCAAGCACACTGAGCAGGAGCAGCAGAGCGGGCAGCCAGGCAGTCAGCCAGCTAGGAAGCGCCCTCCTGGCCAGGCACACCTGCTGTCCTGCCAGCTGGGCGCGCAGCAGGTTCAGGGTGTCAGGCCGCAGGTTCACCCGGGTGCTGCCGCCCTGAGCCACCTCACGGATGGCCCGCAGCTCCAGGTCAGGCAGCAGCAGCGTCACGTTCACCACCACTAGGGGGGCACTGGCCAGGGGTGGCTGATCAGAGGGGCTGGTGCGGGGGGTGGCAAAGAACCACAGCAGGCTGGTGAGGCCACCCAGGGCGTCTGCCAGCTCAGGGGTGCAGAGGGGTGGCAGGGGGGACACGGCGGCCAGGTCAGGCAGCCCAGTGGCCCGCCACACGGCCCTGCTGCTTGCCTCAGGGCTGGACATGTTGCTTGCACCAGGTGCTGAGTCAGGGGAGGTGCAGGCAACGCCCTGCTGCTGGGCCACTGCCCCGCAGACCAGGCTCGACAGCAGGGGGGCGGCATTGGCCAGCACCAGGTTGCTGAGGGTGAGCTGGGTGTCAGGGCCAACCAGAGCTAGGAGGGAGGGGGCAGCGGCCAGGTCCATCATCAGCGTCTGGGGCAGGGCGGGGTGCCCAGTGAACACCACACGTCCGCGCATGGTCTGCGGGTGGAGGCGACGGAACAGGGCAGTAAAGGTATGGTGGAGTCAGGAGGAGGACAGCAGTGCGATACCACCTGCTGCTCAAGCTGTTTTGTGTCGTGCATTGTGTTTAGCAGACAGCATGCGGTTTTGAGAAGGTGCACACAGGTTTTTGATGAAGTACTGCTCACCAGGTTTGCTGTCATCACATCTGGCAAGACCGCCCTCACATTGTACTTGAGCTGAGCTATCCTCCAGGGGCGTTCCACCCTGGGAACCAGATCCAGTGCTGTCAGCGTTACCACAGGCTCCACAACCTGGCCCATCTTGAACAAGCTAGCACCCAGGCCATTGAGGCGCAGCGCACCTGCACACCAGGCCAGACCCATGACCTGGTTGCATGGCGCCTCAACTGGCCATAGCGCCTCTCATGTGATTCCTCTGATGGAATACCAGGCAAGCGGGCTCAATCAACATCCTGAACGCCTGGATCACACAAGTAGAGGTTCAGGCCATGCCATGCCATGCCAGGCAGCACCATGCAGGCGCATAAGGTGCCAATGCTGCAGCAGGGCCAGCTGCCAGCATGGAAGGCAGAGCTGCAACAACAGCATCACACTGACAAAGGCGGGGGGGCATGGGCAGGTGTTAGGGCTGGGACAACGGTGACAACCCAGGCCCCTTCACCTGTGTCGTGCACCAGCAGGGGGACTGAGGGCAGCTGGGCCTCCACACTGACCAGCTGCACGTCTGTCCACAAAAATGTTAGTAGTGAGGGACGCAGCTCCTTGACTAGGGACGACGCTGAGAGGTTAGCCTGCAGGTGGCAGCAGGGAGGCTGTGGATGACGCAGGTTGCCGAGACAGGAGGCTGGGTGGGTAGACACAGACAAAACTCTGAGTTTGGTCTATCTGCTGGGGAGAGTAACATAGTTCTTCACCAACATTGGTGCCAAGAATGCAAGTTGCATCCCCATAGAGGTCTACGAGTCGCCTACTTGCCGGTGCTTTTGTCCCAGCATTGGCTAAGTGATTGAGAAAGTGTGACTTGGCCAGTGAGTTACCGTTTAAAAACGGGGTTACAACGTAGTGATCTGTGGTAGGACGCTCAAGACACGACAAACCTCTAGATCAGAAAGCTGATGTGGTCAACAGGTCATGGTCAGGGTTGTGTGCCTTAAACCTACTTATGAGAACCCTTAGCGCCCTTAGCAACCCTTGCAGCACCCAACCCAGCCAACTCCCGCTTCTTTTACAACTTCTCTATGGCCCTGTCATACCATGGACCTAGGCCAGGCGTTGCACAACTGCTTACACGAGGTCAGCTGAGGTGGCTACAGCTTTCAGCAGCTGCTTCATTTGGGGAGGGAGGCCTGCTTCAGAAAGCTCCTTATTGTGGCTCTGGGAGAAGTGTGAAGCTAAGCTTACTGGTTGGGTTTGGTGTCTGAACCCTTGTGCAATGACATGCCATGCCGCCTCAGCCATTATCTTCCTATGGCTGCCTGTCACATTACTGAGCTGGTTCAAGGGCTGCAGGGAGTGAGTGCACCGGCCAGAGAAGATGAGAAGGTTCAACTCCACAGGTGTCCACAAAAGCCCTGGCCATCCCAGACGAGCTTGCTCCCTGGAGCCTACTTCCACAACATTGGCATGAGCCTGGTGGCAAACCATCTCGCAAGGACCAGCATGTCTCCCGCTTCTGGTACATGGCTAGCCAAGACCTACAGCCTGCACTGATGCCTGTGCCACGTTGTTCCAGATCATGTGCAAACACTCCACAGGCCTAGGCGGCACCCTGCCAGCCTGTCCGACCTGCCCCACCACCATGGGTGCTGTGGCAAACAACAGTTGTGCTTCACAATGCCATGTGCTGGCCATGTGACCTATCCAACACAAACCGATTTGAATCAGTGTTTGTTTTTCGCGTTATATATAGCGTTCGCTATGAAATGCCACGTTTCACAGGTCGTTTATCGCTATGAAATGATCGCTTTGTGAGCTGCACTACAACGCATCGTGCTAGTATCAAGGGTATGAGCCTGGGCCATATAACTTTTACCTATGAATAATGTGTCAGGACGAAAATAAAAACACTGGTTTGAATGCGGATCACATCAGGGCCAAGGCGGATGCGCAAGATGCGGCGCAAGCCGGTGAAGATGAACGCATCCAGCTGTTGCAGCAGCTGCTGTGACATAGCCTATGACTCAGCTGGTGCATATTGGGGCACTATCAGGGCCTTGTTGGCCAAAACCTTGGTGGGGGTGCTGACATGCTGTGACATGCTATGGTGAAGGGGGAGGCTTTGCTGAATGAGAGCCCATGCCAAGATCGAAGGCAATGCGCCACTTCTTGCTTGGAGTGGCACCAATAAATGACGCGCCCAAAGCTAGTGACCATAGCTGCTGGCAGTGCCATTCTAGTCACCTCTGCCCCAGCTCCTGAGACCCCTTGTACCTATTGAACAACCACTGCTCCCCAGCGCCGGCTCGGCGTGGCGGTTGCCCATCCCTGCTGCTGCTGTTGAGGGTGGAGCAGCTCACTCCATGTTGTTGGCTTGGCAATGTTTATAGGTGCGCTCAACACCCCTCCCAGCAGTTACAGAGGCATTCCCAGGTGCCGCAAGCTAGCCTCACCCCGAGGCTGTGCTGGCAGCAGCCCTGATGCACAAGCACAATCAATGGCGGGTCATTTAAGATGGAGCATATGTAATGGATAACCGGTGGGCTGAGTACAATATGTGAGAACGATGGACGAGACTAAGACGATGCGGACATCCACACCGAGGCGAAGCCGAGGTGTGTATGGCCGCATGGACGAGGACGATACCATCACTTTCGCGGTATATGTGAGGTCCGCGGCCGCGGTCCGGGGGTAGAAGCGCACCCCACAGCCCGACAATTATACAAAAGCGCGGTCGACAGCGGGCCATTTATGCAAAGTTGTAGACATCAGAGCTTAGTAGCTATAACGTAGCGCTCTCTCTGTCCAACCAAAACTAATGAAGCCTACCAAGAGCTTCAAGCTTGAGGTTTACATGCCAGCCCGGCGTATACAATTATACATGCCAGCCTAGCATTATCTCCGCAGGGCTACCGCGCTCAGTTGCGTTGATGAGATATAATTGTTGGAGCCCAAACATTAGCAACACAGTCTACGGGGCACACCGCAACTACCTCCCGGTGAGACACATAGGGCCATCGACATGAAGGTGCCACAGACCTTATGCGCATTGAACATGCCATACACTCAGCAATTCAAAAGGCCATGTCTACCTTCGTACTCACAAAAGAAAAATGCCATACCGTACTATCTCTTTCGATTCGCGAGGCCCCGAACAGTAAAAGTAAATACTCTTTCCCGACCCAAACTAAACTTTGTTTCCTTTCTCCGATGCACAATTGGCAGCAAAACACAGTTTTGAGGATGTGGGTGTGCTTATAATTATTCTGGACAGCCATCCCTTGCATACCATGTCAATCCTCCGTGGTCTATACACCTCTTGCACAGGTCACCAAGTCAAGCCACCCGGTCACCAAGTCACAGCCACTGTGCACGGGTACTGTCGCTGTGCACCAAGTCAATGTCTAGAATTTGCACTAGAAAGGGCACTGAACCTTCCCCATGAAGTCATGGTGCTCATGTGGCTGCTTGCAGTGCTGGCATATCTCTTCATCCTCCTCTGAACACTCAAACGTGCATGCCCTAGCAGTCACCCATGCCGCAGCCTTGGCCAAGGCAAGCACCACAATAGCTGACTTGGTGCGGCCAGCCTCCTAAGCTGCTGCCCCAGCCTGGCCAACCACCCCAACAGCTGACTTCGTATGGCCAGCCACCCTGGCTGACACTTGCCTACTATCCACCCCATGCTGCTGGCACTGCTATTGCCACTGCTGCTCTTGTTGCTGCGGCAATTGCTGGGACTGCTGGTGCTGGCGTTGCTGCTGTTGGCGCTGCTGCTGGTGTTGCGCACCAACCGTGCATGCTTGCGTGTGGGAGTGGGCGTGACTTGTGTTGTTGGTGCTGGCTTAGGCTTGTTCTTGGCCGGGCACCCCAAACAAGCGGCCCATCTTAGTCATGACAGCTCGCTGGGTAGATGTCATCAAAAGCAAGCAGGGTGCCAGCATCCGTGTAACCACTAAACGAGGTAACTCATGTCGCTGATAGACTGGTGGGCAACAGCCTAAACCCAGCTGAGAGGCTTCAGATATATGCCTCTTAATAGCCGCATCTTCACGATCGAGGGCCCTTTGATGGAGCAATTCATCGTGTTGGTCAACCTAGCATAGAATTTTCAGCGGAGTCATCGGCACTGATGCCACGGACCACGAAGCGGTCCATCGCGACACTAATTACGCAGGCCAAGTAAGTGTCAAATAAGATTTCGGGAGGCCCAAATAACGGTGCGCGGACGCGAATCAAACGAGAAAGTACACATAGGTAGACTTTGAAGGTGTGACTGCTGGTCCCCAGCCACTTCAAGCATGTATCGGCAACGTCTGAGCTTCTTGAGTCTTACCTGGAAATGTTCGAAAGGCAATATCCAGTTCATGACGGGTGAGCTCTGACTCAGCCAGGTCCACCATGTCATCTGTACAGCAAGGCATGTGGCAAGACCAGAGTTCACCCCTTTCACCCTGCTGCTGCTGGTCTTCCTGGAGCAGACGCACCATGTGTTGTAGCAGCAACCCTATGTCACACCAGGCAATCACATTGATTGTAGTGACAGCATACAGTTGAGTGCAGGGGTGGGGAGGGCTCACCTCATCACTGGGAATGAGCAGGGTGCAATCCCTGAACTCCAGTTTCAGCAGCCCAAGCCCAACTCCGGTCCTGGCAGTCAAGTGACCACAGCTGCCATCTACAGCTTGATGTGCCCACCGGCTCAACAGGCACATGTCAAAGCTTGAAGCCCCTCTGCCTAGGGCCAGCCCTTGCCCAGCTGTGAGGCCCAGTGACTACAGCCGCTGCATAGCTAGGTGAGCTTGCAGTGCTTTGACCATGCATTCACCTCAAGAACTGCACCATGAAGCCAAGCGCCGTGAACAGCGATAGGGGCAAGCTAGCGGTTTCTCCCAGCGGCATGTTGGCATGCGTCAGGTTGTAGAACACGACCTGGGAGTTGGCTGCGTATGCGGTGACAATGTTGCACCACCTGCAGGCAAGCAAGCAGCAAACCACCTTCAGTACAGATACAGCATCTCCCTGCCTTAGCCTGAGCCATAGATCTTACGCGGCCCAGTCCAGCTCTGGTCGTGGGTTGTCAGGCGTGGGCACCCCTGCAGCCACAACATCGAGGCTAGTGAGTGTGCCTCAGCATTGGCACTGCCAGGCCTGGCCACTGTGCAAGGGTTCGAGAGCAAGGAGTCCGTCTTAGCTTTAGCTGTGCTTGCGGGCAGGCAGGGAGGTGAGCCATCTGCCAGCAGCAGCCTAACCCTAACCTCTAGGTAGGGGAGATCGAATGTAGGGGAGGTCGAATGTGGGCTGACCTACCTGCCACCACCAGCCTGTTGGTAATGGTGGCCAGCCGTCCTGCGTCAGAGCAGTCCCTGGCTGCCGCTGGGACATAGCCCTGCAGCCAGGGGCCAGGGTCAGTGGGAAGCCTGAGGCCTAGCCCAGCAGAGGCTTAGGCAGCAGGGGTCAAGAGATGCAGAGTGGAAACCATCACTTCAGCATCCGTGCGCAGCTGCCAGCATGGGACTAATCTAAATAACATGCACCTGCAATGAGATGTTGGTGAGGACGTGAACAAAGCTGGTGGAGCCCTCATCCATCCCTCCAGCAGCGGCCAGTGCTGCCAGCAGCTCCTCAGGCGCAGCCACCGGAGCGCTGGAGCACATCAGGTTGAAGGAAGAGGGGAGGGAGCGCCCGCATGTGAGGTTCAGGTTGCGTGCACTGACGGCTGCAGTGGCCCAGGTGCGGTACCCCACGCCCCCTCTGCTGATGACCATGCTGGCGTTGACCGTCCCTCTGCACAGCAGGCTGGCGTACTGGGCCAGGGAGGTGCAGGAGCTGGGCAGGCGCAGGGTGACGTTGGTGTAGGTGATGGAGGGGGCGCCTGGGCCTGTCAGGTTCACGGGGACAAGGTAGCTGAGCGGCGCGGTGGCCCTGGGCACAGCGATGTCAGTGACCACTGCGAGGTCCTGGAGGTTGAGAGTGCTGGCTGCAGGGTGAGGGAAAGAGTGGTGTCAGTGCAGTGCTGCCAGGGGCCTTACACACTGGGACTGGAGCCAGGCTCAGCCAGCTCTGGTCAGCGCCTGCTGCACCTGCCTGGCCCCAGCGAAGTGCGTCCCAACAGGCTGAGGTCCAGTGTGGATGCGGGCAAGCCGGGGAAGCCTGTGATTGTCAAGATCCCGGATACGTTGCGCGGAATGGGCGTCCAGGTCTCGCCAGGCCCCAGCGTGCAAAGGGTACGCTGCTGAGATACGCTGCAGTCCTGCCACGTGAATGCTTCGCATCGCAACAGGCCCCACACTAATGCAAGCAGCAGCGGCGCTTGATGCATAGTGGGTCGCCGGCTTGCATCAGTGGCGCAGTACAGCAGACGTGTACGGGACCCCTATGGCAAGTAGCAGCGACGAGGTCGTGATTCGAAGAAGTGGGCTTTCGTCGCAATCTTTCATGTCATGCGCACCACTAACATTAAAACGGTCTTCTACTTGATGACATTGACAGTTTGACATTGTTGATATTTTCCGCGCACCACGTACAGGCCTTCCCAAAGGGTATCACTTGCACCGCTGTGATCAGCGAGTCTCCATGCCTTCAGTTTCGAAACTGATGTGGGGTGTTGTCCATAGTCAGGTCCCACAAGGTCTCTTTGGCGAAATGTACCGTGAGCCATTTGATGCCGCGTTTACACAGCCGTGATCAGCGTGCCTTTCCGATATGCCTACTGCATCAAAGAGCCTGCACGGCCTGGACGCCCACCATCCCTTCCCAGATGTATCAATCCCAGATGTATTACAATCCCAGATGTATTACACTGCAATAGCTTCCCGTGGGAGCTAGGAGTATACGTCAACGCTAGGGCGCAAAAACTAGACGGATGCGCAGCAGCAACAAGCAGCAAATCCATCTCAAAAACAGTAGATTTGCAGATTTGCAGATTTGCAGAACTGCAGATTTGCATGCCGGCACCTCATCACGGCACCCCGACCGACCAACTAGTGACCGCTCTACCTCGCTCGTCGTTACGGCGTTGCTGTATGCACGTGCACTACCGTCAGGGTGCAAGGAGTCACAGGTGCAAGGATACCGCGGAGGGGGGCAAGGTGGACTTTAGCCCGTCCCTCGCAGGCCAAGCTGCGGAGCACCACGCCGTAGCGGGGCGTCGCAGCTTGACCTCTTGGAGTGCAGACAAAAAGTGACGGTACATTTGTTCGAGCCATTTTACCTGACCTTGTGGGACCTGATCCATAGCAATGTCCTGCCATGTATTCAGGTAGGTAAGAATGCAGGTGAGTACGACTTAGTCTGAACCGCAGACTACAATGCCGTGGATGATGCTCCAACTACAGCACATTCTGTGTACAGTCGAGTGCACGCTAGCGTTCCCATATCCCAACTAAGGGTGGGTCGTGAAGCTGGAGGCCTCTGTGGTCAAGTTGGCGGGGTCGATCTCTCCACCATGCGTGATATGAGAACGGCAAGCATGGACAGCTGTGTGCATGCTGTCTTGCCGTAAGTCCTGGTCCTTTGGATCTGTCTCATTAAATGCTCATCGAACCCAGGCACAACGTTAGGGACATGGAGGAAGGCAAGACAGGGACAAGGCACGCTGTCCTTCTGCAGCCACTGCTGCGGCTGCTACTCCCCCTGCTCCCCCCTCACGCTGCTGTCCCCTCACCTGTAACTGCTGCCCTGAACCTGCACACAATAATGAGAACTTGCATGACTTCATGTTGAGCCCATGTGCACCTTTGTTTGTGCACCTTGCTATGAAATGCGTTACAGAAAGTCCCGAACCCCTAGAGGGGGAGGGCGGCCTAGCAGCCTAACGGCTGACGGCTTAAGCGGTGTAAGCCACATCATCAACATGAACCTGCACCCAAGTGAGCTGCTGGGGGGAGGCAGGCAGGCTGGTGGAGGGGTACCCCCATAACGTTGCTCGACATCGCGGTTCGGTGCAGCCTCCCATCGCACCCCCCACTGCTACCCCTGCTGCTGCTGCCCCTGTTGCCCTTGCTGTTGCTGCGGCCCCTGCTGCCCCTGCCCCTGCTGCTGCCAATGCTGCTGCGTCAGGGCACCATCAAGATAACATACAACTCGGTGACCTCCAACTCCCTTGGCATGCAGTCAGTCACTCAACTCAACACTATGACCGAGAGTGGACTCAGCTCCTCTAAAGCTCACACTCGCCTAGAAGCCATCTACCTGCGTGCAAAGTTTCAGATCTCAACTCACAGGTTTGGCCACGCCGCCAGTCTTCGCTTTCCGTGAGTGTGAGACTGAAAAAAGAAACATCTTCTACTGACTGCGAGCGATACAGAACTGACTGCGTGAGACATTGTACAGTATGACTACTGATGCTTCTACTACTACTACTACTACTACTACTACTACTGATACTACTGCTATTACTGATACTGTATGCCTAAGACACTTTCCTGAATGTCATCTTTGAGGGCACCATCAAGATGACATACAAGAAGCAGTCATTCGCTGTCCACGTTCAGCTGGTGCAGCTGCAGCAGGAACACCAGCCAGGGTAGCAGTTCCTTGAAGGAGGGGCGTGCATTGGGCTGGCGCTGCAGGCAGCAGTCCACCAAGTCCCTGAGGCCCTTCACCACAGGCTGCGCCTTGGCAGCAGCAGTGGGGTCAGGCTGGGGCCTCCAGTCGTGGTCAAACAGGTGCGGGTGGGGCGCCAGGCTCTGCAGGTGCTGCGGCTCCTGGGTGCTGTGGGACAAGGCAGGGGCAGGCAGCAGAGGGGGATGAGACAAGGTCAGCCCAGGTCACAAGCAGTGCATGGACAGTCGTGAGCCCACTGGGCACAGCTGTGGTGCATGGAGTACGTGATCAGGCCACTGGGCACCTCAGACCAGCAGTCCACAGACAATGCTGCCAGGGGCCAAACCAGGCAATGTGAAGCCACACAATAGGGTTAGATGGCCCAAGTGGCTGATGCTGCCTGGTGGTTGCAGTTTGTTGGTGTACTCACATTTGCAGCAGGCGAGTCCATGCGGTGCAGCCGTGCAGCAGCTCCCAGGCCAGCACCCCAAAGCTGTACACGTCCCCAGCTGGGCTGGTGCGGCCCTGCAGCACCTCTGGCGCACTGTACAGCCATGTGCCCACACGTTCGCCACTGTGGTGTGTCTGCCCTCCCCTCATGATGGCGCCCAGGCCCAGGTCAGCCACCTGGGAGAAAGCAAGGCTGCTGAGGGTGGTTTGGCAGCAGGGGCTGGCACACCAGGAGCATGCACTGCATGAGCTGGGTCTGACATGCGGCTGCTGCTGCTGCTGAGTCCCTCTTGCTAGCTGTGGCCCTCACCTTGGCCACCAAGCCCTGAGGGGTGGTCTGCAGCAGCACGTTGTCAGGTTTCAAGTCCTGCAGCCACGCAGGCATGGGAGTGGGCAGGCCAGCAAACACGAGGGGAGAGCTGAGGTGGGCACGGCTGGTCAGCAGCCCTGGGTGGCGCTGCTGCCAGGACATGGCTGGAGGGGTGCAGGCAGCACAGGGCCTAGGAGTAAGCATGGTGCCAGGTGCAGGCCATGGTGAGGCCACCCACCCGGTGGAGGATGTTGCAGCCGTGGAGGTAGGCCTGCAGCCAGGGTTGACAAGGGTGAAGGCAAGGGAGGTGCTGGCAGGTGAGCTGGGTTGAGGCAGGGACACCATGCCAAGATTGGTGACTTTAGGCAGCTGCCCCCTTGCTGCTTACCATGGCCTCTGCAATGTCACGTAGTATGGTCATGATCAGGCCCAAGTGGGGCAACTGGCGCTGTTCATCCCACAGCCTGCATCCACACAGGGAGAGGGAGAGGGAGGCCTTGTGGCGCTGGGTGGATCTATGCTCATGGCCTAGATCTTCACAGGTGCCCGGATTGGGAAAGCAATGTTCAAATGTTACTGCTACTACCGGTTGCAAGACAGCTCACCCCAGGCTCATCAGTCGAAGGTGAGGCTGAACCTGAGAACGCATGATGGGGTGCAGTCAATTGCTCACGGTCCCCATTGCCCTGAACACCTAGCTGCACCACACAGAAGCCCGGGTTTGAGCAGTAATAGCAGCTGCACGACGCAACACTGGCTAAGGCCCGGGCTGTAGATCGTGCTCTACCGTAGTCTTCATGATTGTCAAGGCGCGGGTTCGAGCAGTAATAGCAGCGTGTGGCAGCACCTTTGCCCCTGCACCTGCCAGGGTAGGGTTTTGGAATGTCAGCACCTCCCTCATCAGCTTAGCGGGCAACCCTAGAACATCCTACAGCGGCCTCTGCGTACAGCAGCAGCCCAGCCTAAGACACGCAGTATACAACACAGTAACAACATTGTTCAAGCTGCCTTGTTTGCTTGCGTGAGTGGCATTGACACGTTATCATGGACACAGTAAGTAAGTACACCTCAAGCCCTTATGTACACCGATTCCTCCCCCTTACCCCATTCAATGGACTTTCCTGACCTAACAGCCTATGCCAATGTGGTAGGACCTGTCAGCTGCCTGGTGTACACTGGTGTGGAACAGCAGTGTGGCGAGGCTGCTAGATGGGAACAACAGTGACAGCAAAGAGGGGGAGGAGGGTCGAGGTTGGAGGTTAGAGGTTGACAGCAGGCAGGCAGCTGCAGACAGGAAGACAGGTTTTGAGGCTATTAGCCAGGCAGTGGGCTGGTACAGGTGCATGCTATCCCTCCAAGGGGGCACTGGGCTGCTCCAGTGCCAGCCAGTGCTTTCCAGCAGCGCCTACATGCTGCCAAGAATCAGGCAGCAGCAACAGTTGCCGTGGTGCATGACCTAAGGAAGGTGCGCTTCCAGGACAAGCAGCCTAGCAACGGAGAAGTCCTTGAGCGCCAGGCCCATGTCAGGGCCTGCATTGTCAAGGCCTGCGGGTGCCAACCTTGCTGGAACATGCTGCCGAGCATCAGCTTTGCTGCAGCACACAACAACTACAGACTCCATTGAAACTCCACCTGATGTGTCTGCCTGTGTCTTTGGCATGAGTGGCTGAATGATGCTGCTGGCTTCCTTTAAGCTACGCTGACAGGCCCAGTTGGGCTGATGTATGAACAAGACAGTCTGAGCCGCATCACTTTGAGCTATGACAGAAGCATGAGGGCAACTCAACAAACACTGCTGCCCACCACTCACCTTCTTGTCTCAATGGCTTGAAAGAGGCTGCCATGCTCGCACAGCTCACTGACCAGGTACAGAGCGTGATCAGTGACACCCTGACCCTGCAGGGGGCGGCAGCGGGCAGCAGGCAGCCAGCCCAGGCTGCGGGTCAGCAAGCTCCATGGGTGACAGCAGCAGGAGTGGATGAGTGTGACTCCCACCTGGCTCGGCCATCCAGGCAGCACGGGACTTGCCTGGCTGCTGCTGCTGCTGCTGGTGTCCAGGGTGGTGAGGTAGTAGGCGTAGGTGGCCACCAGGTGGGGGTGCGCCAGCCGCGTGTTCAGCTCAGCCTCCCTCAGCACCTGCTGCCGCTGGCCAGTGATGCGCAGATCACCCGCCAGGCCAGAGAACACCAGCCGCTTCACAGCGACCTGCACACACAGCTCCTGACCATTGACCAGGGGTGCAAGTGCAGACAAGCTGGCAGCAAGGCGTGCCAAGTGGCATGTCCAGTGCAGATGCGTTGCATCCAGTCCAGTAGGGCCCCTCACCTGCATGCCCCGCCAGGTGCCCTGGAACACTGTGCCATAGGTGCCGGCCCCCAGCTGCGTCCCCAGCCTCAGCTCCTGCTCCACCTCTGCCTGGCCCAGCACCACACTCAGGCTGGAGCAGTGGATGCTTGGCGCAGCAGCTGGCAGGGATGCGCCCTTAGCCTCCACTGCAGCTGGGGTGTGGGCTGTGCTCCCTGCTGTGCTTTGTTCACTGCAGCCCTCTTCACCAGGCTCCCCTCCCGGGGTCGGTGCAGCGCAGTCAGGTGGATGGCCCATTGGCTCGGCAGCAGCACTGGGCATCAGGACGAGGCCGACTGCCCCCTGGGCTGCACTGCGTTGAGGCAGCAACAAGGTGTGGCTGATGCCCCCCTTGCTGCTGCTGTGGTTCCATCCACAGGGTAGGGGTTCAGAGGAGGCTGGTGGCAGTGCAGGCCAAGGTACATTGGTTGGGTTTGCAGCACTGCTCAGTCCTGCCCTGTGTTTATAGAGTGACGCAGCGGCCCTGGCTCGCAGCCACATGACAGCCACACAGCACAGCAGCAGGATGGCGGTGGCTGCGCCCACTGCTGCACCAACCACGCTGGAGGTGTTCAAGCTGTGGGAGCCTGCATTGAGGCTGAAGCTAGGGCTGGGAGATGGGGCAGGGGCTGTGGGGCTGGTGCTGCTGTCATGAGGAGAAGGGCTGAGGGTGGGGGGCCTGCTGTGCGGTCCAGCTGGGGCGGTGTGAGGCTGGTCTGCTGCCGGATACTCAGGCCTTGGAGGTGGTGGGTCTGGCTCAGGGGCAGGGGGTGACGGGAGGGGCAGGGGCAGCAGGAGGGGCCCATCAGGCTGGACCACGTTGGTCAGGCCAGTAAGCGTGCCCAGTTCTATGATACTGCCATCCGCTTGCACCCAGGGCTGGCCCCAACTGTTGGTGGGGGTGTAGGCGCCCAGAGTGACGTCCAGGCCACGGAGCCCAAACCTGGACGGAGGTGTCAGGGCAGCAGGGGTCAGCGCAGTGCTGAGCTCAATGCTGGGCACTGAGAGGTGCACAGGTGATTGCAGAGAAGAATGTTATGGTTTACTGTGAAGACAGCAGCCTGAGGAGCTGGAGCACTCCCTGAGGCTGCTGCTGAATGGCTGGGGAATATCTGAGCTGGTGCTGCATGGCCCTGACACGTGGCCCGCTGCTTGGCTAACCACGTATTCCTATTGCTCATAGCAATAGACAACATTGCACATATTTATGTATAGTATCGAAAGTTGCAGTAAACGACGAGGCGTAGCCGAGTCATTTACGCAGCTTGAGACGCAGCTTGAGACGCAGCTTGAGACGCAGCTTGAGACGAGGCCGAGGTTGTTATTTAAACGTGAACAGCGCGGGCCGAGACATTATACAGTATCCCTTTACATTACGGGTTGGTTCCGGGCTAGAATGTCTACAAGATAAGCGCGCAGCATCAAAGCGTCTGCGACGCCCAGCTTTGTCGACGGCCCCTGCACTTTTTCAGTAAAAACAGCGGTTACGCAGCGGTTACAGTAAATGTATTGCACTTTTCCAGTAAAAACAGCGGTTACGCAGCGGTTACAGTAAAACTCCGCGGAAGCCACGCTGTCTCCGGCATCCTACAGCCACGCACACAACCTGCTCACCGATGTGGCGAGCAGCGCAACCCATTCGGAGCGCGAGGTCAAACAGGTCTCGGAGCTGTTTTTTACGGGAAAATAAAAATTCTTACTTTCCCCGTAATGTAAAGGGATCATGATGTTGTGATGACAGTGCTGTGCCAGATTGAGGGGGTGGCAACAACACTGACCAGCCCATAATGGCCCCGTGCACATCCGAGCTATGGGCATCCACATGATGTTGTATTTTGCATACACCTGTGATATTGCATTTATGGTACAACTGTCGGCAGGTCCAACATTAAGTAAACTCGTATCAATAAATGTTTATTATTGCAACTATCAATAATAGTGCAATCTAGATGTTCTCATATTTATTCATATGACTTGTATAACGCACCACTGACCAGGAGAAGGAGGGGAAGGTCAGGCCGCCAGGGGGCCAGGCAGCGGGCAGCACCTGTGGCAGCAGCAGCGGCTGGTCTGGTCAGGGCTAGAGGCAGCACCAAGCACACAGAGCAAGAGCAGCAGAGCGGGCAGCTAGGCAGTCAGCCAGCTAGGAAGCGCCCTCCTGGCCAGGCACACCTGCTGTCCTGCCAGCTGGGCGCGCAGCAGGTCCAGGGTGTCAGGCCGCAGGTTCACCCGGGTGCTGCCGCCCTGAGCCACCTCACGGATGGCCCGCAGCTCCAGGTCAGGCAGCAGCAGCGTCACGTTCACCAGCACTAGGGGGGCACTGGCCAGGGGTGGCTGCTCAGAGGGGCTGGTGCGGGGTGTGGCAAAGAACCACAGCAGGCTGGTGAGGCCACCCAGGGCGTCTGCCAGCTCAGGGGTGCAGAGGGGCGGCAGGGGGGACACAGCGGCCAGGTCAGGCAGCCCAGTGGCCCGCCACACGGCCCTGCTGCTTGCCTCAGGGCTGGACATGTTGCTTGCACCAGGTGCTGAGTCAGGGGAGGTGCAGGCAACGCCCTGCTGCTGGGCCACTGCCCCGCAGACCAGGCTCGACAGCAGGGGGGCGGCATTGGCCAGCACCAGGTTGCTGAGGGTGAGCTGGGTGTCAGGGCCAACCAGCGCTAGGAGGGAGGGGGCAGCGGCCAGGTCCATCATCAGCGTCTGGGGCAGGGCGGGGTGCCCAGTGAACACCACACGGCCGCGCATGGTCTGCGGGTGGAGACAACGGAACAGGGCAGTAAAGGTATGGTGGAGTCAGGAGGAGGACAGCAGTGCAAGACCACCTGCTGCTCAAACTGTTTTGTGTCGTGCATTGTGTTTAGCAGACAGCATGCGGTTTTGAGAAGGTGCACACAGGTTTTTGGTCCTTGTGTGCAAAACCGTTGTAAGGAGTGTTTGGTGCCCAACAAGGTACATGTATATACCGTGTGGTTGACTCTAGGGCGGGGTGGGCTGGCTGGGACCACCGCTCTGTTTGTGTTGTGGCTCATGCCTTAGCAACGCAAGCCTCAGCCTTGAAGACCGGCTGAGAGCGGCCATCCTCAACCAGCAACGCAAGCAGTTGTGCTTATGAATTTAGGTGATATGAGGACGTGCTTGTGATGAGGCCGAGACCTCTCTTGTTGAGGCTATGCTTAGTGTGTTCTTTACCCAGATAACCCAGATTTCTTCAGATATTAGCAGTTAGACGCCTTGATCGACCTTGCCTGTATGCCCTATTGTCACTGTGTCACAAACATCCCACATACATCCTAAAACTCCCCCGATACACGTCCTGCACGGACGCCATGAGTCACAGAGCCGCCGCCGTCAGTGATTTTGTTTGCATGGATTGCCTCTAAATATCGGCCCAAATAGACTAGGTAGGTCAAGGGGCATCTTTCAACGAGTGATCCAGTATGTGCCTGAAGGCATAGGGTCCTGTGCAAGCCTGACAAGCAAAGCAGCATCTCAATTGTCTTGACTGACAGCAACGACTAGAGGATACCTTCAGCACCAAGTGCCAGCATTGGTGTCCCTACCCTGCCGTCAGTGCCTGCCCTGGCTGCCCTGCCCACCCCAGCCATGTGTAAAGCACTGCTCACCAGGTTTGCTGTCATCACATCTGGCAAGACCGCCCTCACACTGTACATGAGCGGGGCTATCCTCCAGGGGCGTTGTATCCAGGGAACCAGTTTCAGTGCTGTCAGCTCGGCCACTGAATCCACAACCTGGCCCATCCTGAACAAGCTAGCACCCAGGCCATTGAGGCGCAGCGCACCTGCACACCAGGCCAGATCCACGACCTGGTTGCATGCCGCCTAAACTGGCCATAGCGCCTCTCGTGTGATGCCTCTGCTGGAACACCAGGCAAGCGGGCTCCCTCAACACCTGAACGCCTAGATCACACAAGTAGAGGTGCATGCCATGCCATGCCATGCCATGCCATGCCATGCCATGCCATGCCATGCCATGCCAAGCAGCACCATGCAAGCGCAGAAGGTGCCAGCGCTGCACGAGGGCCAGCAGCCAGCATGGAAGGCAGAGCTGCAACAACAGCATTGCACTGAGGAAGGCGAAGGCGCATGGGCAGGTGTCAGGGTTGGGACAACGGTGACAACCCAGGCCCCTTCACCTGTGTCGTGCACCAGCAGCGGGGTTGAGGGCAGCTGGGCCTCCACACTGACCAGCTGCACGTCTGTCCACAAGAAACTTTGCCGTAAGGGACGCAGCTCCTTGACTAGGGACGACGCTGAGAGGTTAGCCTGCAGGTGGCAGCAGGGTGGCTGTGGATGGCACAGGGCACCAAGACAGGAGGCAGGATGGGTAGACAAAGACAAACCCTGAGTTCGGTCTATTTGCTGCGGAGAGTAACATAGCTCTACACCAGTGTACTTTCGCGTATATATTGTTCGCTATAAAAGAGAGCGTACTTTCGCGTTTATATTGTTCGCTATAAAAGAGAGCGTTCCAAAGGGCTCCGTGCGGCACTCCGGTTGGATGGCGATTCTGTGTACAGGCCGGCTGCGGTCCTTGCAGACTGTGCTATAGAGCTATGTACTGTAGCCGCAAATTGAGCTATGAACTGCAGCCGCAACTCGGCTGAGAGCCGCAGTCCCGATGGCCGATGGCAGTGCCCGCGGAGGGCATAGCGATGGTGCCTATGTACAATCCAGGACGCACGGTAACAGTAAAAATAGGTTTTAGGACACCTGGCTGACTGGCGATCGCCCCAGTGAAGACCTAGGAGGAGACCTTTGCACACAACAATTCTATGGAGCGCTTCCATAGACTGCAATCCAACAATTCAGCTGGTTGGTGCCATCACCATCGCAAGACACTTTCGTGATGAGAGGCGCAACATGCTCCTGGAGGTCAGCGCAGTAGGCTTGCCAAAAGGAGGGCTCTCAAGCTCATCAACCAAACCTTCTTTCGTTTAACTTCACCTTGCAGGACCCTGCGATTGTGACCCAATTCAGTTGTGTCTTGCAACAACTGCGCCTGGGTCGCCCCGTGACAGACCTAGTGGCCACGTTCAAGCTGATAACGAGCATCAAGGACCTAGCTGTGGCCAAAGCGCACTGGAAGGACAACACTGGCTGGCAGATGGCGGAGGCTATTGATGCAGTGTACGAGGAGGCCAACAAGCATCTCCTAGATGCAGCTCAGTTTATCTCCATCAGCTTGGACAGGCAGGAGGCCACCACCGTGCATCAGTGCACTGCATAGCCCACCGCGTTAGCCTTGCAGCCTCCGTCATGAACAAGCCCCATAATGTGCAACGGCTGACTAGAGCTGTGTAGAATAGCAACCAGCATTTCTGCAAGAGCCCAGCCAGCACCCAGGCCGGGCTGCTCCAGTGTCGAGGCAGGTGCTGGCAGCAACAGCAGTTGCTGTGGTATGCAGCCGCTTCCTGTCACTGGCGCATGCCAAAGGGCTGTACGCCCATTACTGGGACAAGCAGCCTAGCGATGACGACTTCCTTGAACGCCAGGCCGTCAAGGCCCGGTACTGCATGGAAGCGACCCTTGTCAACAACCAACGGGTGCCAGCCTTGTGCCTATCTGCCCAGCTATCAGCATCTGTGGAAGTCATGCACAGCCAAGCTGAGCACCGTGTAGAGCTCAGCTCGACAGCAGCCGAACCAGCCGAGCAGACCACCAGGCTGTGGCGCATGAAGGTCTATGAGTCGCCTACTTCCCGGTGCTTTTGTCTGTGCATAGGCTGAGTGACTGAGAAAGTGTGACGCATTGCACAGCTGCTTACACCAGGTGAGCTGAGGTGGCTGCAGCTTTGAACAGCTGCTCATGGTTGTGGCCCTATGAAAAGTGATTGGCTGACCGTACCAAAAGGGTTGGGTGGCTTAATCCTTGCGCACTGGCATGCCGAGCCGCCTCAGCCATTATCTTACTATGGCTGGCTGTCACATTACTGAGCTGGTGCTAGGGCTGCAGGAAGTGCGGGCACTGGCCAGGAAAGATGAGAAGGTTGAACCCCACAGGTGTCGCAGCATGTGCCAAATCAAAAGTTGTGGGCATCCCAAAGCAGCCTGCTCTCAGGAACACACCATCAGCAACGTTGGCATGATCCTGGTGTCAGGCCATTGCTCAAGCACCAGCTGAGAGCAACAACTTGATGTGCTAGCGGCGTACACACAACACACATATTCAATACGTCCTACCACAAAAGCTATATGATTTCACAGCTCGTGAAGTATAGTATAATGTCAGAGGCCAAGTTGTTACGGGAACACAACGATCGAGACCTCATCAAAAGTTGCAGTAAACGACGAGGCGTAGCCGAGTCTTTTGCGCGGCTTAAGACGAGGCCGAGGTTCTTATTTGAACGTGAACAACGCGTCTGCTGCTGCTTGACCTCTCTGTGCCCCCCCACCAAAGCCAATCATTCTGCCAGGCCAATGAGTACGCCTATGTCAAAGATTGGAGGATGGCAAGCTGCTGCGGCAGCTCATGGTTGGCGGCCCGCAGCACCGCCTGCGTACGGAGACCCCCCTCCCAGCCCAGGGCCTGGCACCTGGCCCATGAGCAGGCACGCAGCAGTGGCACTGCCTACGTATGGAGCTCCCCCTCCCTCCCCAGGGCCTGGCAGCTGGACAGGTGGTTGGTATCCGGGACATGTGGCACCATGGGGTCCCGCACCCAACACTTGGCACTCCGCTTGGCATCCAGCTATTACGGTGCATGCGCCTGGAGCCCCCCTAGGGTGTCAAGCCCTTAAGGCAGGAATTGGGCAACATTGGGTTTCTCCCATTGATCCAGGGTTGACCCCAGGCATTGGAGAGTTAAATGCGAGTGAGGCAGCTAGCAAGGCCGCAAAGATGAATTCATTGGCTGCATTGGCTGCATTGGCGGATACGGGTAGTTTTAGATGAGGCGGATGGGGCGGACACAAGTGTGAATGGGCTGAGAAATGGCTGATGTTTTCGAGAAAATGAAAATTCTTACTTTTCCTGTAATGTTAAGGGATCATCCCATATAGACACTCAAAACAACAATCGTCAAAACAATCCAGCAGCAAATGTCCCGATATAGCATCTTCGCATTGTGAGCATTGTGAGCAAGTCAAGTGTAATCCGCGGCTTTCTCCATAACAGTTGTAAACATGGCTATCTTGCTTGCTGGCAAGTTTGGATGTACCGCGAGTGCGTGTCACCAACCTACTTCCGCTCACTGACCCTTTAAGAAACACGAAAGACTGCGCTTTTTAACGTCACAAAATATTCGAGTCGTATACTCATCATGGCAGTACGATACTCATAGACTCAACATGTCATCATGCCCGCTCCATGCAGGTGCGCCATGTCTCCCGATTCAGGCACGTGGCTAGCCAATGTTGGGGCACCAAGGCTTACAACCTGCACTGATGCCTGTGCTGGTGGTCGCACGGGCCATGTGGGCTGGAATCGGCACCATGTGGGCTGGGCGTGTGCACACAAGCATAGTTTTTGCTGCATATGGAATTTGTTGGACTGTTTCCTGCACGTGCCGGATCAGAGGTGCGCCATTGCCTCAATTGATGATGCGGTCTAACTTTGCTGCCAACCAGCAGCCCTACAACTACAACAATGTTATGGCGGATCTGGAGGGTGAGGGTGTCCAGATTACGGTGTTGAAGGGATATAGATCGCCAAGGCATGAGTTCAGGGCCTGACAGGAGGCCATTACAATTTAGTATAGAATATTGACAATCCTCATAGAGTATGTAGGTTAGCCAACTATGTATGTTTTACATATACATGACGAAGGTAAACTATGAGCGTTTTCCTGCTGGACTACCCAACCACTTCAGGCATGTAATGGCAACTTGCAAGCCCAATGAGTCTTACCTCGAAAACGCCCAAAGGCACTATCCAATCCGCAATAGGCGAGCGCTGACTCAGCCAGGTCCACCAAGTCATCTGTGCAGAGAGGCATGTGACAAGCCCAGACACCACCCCTCTCCCATTACTGCTGCCAGTCATCCTGGAGCAAATGCACCATACGTTGTAGCAGGCGATAACATTGCTTGTGGTGACATCATGGGGTTGAGTGCAAGTGCCATACAGTTGAGTGCAGGGGGGTGCGTGGGGCTCACCTCATCACTGGGAATGAGCAGGGTGCAATCCCTGAACTCCAGCTTCTGCAGCCCAAGCCCAACTCCGGTCCTGGCAGTCAAGTAACCACAGCTGCCATCTACAGCTTGATGTGCCCACCAGCTCAACAGGCACATGTCAAAGCTTGCAGCCCCTCTGCCTAGGGCCAGCCCTTGACCAGCTGTGAGGCCCTGTGACTACAGCCGCTGCATAGCTAGGTGAGCTTGCAGTGCTTTGACCATGCATTCACCTCAAGGACTGCACCATGAAGCCAAGCGCCGTGAACAGCGATAGGGGCAACCTAGCGGTTTCTCCCAGCGGCATGTTGGCATGCGTCAGGTTGTAGAACACGACCTGTGAGTTGGCTGCGTATGCGGTGACAATGTTGCACCACCTGCAGGCAACCAAGCAGCAAACCACCTTCAGTACAGATATAGCATTCCCCTGCCTTAGCCTGAGCCATATATCTTACGCGGCCCAGTCTAGCTCTGGTCGTGGGTTGTCAGGCGTGGGCACCCCTGCAGCCACAGCATCGAGGCTAGTGAGTGTGCACCAGCATTGGCACTGCCAGGCCTGGCCACTGTGGAAAAGCTTGAGAGCAAGGAGTCCGTCTTAGCTTTAGCTGTGCTTGCGGGCAGGCAGGGAGGTGAGCCATCTGCCAGCAGCAGCCTAACCTTAACCTCTAGGTAGGGGAGGTCGAATGCGGGATGACCCACCTGCCACCACCAGCCTGTTGGTGATGGTGGCCAGTCGTCCTGCGTTTGAGCACCCCCGGGCTGCCGCTGGGACATAGCCCTGCAGCCAGGGGCCAGGGTTAGTGGGCAGCCTGAGGCCTAGCCCAGCAGAGGCTTAGGCAGCAGGGGTGAGGAGATGCAGAGTGGAAACCATCACCTAAAGCATCCGTGCGCAGCTGCCAGCATGGGACTAATCGAAACGGCATGCACCTGCAATGAGATGTTGGTGAGGACGTGAACAAAGCTGGTGGAGCCCTCATCCATCCCTCCAGCAGCGGCCAGTGCTGCCAGCAGCTCCTCGGGCCCAGCAACCGGAGCGCTGGAGCACATCAGGTTGAAGGGGGGGAGGGAGCGCCCGCATGTGAGGTTCAGGTTGCGTGCGCTGACGGCTGAAGTGGCCCAGGTGCGGTACCCCACGCCCCCTCTGCTGATGACCATGCTGGCGTTGACCGTCCCTCTGCACAGCAGGCTGGCGTACTGGGCCAGGGAGGTGCAGGAGCTGGGCAGGCGCAAGGTGACGTTGGTGTAGGTGATGGAGGGGGCGCCTGGGCCTGTCAGGTTCACGGGTACAAGGTAGCTGAGCGGCGCGGTGGCCCTGGGCACAGCGATGTCAGTGACCACTGCGAGGTCCTGGAGGTTGAGAGTGCTGGCTGCAGGGTAAGGAAAAGAGTGGTGTCAGTGCAGTGCTGCCAGGGGTCTTACACACTGGGACTGGAGCCAGGCTCAGCCAGCTCTGGTCAGCGCCTGCTGCACCTGCCTGGCCCCAGCGAAGTGCGTCCCAACAGGCTGAGGTCCAGTGTGGATGCGGGCAAGCCGGGGAAGCCTGTGATTGTCAAGATCCCGGATACGTTGCGAGGAGTGGGCGTCCAGGTCTCGCCAGGCCCCAGCGTGCAAAGGGTACGCTGCTGAGATACGCTGCAGTCCTGCCACGTGAATGCTTCGCATCGCAACAGCCCCCACACTAATGCAAGCAGCAGCGGCGCTTGATGCATAGTGGCTCGCCGGCTTGCATCAGTGGCGCAGTACAGCAGACGTGTACGGGACCCCTATGGTAAGTAGCAGCGACGAGGTCGAGGTTGTGAGAGGTGGGCTCTCGTCGCAATCGTTCATGCTGTACCAGCCACCATAATCTTAACTGTCTACTACTTGTTGACATTGACATTTGAACATTGTTGACATTTTTCGCGCAACACCTACAGGCCATCCCAACATGTAAAACTACTTGCACCGCTGTGATCCTTTAGTTTCGAAAGAAATGTGGGGTGTTGTCCATAGCAGTGTCCTAGATGCACTGCAGGCTGCAATGCCGTGGATGATGGCATTGTCCCATAATAGCACATTCTGTGTACACCTGAATGGTGCATGCCAGCGTTCCCACATCCCAACTGAGGGTGGGTCGTGAAGCTGGAGGGCTCTGTGGTCAAGTTGGCAGGGTGTGATCTCTGCACCATGCGTAATATGAGAACGGCAAGCACGGACAGCTGTGTGCATGCTGTCTTGACGTAAGTCCTGGCCCTTTGGATCTGTCTCATTTGATGCTCATTGAGCACATAGCAGTTGCTCATTGAGCACATAGCACGTTAGGGACATGGAGGAAGCTAAGACAAGGGCAAGGCACGCTGTCCTTCTGCAGCCACAGCTGCTGCTGCTGCTCCCCCTGCTGCCCCCTCACCTGTAACTGCTGCCCTGGCCCTGCCCCCAAGTGAGGTGCAGCCTCACATCGCACACTTTACTGCTACCCCTGCTGCTGCTGCTGCCCCTGCCCCTGTGGCTCTTGCTGTTGCTGCAGCCCCCGCTGCTGCTCCGGCCCCTGCTGCTGCCAATGCTGCCCATGCCCCTGCTGCTGCCAATGCTGCTGAGTCAGGGCACCATCAAGATGACATACACGAAGCAGTTGCGTTATTCGCTGTCCACGTTCTGCTGGTGCAGCTGCAGCAGCAACGCCAGCCAGGGTAGCAGTTCCTTGAAGGAGGGGCGTGCGTTGGGCTGGCGCTGCAGGCAGCAGTCCACCAAGTCCCTGAGGCCCTTCACCACAGGCTGTGCCCGGGCTGCAGCAGCGGGGTCGGGCTGGGGCCGCCAGTCGTGGTCAAACAGGCGTGGGTGGGGCGCCAGGCTCTGCAGGTGCTGCGGCTCCTGGGTGCTGTGGGACAAGGCAGGGGCAGGCAGCAGAGGGGGATGAGACAAGGTCAGGCCAGGTCACAAGCGGTGCATGGACAGTCGTGAGCCCACTGGGCACATCTGTGGCGCATGGAGGACGTGATCAGGCCACTGGGCACCTCAGACCAGCAGTCCACTGACAATGCTGCCAGGGGTCAAACCAGGCCATGGGCAGACGCACAATAGGGTTAGATGGCCCAAGTGGCTGATGCTGCCTGGTGGTTGCAGTTTGTTAGTCCACCCACATTTGCAGCAGGCGAGCCCATGCGGTGCAACCGTGCAGCAGCTCCCAGGCCAGCACCCCAAAGCTGTACACGTCCCCAGCTGGGCTGGTGCGGCCCTGCAGCACCTCTGGCGCACTGTACAGCCGTGTGCCCACACGTTCGCCGCTGAGGTGTGTCTGCCCTTCCCTCATGATGGCGCCCAGGCCCAGGTCAGCCACCTGGGAGAAAGCAAGGCTGCTGGGGGTGGTTAGGCAGCAGGGGTCGGCACACCAGGAGCATGCGGGTCTTGCGGGCTGTGGCCCTCACCTTGGCCACCACGCCCTGAGGGGTGGTCTGCAGCAGCACGTTGTCAGGCTTCAAGTCCTGCAGCCACGCAGGCATGGGAGTGGGCAGGCCAGCAAACACGAGAGAAGAGCTGAGGTGGGCACGGCTGGTCACCAACCCTGGGTGGCGCTGCTGCCAGGACATGGCTGGAGGGGGTGCAGGCAGCACAGGGCCTAGGGGTAAGCATGGTGCCAGGTGCAGGCCATGGTGATGCCACCCACCCTGTGGAGGATGTTGCAGCTGTGGAGGTAGGCCTGCAGCCAGGGTCGACAAGGGCAGGTGCAGGTGCGGGCAGGTGAGCTGGGTTGAGGCAGGGACACCATGCCAAGATGGGTAACATTAGGCAGCTGCCCCCTTGCATCTTACCATGGTCCCTGCAATGTCGCGTAGCATGGTCAAGATCTGGCCCAAGTGGGGCAACTGGCGTTGTTCATCCCACAGCCTGCATCCACACAGGGAGGGAGAGGGAGGCCTTGTAGTGCTGGGTGGATCTATGCTCATGGCCTGGATCTTCACAGGTGCCCGGATTGGGAAAGCAGTGTTCACATGTTACTGCAACTGCAGGTCGCACGACAGCTCGCCCCAGGCTCAGCAGTTAAAGGTGAGGCTGAACCTGAGAACGCATGATGGGGTGCAGTTCACTGCTCATGATCCCCATTGCCATGAACACCTAGCTGCACCACACAGTGGGCAAAGCCCGGGCTGTAGGTCGTGCTGTAGTCTTCATGATTTCCAAGGCCCGGGTTCGAGCAATAATAGCAGCGTGTTGCAGCACCTTTGCCCCTGCCCCTGCCAGGGTAGGGGTTTGGAATGTCAGCACCTCCCTCATCAGCTTAGCGGGCAACCCTAGATCAGCCTACAGCAGCCTCTGCCTTCAGCAGCAGCCCAGCCTACGACACGCAGTATACAACACAGTAACAACATTGTTCAAGCTGCCTTGTTTGCTTGCGTGAGTTGCATTGACACGTTATCATGGACACAGTAAGTAAGTACACCTCAAGCCCTTCTGTACACCATGTCCTCCCCCTTACCCCATTCATTGGACTTTCCTGACCCAACAGCCTATGCCAATGTGGTAGGACCTGTCTGCTGCCTGGTGGACACTGGTGTCTAGTGTGAAACAGCAGTGTGGCCAGGCTGCTAGATGGGAACAACAGTGACAGCAATGAGGGGGAGGAGGTTCGAGGTTTGAGGTTAGAGGTTGACAGCAGGCAGGCAGCTGCAGACAGGAAGACATGTTTTTAGGCTATTAGCCAGGCAGTGGGCTGGTACAGTTGCATGCTATCCCCCCAAGGGGGCACTGGGCTGCTCCAGTGCCAGCCAGTGCTTTCCAGCAGCGCCTACATGCTGCCGAGAATCAGGCAGCAGCAACAGTTGCCGTGGTGCATGACCTAAGCAGGCGCTTCCGGGACAAGCAGCCTAGCAACAGAGAAGTCCTTGAGCGCCAGGCCCATGTCAGGGCCTGCAGTGTCAAGGCCTGCGGGTGCCAACCTTGCTGGAACATGCTGCCGAGCAGAAGCTTTGCTGCAGCACACAACAACTACAGACTTCACCGACACTCCACCTGATGTGTCTGCCTGTGTCTTTGGCATGAGTGGCTATATGATGCTGCTGGCTTCCATTTAGCCACGCTAACAGGCCCAGTTGGGCTAATGTATGAATAAGACAGCTTCAGTCTGGGCCAGTTGTGGTCTGAGCCGTGTCACTTTGAGCTGTGAAGTGGGCATGAGGGCAACTAAAACAAACACTGCTGCCCAGCACGCACCTTCCTGCCCCAATGGCTTGTAGCAGGCTGCCATGCTCGCACAGCTCACTGACAAGGTACAGAGCGTGATTAGTGACACCCTGACCCTGCAGGGGGCGGCAGCGGGCAGCAGGGGCCAGCCCAGGCTGTGGGTCAGCAAGCTCCATGGGCGACAGCAGCAGGAGTGGATGACTGTGACTCGCACCTGGCTCGGCCATCCAGGCAGCATGGGACTTGCCTGGCTGTTGCTGCTGCTGGTGTCCAGGGTGGTGAGGTAGTAGGCGTAGGTGGCCACCAGGTGCGGGTGCGCCAGCCGTGTGTTCAGCTCAGCCTCCCTCAGCACCTGCTGCCGCTGGCCAGTGATGCGCAGATCGCCCGCCAGGCCAGAGAACACCAGCCGCTTCACAGCGACCTGCACACACAGCTCCTGACCATGGACCAGGGGTGGAAGTGCAGACAGGCTGGCAGCAAGGCGTGCCAAGTGGCATGTCCAGTGCAGAGGTGTTGCATCCAGTCCAGCAGGCCCCTCACCTGCATGCCCCGCCAGGTGCCCTGGAACACTGTGCCAAAGGTGCCGGCCCCCAGCCGCGTCCCCAGCCTCAGCTCCTGCTCCACCTCTGCCTGGCCCAACACCACACTCAGGCTGGAGCAGTGGACGCTTGGCGCAGCAGCTGGCAGGGCTGCGCTCTTAGCCTCCACTGCAGCTGGGGTGTGGGCTGTGCTCCCTGCTGTGCTTTGTTCACTGCAGCCCTCTTCACCAGGCTCCCCTCCCGGGGTCGGTGCAGCGCAGCCAGGAGGATGGCCCATTGGCTCGGCAGCAGCACTGGGCATCAGGACGAGGCCGACTGCCCCCTGGGCTGCATTGCGTTGAGGCAGCAACAAGGTGTGGTTGCTGCCCCCCTTGCTGCTGCTGTGGCTCCACCCACCAGGCAGGGGATTAGAGGAGGCTGGTGGCAGTGCGGGCCAAGGTGCATTGGTTGAGTCTGCAGCACCGCTCAGTCCTGCACTGTGTTTGGAGAATGACGCAGCGGCCCTGGCTCGCAGCCACGTGACAGCCACACAGCACAGCAGCAGGATGGCGGTGGCTGCGCCCACTGCTGCACCAACCACGCTGGAGGTGTTTGAGCTGTGGGAGCCTGCACTGAGGCTGAAGCTAGGGCTGGGAGATGGGGCAGGGGCTGTGGGGCTGGTGCTGCTGTCATGAGGAGAAGGGCTGAGGGTGGGGGGCCTGCTGTGCTGTCCAGCTGGGGCCGGGTGAGGCTGGTCTGCTGCCGGATACTCAGGCCTTGGAGGTGGTGGGGCTAGCGCAGGGGCAGGGGGTGGCGGGAGGGGCAGGGGCAACAGGAGGGGGCCGTCAGGAATGACCGCGGTGGTCAGGCCAGTAATGGTACTTTGTGGGATGACGCTGCCATCATTCTGCACCCAGGGCTGGCCCCAACTGTTGGTGGGGGTGTAGGCGCCCAGAGTGACGTCCAGGCCACGGAGCCCAAACCTGGGTGGAGGTGTCAGGGCACCAAGGGTGAGCGAAGTGCTGAGCTCAATGCTGGGCAATGACAGGTGCACGGGTGATTGCAGCCATTGGATTGGGCTTCACCGTGAAGGCAGCAGCCCAGGGAAGAGGTGAAGCACTGCTTGAGGTGCTGCTGCTGCTGAGTGGTTGGGGCTGAGTTAGTATGAATGAGTTGGTGGGGGCTGGTGCTGCTGTGGTTGCCATGATGCCTTGTAGGAGGGGAGGAATGTAGGGCCCATGCAAGTGTGATGGTGGCCAAAAGGTACTTGAACCCTGTGACAATATCCCAACAAGCTACCCCGCTTCAAGCTCAAGAACTTGCCATCTAACCTAGGTCAAGCCTGTGGGGTGCGTGGCTGCGGGTTCCCGCACGTTACATTCTCAATATGCGCTATATGGGCCAACTGACAAGAGCGCTTGATGTAGTGTCGCTGAACGGCATGTCCGTGGTGTAAGCCACCGCCGTTCCGCCAGCCACTAGTACACTGGAAATCGCTGCTGGGGTCTAGCTAATACAATCGGCTAGCCCAGTATATCATGCCAAAGTAATGGACGAGTCCGACACGATGCGGATGTGGCCACGGAGACGAGGACCAGCCCATAAGTTTCACGTAATGAGCAAGGTTAAGGCAGTTGTTGGGTACATTTGAGGTCAGCAACCCGTCCATTATACAAGGCTTTACACCTTGAGCGCAGCGCTAGTCTTGTCCATTCCCAAGTAACGAAGCCCGCCGAACAACATGAAGATTACATGTCAGCCTAATGAACATACATGCCAGCATGTCACCATGTCCGTTACCGTGCTGAATTGCATTGATCAGTTGTTGAGCTGAGGACGGGTCCTTCAGTGTAACGCAATGAGCGAGGTCGAGGCTGGTGTACCTAGTGCAAAAGCACCCCGCGGCACGTCATCAGTCAATGGCGGGCCAGTTATGCAAGTTGTAGATATCACATCGGCTTCAAATCTTGAACGCAACGGTAGCCTTGTCCACTCCGAACGAAGCCACCCCGGAGCCCACAGACTTATATCAGTGATGTAAGTTACATGTAGTTTTACAGATGGTCACCCCCGCCATTGGCTGCACCCCCATGGCTCAAGAGATAACATCTAACTCATTTCAGCGATTTGCCGGGTGGCTGGCCCCCAACCTGCGACGTGTTCTGGAGCCTCGCAGGATATACTTGCGACTGCTATAGGCAGCCTGGACTCAGCGCGGCTGAATTTCGCATCCTGACTGGACATCGCAACTTTTCAGGTTGCACAAGATACTCCATACAATGATACCTGTGGCTCCCGAGCAACCGCGAGCAGCAAAGATCGGTCAAAATGATGTAGGAAATGAGCTGATAACTGTGTTTACCGCCCACACATGAAACGGCCCACACTTGAAGTTAACGCGTTTCTGTCTCATAGACACGTTAGTATCCCACACAAGTAATCGCACACAACTTGCAGTTCTTCATTTCACATCCTGGTTGGACTGTTAACTGGACAGCAAAAAGGCTTATATTTGAAAAATTCAAAAGTTTCAGCCCGCCGACCCCGGCAAAGGTGCACATCAGCCCGAGCAGCCCGCCAGCTTCGCGCTAATGAGCTGCACCGCCCTGCGCAAGAATTGCTGTAAAATTCTCAAAGACCGGTAAGATGTTATCAGGGGTGCAGCCAATGGCGGGGGTGACCAGATATACATGTAATTACACGCGTAATTTGGTCACGAATGACTTGCAGACAACTTGCGGGATACGCAGAGCTATTGGTGGGTCGTCACGGTTTAATGTGGCCAAGATCAGCCCTGATGGCCCTGTGCACATACGAGCTATGCGCATTCACATGATGTTGTACTTTGCATAAACCTGTGATAGTGCATTCATGATACAGCTGTCGGCAGGTCCGACATTTAGTACACTCGTATCAATACATGTTAATTATTGCAACTATTAATGATAGTACAATCTAAATGTTCTCATATTTAATCACATAACTTGTATGACGCACCACTGACCAGGAGAAGGAGGGAAAGGTCAAACCGCCAGGGGGCCAGGCAGCGGGCAGCACCTGTGGCAGCAGCAGCGGCTGGTCTGGTCAGGGCTAGAGGCAGCACCAAGCACACTGAGCAAGAGCAGCAGCGCGGGCAGCCAGCCAGGCAGTCAGCTAGGAAGCGCCCTCCTGGCCAGGCTCACCTGCTGTCCTGCCAGCTGGGCGCGCAGCAGGTCCAGGGTGTCAGGCCGCAGGTTCACCCGGGTGCTGCCGCCCTGAGCCACCTCACGGATGGCCCGCAGCTCCAGGTCAGGCAGCAGCAGCGTCACGTTCACCAGCACCAAGGGGGCACTGGCCAGGGGTGGCTGCTCAGAGGGGCTGGTGCGGGGTGTGGCAAAGAACCACAGCAGGCTGGTGAGGCCCCCCAGGGCGTCTGCCAGCCTAGGGGTGCAGAGGGGCGGCAGGGGGGACACAGCGGTCAGGTCAGGCAGCCCAGTTGCCCGCCACACGGCCCTGCTGCTTGCCTCAGGGCTGGACGTGTTGCTTGCACCAGGTGCTGAGTCAGGGGGGGTGCAGGCAACACCCTGCTGCTGGGCCACCGCCCCGCAGGTCAGGCTCGACAGCAGGGGGGCGGCATTGGCCAGCACCAGGTTGCTGAGGGTGAGCTGGGTGTCTTGGCCATTCAGCGCCAGGAGGGAGGGGGCAGCGGCCAGGTCCATCATCAGCGTCTGGGGCAGGGCGGGGTGCCCAGTGAACACCACACGGCCGCTCATGGTCTGCGGGTGGAGGCGACAAAACAGGGCAGTAAAGGTATGGTGGAGTCAGGAGGAGGACAGCAGTGCGAGACCACCTGCTGCTCAAACTGTTTTGTGTCGTGCATTGTGTTTAGCAGACAGCATGCGGTTTTGAGAAGGTGCACACAGGGTTTTTGGTGAAGTACGCAAGCACTTATGAATTGAGGTGATACTAGGGGGTGGCAAGGGGCTACTGCTATGGCGGGGGGGCTACTGCTATGTACAGACCATGTGGTTGACTCTAGACTCTAGCGGGGGTAGGCTGGCTGGACCACCATTCTGTTTGTGTTGTGGCTCGTGCCTTGAAGGAAGGCTGAGAGCGGCCATCCTCAACCAGCAACGCAAGCAGCAACGCAAGCACCTATGAATTGAGGTGATATGAGGACGTGCTTGCGATGAGGCTTAGACGACCCTGTTTAAGGCTATGCTCAATGTGTTCTTTACCCAGCACTCGTAGATGTTAGCAGCTAGGCCCCTTGACTGACCTTGTCCGCATGCCCTGGTGCCACTGTGTCACAATCATCCCAAACATATCCTAAAACTCCCCCAATACACGTCCTGCACGGACGCCATGAGTCACAGAGCCGTCGCCGTCAGTGATTTTGTTTGCATGGATTGCCTCTAAATATCGGCCCAAATAGACTAGGTAGGTCAAGGGGCAAGTTCAACAAGTGATCCAGTATGTGCCTGAAGGCATAGGGTTCTGTGCAAGCCTGACAAGCAAAGCAGCATCACAATTGTCTCGACTGACAGCAACGACCAGAGGATACCTTAAGCACCAAGTGCCAGCATTGGTGTCCCTACCCTGCCGTCAGTGCCTGCCCTGGCTGCCCCGCCCACCCCAGCCATGTGTAAAGGACTGCTCACCAGGTTCGCTGTCATCACCTCCGGCAAGGCCGCCCTCACACTGTACTTGAGCTGAGCTATCCTCCAGGGGCGCTGTATCCAGGGAACAAGATTTATAGCTACCAACTTTACCACAGAATCCACAACCTGGCCCATCCTGAACAAGCTAGCGCCCAGGCCATTGAGGCGCAGCACACCTGCACACCAGGCCAGACCCACAACCTGGTTGCATGCCGCCTAAACTGGCCATAGCGCCTCTCCTGTGATGCCTCTGCTGGAACACCAGGCAAGCGGGCTCCCTCAACATCCTGAACTCCTGGATCACACAAGTAGAGATGCAGGCCGGGCCAGGCCAGGCAATGCCATGCCAGGCAGCACCATGCAAGCGCAGAAGGTGCCAGCGCTGCAGCAGGGCCAGCTGTCGGCATGGAAGGCAGAGCTACAACAACTGCATCACATTGAGAAAGGCGGGGGCGCATGGGCAGGTGTCAGGGCTGGGACAACGGTGACAACCCAGGCCCCTTCACCTGTGTCGTGCACCAGCAGGGGGGCTGAGGGCAGCTGGGCCTCCACACTGACCAGCTGCACGTCTGTCCACATGAAACCTTGTCGGCGGGGACGCAGCTCCTTGACTAGGGACGACGCTGAGAGGTTAGCCTGCAGGTGGCGGCAGGGTGGCTGTGGATGACACAGGTTGCCGAGACAGGAGGCAGGATGGGTAGACACAGACAAAAACCTGAGTTTGGCTATTTGTTGCGGAGAGTAACATAGTTCTACACCAGTGTTTTTGCAACATATAGCGTCCGCTATGAAAAGCAACGCTTTAGAGGGCTCCGTGCGCTATGGATTGTGCCCCTTGCGGACTGTGCTATAGAGCTATGTACTGTAGCCGCAACTTGAGCGATGTACTGCAGCCGCAACTCGGATGAGAGCCGCAATCCCGATGGTCGATGGCAGTGCCCGCAGAGGGCATAGGGTAGTGCAGAGGGCATAGCGATGTATAATCCAGGACTCACGGTAGCAGTGATAGGTCTCATGACACCTGGCTCACTGGCGATCTTCCCAGAGAAGACCTAGGAGGAGACCTTTGCAAACAATAATCCTATGGAGCGCTTCCATAGACTGCGAATCAACACAGCTGGTTGGTGCCATCACCATCGCAAGACACTTTCGTGATGAGAGGTGCAACATGCTCCCGAAGGTCAGCCCAGTAGGCTTGCCAGAGGAGGGCTCTAAAGCTCATCGACCAAACCTTCTTTCATCTAACTTCATCTTGCAGAACCCTGTGATGGTGACCTACTTCAGCTGTGTTGCACCAACTGCGCCAAGATCGCCCCATGAAAAACCTAGTGGCCAAGTTCAAGCTGTTAACGAGCATCAAGCACCTAGCTGTGGCTAAGGCGCACTGGAAGGACGACGCTGGCTAGCAGATGGCTGAGGCTATTGACGCATTGTACCAGGAGGCCAACAAGAATCTCCTGGATGCAGCTCAGTCTATCTCCATCAGCTTGGACGAGGCCACCACCGTGCATCAGTGCACTGCATAGCCCACCGCGTCAGCCTTGCAGCCTCCGTCATGAACAAGCCCCACAATGTGCAACGGCTGACTAGAGCTGTGTAAAACATTAATCAGAATTTATGCAAGAGCCCAGCCAGCACCCAGGCTGGGCTGCTCCAGTGTCGATGGTGCCAGACAGGTGTTGCTGTGGTATGCAGCCGCTTCCTGTCACTGGAGCATGCCAAAGAGCTGGCTGTTGTGTACGCCCATACCGGGACAAGCAGCCTAGCGATGATGACTTCCTTGAGCGCCATGCCGTCAAGGCCCGGTGCTGCATGGAAGCCACCCTTGTCAACAGCCAACGGGTGCCAGCCTTGTACCCAGCTATCTGCCCAGCTGTCAGCATCTGTGGAAGTCATGCACAGCCAAGCTGCGCACCGTGTGGAGCTCAGCTCAACAGCAGCCAAACCAGCCGAGCAGACCACCAGGCTGTAGCGCTACCTGGCTGGCTAACCCTAGCTGGATGACATTGACGTGCGTGGGCGCTACATTTCCATGGAGGTTTATTAGTCGCCTACTTGCTGGTGCTGAGCATAGGCTAAGAAAGTGACTGAGAAAGTGATTGAGATAGTGTGACTTGACCAGTGAGTTACCCTTCCCAAATGGGGTTACAAATGAAGTGCACCTGTGGTAAGACGCTCAAAAAAAGACAAGCCTCGAGATCAGAAAGCTGATTATATACAGAGTTATATATATATATACATGACGAAGGAAAACTATGAGCGTGTTCTTGCTGGACTACCCATCCTCTGCTTGCTAGACCTCTAGCCACTTCAAGCATGTAATGGCAACTTGCAAGCCCATCGAGTCTTACCTCAAAAACGTCCAAAGGCACTATCCAAGCCGTAGTTGGCGAGCTCTGACTCAGCCAGGTCCACCAAGTCATCTGTGCAGTGAGGCATGTGACAAGAGCAGAGATCACCCCTTTCCCCTTGCTGCTGCCAGTCGTCCTGGAGCAGACGCACCATACACTGTAGCAGGCGATAGCAATGATTGTAGTGACAGCATACACTTGAGTGCAGGGGTGAGGAGGGCTCACCTCATCATTGGGAATGAGCAGGGTGCAGTCCCTGAACTCCAGCTTCAACAGCCCTAGCCCAAGTCCGATCCTGGCAGTCAAGTGACCACAGCTGCCATCAGCAGCTTGATGTGCCCACCAGCTCAACAGGCACACGTCAAAGCTTGCAGCCCCTCTGCCTAGGGCCAGCCCTTGCCCCGCTGTGAGGCCCTTTGACTGCAGCCGCTGCATAGCTGGGTGAGCTCGAAGTGGTGCCCTGCATTCACCTCAAGGACTGCACCATGAAGCCAAGCGCCGTGAACAGCGATAGGGGCAAGCTAGCGGCTTCTCCCAGCGGCATGTTGGCATGCGTCAGGTTGTAGAACACGACCTGGGAGTTGGCTGCGTATGCGGCGACAATGTTGCACCACCTGCAGGCAAACAAGCAGCAAACCACCTTCAGTACAGATACAGCATCTCCTTGCCTCAGCCTAAGCCATAGATCTTACGCGGCCCAGTCCAGCTCTGGCCGTGGGTTGTCAGGCGTGGGCACCCCTGCAGCCACAGCACCGAGCCTAGTGAGTGTGCATCAGCATTGGCACTGCCAGGCCTGGCCACTGTGCAAGAGCTCGAGAGCAAGGAGTCCACGGTAGCTCTAGCTGTGCTTGTGGGCAGGCAGGGAGGTCAGCCATCTACCAGCAGCAGCCAAACCTTAGCCTCTAGTTAGGGGAGGTCGGATGTGGGCTGACCCACCTGCCACCACCAGCCTGTTGGTGATGGTGGCCAGCCGTCCTGCGTCTGAGCAGTCCCTGGCTGCCGCTGGGACATAGCCCTGCAGCCAGGGGCCAGGGTCAGTGGGCAGCCTGTGGCCTAGCCCAGCAAGGGCTTAGGCAGCAGGGGTCAGGAGATGCAGAGTGGAAACCATCACCTACAGCATCCGTGCGCAGCTGTCAGCATGAGACTAATCAAAATGGCATGCACCTGCAATGAGATGTTGGTGAGGACGTGAACAAAGCTGATGGAGCCGTCATCCATCCCTCCAGCAGCTGCCAATGCTGCCAGCAGCTCCTCGGGCCCAGCCACCGGAGCGCTGGAGCACATCAGGTTGAAGGAAGAGGGGAGGGAGCGCCCGCATGTGAGGTTCAGGTTGCGTGCGCTGACGGCTGCAGTGGCCCAGGTGCGGTACCCCACGCCCCCTCTGCTGATGACCATGCTGGCGTTGACCGTCCCTCTGCACAGCAGGCTGGCGTACTGGGCCAGGGAGGTGCAGGAGCTGGGCAGGCGCAAGGTGACGTTGGTGTAGGTGATGGAGGGGGCGCCTGGGCCTGTCAGGTTCACGGGTACAAGGTAGCTGAGCGGCGCAGTGGCCCTGGGCACAGCGATGTCAGTGACCACTGTGAGGTCCTGGAGGTTGAGAGTGCTGGCTGCAGGGTGAGGAATACAGTGGTGTCAGTGCAGTGCTGCCAGGGGCCTAACACATTGGGACTGGAGCCAGGCTCAGCCAGCTCTGGTCGGCGCCTGCTGCACCTGCCTGGCCCCAGCGAAGTGCGTCCCAACAGGCTGAGGTCCAGTGTGGATGCGGGCAAGCCGGGGAGGCCTGTGATTGTCAAGATCCCGGATACGTTGCGCGGAGTGGGCGTCCAGGTCTCACCAGGCCTCAGTGTGCAAAGGGTACGCTGCTGAGATACGCTGCAGTCCTGCCACGTGAATGCTTCGCATCGCAACAGCCCCCACACTAATGCAAGCAGCAGCGGCGCTTGATGCATAGTGGGTCGCCGGCTTGCATCAGTGGCGCAATACAGCAGACGTGTACGGATCCCCTATGGCAGGTAGCAGCGACGAGGTCGAGATTGTCGCAATCTTTCAGGCCGTACCAACCACCTTTATCTTAACTGTCTACTACTTGTTGACATTGACATTTGAACATTGTTGACAATTTTCGCGAAACACGTACAGGCTATCCCAACACTTGAAAAACACGTACAGGCTATCCCTTCACCGCTGTAATCCTTTAGTCTCGAAAGAAATGTGGGGTGTTGTCCATAGCAGTGTCCTGGATGCACTGCAGACTGCAATGCCGTGGATGATGCCATTGTCCTATAATAGCACATTCTGTGTACACCTGAATGGTGCATGCCAGCGTTCCCACATCCCAACTGAGGGTGGGTCGTGAAGCTGGAGGGCTCTGTGGTCAAGTTGGCAGGGTGTGATCTCTGGACCATGCGTAATATGAGAACGGCAAGTCCTGGACCTTTGGATCTGTCTCGTTTGATGCTCATTGAGCACATAGCAGGGACGACGTTAGGGACATGGAGGAAGCTAAGACAAGGGTAATGCACGCTGTCCTTCTGCAGCCACAGCTGCGGCTGCTGCTCTCCCTGCTGCCCCCTCACCTGTAACTGCTGCCCTGGCCCTGCCCCCAGGTGAGGTGCAGCCTCCCATCGCACACTTTACTGCTACCCCTGCTGCTGCTGCTGCCCCTGCCCCTGTGGCCCTTGCTGTTGCTCCGGCCCCTGCTGCTGCCAATGCTGCCCATGCCCCTGCTGCTGCCAATGCTGCTGCGTCGGGGCACCATCAAGATGACATACACGAAGCAGTTGCGTTATTCGCCTTCCACGTTCTGCTGGTGCAGCTGCAGCAGCAACGCCAGCCAGGGTAGCAGTTCCTTGAAGGAGGGGCGTGTGTTGGGCTGGCGCTGCAGGCAGCAGTCCACCAAGTCCCTGAGGCCCTTCACCACAGGCTGCGCCCGGGCTGCAGCAGCGGGGTCGGGCTGGGGCCGCCAGTCGTGGTCAAACAGGCGTGGGTGGGGCGCCAGGCTCTGCAGGTGCTGCGGCTCCTGGGTGCTGTGGGACAAGGCAGGGGCAGGCAGCAGAGGGGGATGAGACAAGGTAAGGCCAGGTCACAAGCAGTGCATGGACAGGCGTGAGCCCACTGGGCACATCTGTGGTGCATGGAGGACGTGATCAGGCCACTGGGCACCTCAGACCAGCAGTCCACTGACAATGCTGCCAGGGGTCAAACCAGGCCATGGGCAGACGCACAATAGGGTTAGATGGCCCAAGCGGCTGATACTGCCTGGTGGTTGCAGTTTGTTAGTCCACCCACATTTGCAGCAGGCGAGCCCATGCGGTGCAGCCGTGCAGCAGCTCCCAGGCCAGCACCCCAAAGCTGTACACGTCCCCAGCTGGGCTGGTGCGGCCCTGCAGCACCTCTGGCGCACTGTACAGCCGTGTGCCCACACGTTCGCCGCTGTGGTGTGTCTGCCCTGCCCTCATGATGGCGCCCAGGCCCAGGTCAGCCACCTGTGAGAAAGAAAGGCTGCTGGGGGTGGGTTGGCAGCAGGGGTCGGCACACCAGGAGCATGCGGGCTGTGGCCCTCACCTTGGCCACCACGCCCTGAGGGGTGGTCTGCAGCAGCACGTTGTCAGGCTTCAAGTCCTGCAGCCACGCAGGCATGGGAGTGGGCAGGCCAGCAAACATGAGAGGAGAGCTGAGGTGGGCACGGCTGGTCAGCAACCCTGGGTGGCCCTGCTGCCAAGACATGGCTGGAGGGGTGCAGGCAGCACAGGGCCTAGGTGTAAGCATGGTGCCAGGTGCAGGCCATGGTGAGGCCACCCACCCTGTGAAGGATGTTGCAGCTGTGGAGGTAGGCCTGCAGCCAGGGTCGACAAGGGTGAGGGCAAGGGCAGGTGCTGGCAGGTGAGCTGGGTTGAGGCAGGGACACCATGCCAAGATGGGTAACATTAGGCAGCTGCCCCCTTGCAAGTTACCATGGCCTCTGCAATGTCGCGTAGCATGGTCAAGATCTGGCCCAAGTGGGGCAACTTGCGCTGTTCATCCCACAGCCTGCATCCACACAGGGAGGGAGAGGGAGGCCTTGTAGTGCTGGGTGGATCTATGCTCATGGCCTGGATCTTCACAGGTGCCCGGATTGGGAAAGCAGTGTTCACATGTTACTGCAACTGCAGGTCGCACGACAGCTCGCCCCAGGCTCAGCAGTTAAAGGTGAGGCTGAACCTGAGAACGCATGATGGGGTGCAGTTCACTCTTCACGGTCCCCATTGCCATGAATATCTAGCTGATGTAATGTCAGGGCCTGCATGTCAGGGCCTGCAGTGTCAAGGCCTGCGGGTGCCAACCTTGCTGGAACATGCTGCCGAGCAGAAGCTTTGCTGCAGCACACAACTACAGACTCCACTGAAACTCCACCTGATGTGTCTGCCTGTGTCTTTGGCATGAGTGGCTGAATGATGCTGCTGGCTTCCATTTAGCCACGCTAACAGGCCCAGTTGGGCTAATGTATGAATAAGACAGCTTCAGTCTGGGCCAGTTGTGGTCTGGGCCATGTCACTTTGAGCTGTGAAGTGGGCATGAGGGCAACTAAAACAAACACTGCTGCCCAACACTCACCTCTTTGTCTCAATGGCTTTAAAGAGGCTGCCATGCTCGCACAGCTCACTGACTAAGTACAGAGCGTGATCAGTGACACCCTGACCCTGCAGGGGGCGGCAGCGGGCAGCAGGCAGCCAGCCCAGGCTGTGGGTCAGCAAGCTCCATGGGTGGCAGCAGGAGTGAATGAGTGTGACTCCCACCTGGCTCGGCCATCCAGGCAGCATGGGACTTGCCTGGCTGTTGCTGCTGCTGGTGTCCAGGGTGGTGAGGTAGTAGGCGTAGGTGGCCACCAGGTGCGGGTGCGCCAGCCGTGTGTTCAGCTCAGCCTCCCTCAGCACCTGCTGCCGCTGGCCAGTGATGCGCAGATCACCCGCCAGGCCAGAGAACACCAGCCGCTTCACAGCGACCTGCACACACAGCTCCTGACCATGGACCAGGGGTGCAAGGGCAGACAGGCTGGCAGCAAGGCGTGCCAAGTGGCATGTCCAGTGCAGATGCGTTGCATTTAGTCCAGCAGGGCCCCTCACCTGCATGCCCCGCCAGGTGCCCTGGAACACTGTGCCAAAGGTGCCAGCCCCCAGCCGCGTCCCCAGCCTCAGCTCCTGCTCCACCTCTGCCTGGCCCAACACCACACTCAGGCTGGAGCAGTGGACGCTTGGCGCAGCAGCTGGCAGGGCTGCGCTCTTAGCCTCCACTGCAGCTGGGGTGTGGGCTGTGCTCCCTGCTGTGCTTTGGTTAATGCAGCCCTCTTCACCAGGCTCCCCTCCCGGGGTCGGTGCAGCGCAGCCAGGAGGATGGCCCATTGGCTCGGCAGCAGCACTGGGCATCAGGAAAAGGCCGTGTGCCCAATGGGCCGCACTGCATTGAGGCAGCGACGAGGTGTGGTTGCTGCCCCCCTTGCTGCTGCTGTGGCTCCACCCACCAGGCAGGGGATTAGAGGAGGCTGGTGGCAGTGCGGGCCAAGGTGCATTGGTTGAGTCTGCAGCACCGCTCAGTCCTGCACTGTGTTTGGAGAATGACGCAGCGGCCCTGGCTCGCAGCCACGTGACAGCCACACAGCACAGCAGCAGGATGGCGGTGGCTGCGCCCACTGCTGCACCAACCACGCTGGAGGTGTTTGAGCTGTGGGAGCCTGCACTGAGGCTGAAGCTAGGGCTGGGAGATGGGGCAGGGGCTGTGGGGCTGGTGCTGCTGTCATGAGGGGCAGGGCTGAGGGTGGGGGGCCTGCTGTACTGTCCAGCTGGGGCCCAGGGAGGCTGGTCTGCTGCCGGATACTCAGGCCTTGGAGGTGGTGGGTCTGGCTCAGGGGCAGGGGGTGGCGGGAGGGGCAGGGGCAGCAGGAGGGGCCCATCAGGCTGGACCACGGTGGTCAGGCCAGTAATGGTACTTTGTGGGATGGCGCTGCCATCATCCTGCACCCAGGGCTGGCCCCAACTGTTGGTGCGGGTGTAGGCGCCCAGAGTGACGTCCAGGCCACGGAGCCCAAACCTGGATGGAGGTGTCAAGGCAGCAGGGGTCAGCGCAGGGCCAGCTTGGGTGGGCGCTGACAGGTGTTCGGGTGAATGCAGAGAAGAACGTTACAGAACGTTGAGCCCTCCCTGACTGGCTGCTGTTGATGTTGAGCTGGTGCTGCTGAGGTTTCCAGGCCTCCTCCACAGCTTAGGCCATGGGCAACATCTTACACTTGTCTTGGCCCTGACACGTGGCCTGCTGCAGTCGAGGGCTGTACCAGATTGAGGGGGTGGCAATAAGACTGACCAGGAGAAGGAGGGGAAGGTCAGGCCGCCGGGGGGCCAGGCAGCGGGCAGCACCTGTGGCAGCAGCAGCGGCTGGTCTGGTCAGGGGCTAGAGGCAGCACCAAGCACACTGATTAAGAGCAGCGGAGCGGGCAGCCAGCCAGTCAGTCAGCTAGGAAGCGCCCTCCTGGCCAGGCACACCTGCTGTCCTGCCAGCTGGGCGCGCAGCAGGTCCAGGGTGTCAGGTCGCAGGTTCACCCGGGTGCTGCCGCCTTGAGCCACCTCACGGATGGCCCGCAGCTCCAGGTCAGGCAGCAGCAGCGTCACGTTCACCAGCACCAAGGGGGCACTGGCCAGGGGTGGCTGCTCAGAGGGGCTGGTGCGGGGTGTGGCAAAGAACCACAGCAGGCTGGTGAGGCCCCCCAGGGCGTCTGCCAGCCTAGGGGTGCAGAGGGGCGGCAGGGGGGACACAGCGGTCAGGTCAGGCAGCCCAGTGGCCCGCCACACGGCCCTGCTGCTTGCCTCAGGGCTGGACGTGTTGCTTGCACCAGGTGCTGAGTCAGGGGGGGTGCAGGCAACGCCCTGCTGCTGGGCCACCGCCCCGCAGGTCAGGCTCGACAGCAGGGGGGCGGCATTGGCCAGCACCAGGTTGCTGAGGGTGAGCTGGGTGTCTTGGCCATTCAGCGCCAGGAGGGAGGGGGCAGCGGCCAGGTCCATCATCAGCGTCTGGGGCAGGGCGGGGTGCCCAGTGAACACCACACGGCCGCGCATGGTCTGCGGGTGGAGGCGATGGAACGCGGCAGTAACGGTGTGGTGGAGTCAGGAGGAGGACAGAAGTGCGAGACCACCTGCTGCTCAAACTGTTTTGTGTCGTGCATTGTGTTTAGCAGACAGCATGCGGTTTTGAGAAGGTGCACTAAGGGTTTTTGGTGAAGTACGCAAGCACTTATGAATTGACTCACCAGGTTCGCTGTCATCACCTCCGGCAAGGCCGCCCTCACACTGTACTTGAGCTGAGCTATCCTCCAGGGGCGTTGTACCTCGGGAACCAGATCACGAGCTGTCAGCGCCACCACTGGATCCACAACCTGGCCCATCTTGAATAAGCTAGCGCCCAAGCCATTGAGGCGAAGCGCACCTGCACACCAGGTCAGACCCACAACCTGGTTGCATGCCGCCTAAACTGGCCATAGCGCCTCTCCTGTGATGCCTCTGCTGGAAGACCAGGCAAGCGGGCTCCCTCAACATCCTGAACTCCTGGATCACACAAGTAGAGATGCAGGTTGGGCCAGGTCAGGCAATGCCATGCCATGCCATGCAGCACCATGCGAGCACATAAGGTGCCAGCGCTGCAGCAGGGCCAGCTGCCAGCATGGAAGGCAGAGCTACAACAACTGCATCACACTGAGAAAGGCGGGGGCGCATGGGCAGGTGTCAGGGCTGGGACAACGGTGACAACCCAGGCCCCTTTACCTGTTTCGTGCACCAGCAGCGGGGCTGAGGGCGGCTGGGCTTCCACACTGACCAGCTGCACGTTGCTCCATAAGAAAGTTTGTCGGAGGGGACGCAGCTCCTTGACTAGGGACGACGCTGAGAGGTTAGCCTGCAGGTGGCAGCAGGGTGGCTGGGAATTGTGCCCCTTGCGGACTGTGCTATAGAGCTATGTACTGTAGCCGCAACTTGAGCTATGTACTGCAGCCGCAATTCGGATGAGAGCCGCAATCCCGATGGTCGATGGCAGTGCCCGCAGAGGGCATAGGGTGGTGCAGAGGGCATAGCGATGTACACTCCAGGACTCACGGTAGCAGTGATAGGTTCCATGACACCTGGCTCACTGGCGATCTTCCCAGAGAAGACCTAGGAGGAGACCTTTGCAAACAATAATCCTATGGAGCGCTTCCATAGACTGCAATTCAACATTCAGCTGATTGGTGGTGGATCACCATCGCAATACATTTGTGATGAGAGGCGCAACATGCTCCTGGAGGTCAGCGCAGTAGGCTTGTCAAAGGAGGGCTCTCAAGCTCATCAACCAAACCCTTCTTACATTTAACTTTATCATGCCGGACCCCGCGTTTGTTACCCAATTCAGCTGTGTGTTGCACCAACTGCGCCTGGGTCGCCATGACAGACCTGGTGGCCACGTTAAAGCTGTTAACTAGCATCAAGCACCTAGCTGTGGCCAAGGCGCACTGGAAGAACAACGCTGGCTAGCAGATGGCTGAGGCTATTGACGCATTGTACCAGGAGGCCAACAAGAATCTCCTGGATGCAGCTCAGTCTATCTCCATCAGCTTGGACGAGGCCACCACCGTGCATCAGTGCACTGCATAGCCCACCGCGTCAGCCTTGCAGCCTCCGTCAAGAACAAGCCCCACAATGTGCAACGGCTGACTAGAGCTGTGTAGAATATCAATCAGCATTTCTGCAAGAGCCCAGCCAGCACCCAGGCCGGGCTGCTCCAGTGTCGATGGCGCCAGGCAGGTGCTGGCAGCAACAGCAGTCGCTGTGGTATGCAGCCGCTTTCTGTCACTGGAGCATGCCAAAGGGCTGTACGCCCATTACTGGGACAAGCAGCCTAGCGATGATGACCTTCTTGAGCGCCATGCCGTCAAGGCCCGGTACTGCATGGAAGCGCCCTTAAGGTGGGAATAGGGTTACTAGGGTTCTGCCATCTCCCATTGATCCAGATCCATTCTCCCATTGATCCAGATGAAGTTATTTAGCTGCAATTTTCGGGGAAATCTTACTTTCCCCGTAATGTAAAGGAATCATCCCATATAGACACTTAAGACAACCCAGTCAAAATAATCCAGCCGCAAATGTCCTAGTATAACGTCTTCACATTGTGAGCAAGCAAGTCAAGTGTAATCTGCGGCGTTCTCCATAACTGCTGTAAACATTGCTATCTTGCTTGCTGGCGAGTTTGGATGTACTGCGAGTGCGTGTCACCAACTAAATTTTCGCTCACTGACCTTTCAAGAAACACGCAAGACTGCACTTACAATCAGGTCTCCCATGAGGACCTCCCCCTGTGGGGGGGAGGCCACTATACTGTTACAGGGGGACCTTCCAACCGCCCAACCGCATCCCGCCCGCTGTACTGCGCCACCTCTCTGGGCACCTTTGCGAACCTGTGCGCTCGCACTGCACGCGTGCTAGGAATGCTTACAGTGCTATTGCTAGGTTGTGCAGCGTGGGCCGCAGCGCTGGCAGCATCAATTGCCACCACGCTGGACTGCAACAAGCTCAGCCACCACAGCAGAAACATCAGCAGGAACAGCAGCTGGCGAGCAGCCCGTAACCGCTGATGGAGTTCAGCCCGCTGCGGCCATGCCTGTTTTTCCGAGTTAGCGTGTGCTCTCCGCAGAAGAAGCAGGCACAAGAGCAGCCCCGACCTGCCAAGGGTCGCGGGATGGGGGCAGCGGGCACCTGGAGCAGCTGAGCTAGACATGCCTGATATGCATGCATTCGATGACCAACCCCAGCCCCAACAAAAGCCTGGGCCGTCTTGGGTCAAGTGGGCTATCCGCAAGGAGCGTTCTGACGCTGCAGCCCGTTAGAATGAGACACAGCGTTAGTTTGACTATGTCGCCTCAGCTCCTGCACATGAGCAGCTTCTCACAAGCAAGAGAGCAGCCCTACAGGCTGCCATGCAGGAGCAACTTGACTTAGCTTGGGAGCAGCATGCAGCACGGCATGCAGCAAGCTCAGCTGGACCGTCACCATTGCAGCAAGTGGAGAGACATGAGGTAGAGTACATCGATGTTCATCATTGCTTTTCACTAACTGTTTGGACTGGCTGCAAGGAGTGTGCAAACCCGTTGCACTTCTTTTGTTGGCCAAGCAGTCGAATCCAGGTTCATACTTGGTATGACATCGGTCTCATGCGGCACTACTTCTCCTTGTTTGGTGGAGGTGTCTCCATGGCAGGTAACGCTGCCCTCCGACATGCGCTAATGATACCCAGAGGGTGCAGCAGGGCGAGTGCCCCACCCCATCCCAGCCCTGCCCTGCCCCACCCCTCCCAGCCTTGCATTGCCCCTCCCCTCCCTGCCCGGCCCTGCCCCACCCCCTTTCAGCCTTGCCCCACCCCAGCCCAGCCCAGCCCTGCCCCACCCCACCCCATCCCATCCTTACGTTGCCCCTCGCCGCCTCAGCCCAGCCCTTCCCGACCCCCTCCCATCCTTGCGTCGCCCCTTCCCTCCCTGCATAACCCTGCCCCACCTCCTCCCAGCCCTGCCCCACCCCAGCCCAGCCCTGCCCTACCCCCTCCCAGCCTTGCGTTGCCCCTCCCCTCCCTGCATAACCCTGCCCCACCCCCTCCCAGCCCTGCCCCACCCCAGCCCAGCCCTACCCCACCCCAGCCCATCCTTACGTTGCCCCTCGCCGCCTCAGCCCAGCCCTGCCCGACCCCCTCCCATCCTTGCGTTGCCCCTTCCCTCCCTGCATAACCCTGCCCCACCCCCTCCCAGCCCTGCCCCACCCCAGCCCAGCCCTGCCCTACCCCCTCCCAGCCTTGCGTTGCCCCTCCTCTCCCTGCATAACCCTGCCCCGCCCCCTCCCAGCCCTGCCCCACCCCTCCCAGCCCTGCCCCACCCCAGCCCTGCCCCACCCCATCCCATCCTTACGTTGCCCCTCGCCGCCTCAGCCCAGCCCTGCCCGACCCCCTCCCATCCTTGCGTTGCCCCTTCCCTCCCTGCATAACCCTGCCCCACCCCCTCCCAGCCCTGCCCCACCCCAGCCCAGCCCTGCCCCACCCCATTCCATCCTTACGTTGCCCCTCGCCGCCTCAGCCCAGCCCTGCCCCACCTCCTCCCAGCCTTGCGTTGCCCCTCCCCTCCCTGCCCAGCCCTGCCCCACCTCCTCCCAGCCCTGCCCCACCCCCTCCCAGCCCTGCCCCACCCCCTCCCAGCCTTGCGTTGCCCCTCCCCTCCCTGCCCAGCCCTGCCCCACCCCCTCCCAGCCCTGCCGCACATGGTGCATGAGCAGCAGCAGCAGCAGGCTGTAGTGTATGAGCAGCAGTGCATGGACAGCAGCAGCAGCAGGCTGTAGGTGTGTAGCAGTGCTGATAGCAGCAGGCTGCAGGTGTGCTGCAGTGCATGAGCAGCAGCAGCAACAGGCAGCAGGGCATGTGCTGTAGTGCACGAGCAACAGCAGCAGCAGGTTGTAGTGCATGAGCAGCAGTGCAAGGACGACAGCAGCAGTGGATGGGCAGCAGCAGCAGGCTGTAGGTGTGTGGCAGTGCAGGCTGCAGGTAGCAGCAGGCTGCAGGTGTGCTGCATTGCATGAGCAGCAGCAGCAGGCTGCAGTGCATGTGTTTTAGTGCATGAGCAGCAACAGCAGCAGGATGTAGGTGTGTTGCGGCGCATGAGCAGCAGCAAGAGCAGCAGGATGTAGTGCATGGACAGTAGCAGCAGGATGTAGGTGTGTGGCAGTGCAGTCTTGTATTAGCAATCAGCAGCAACTTCGAGCCCATCTGAGAAGTATGTTGCATGGTACAAAAGCTTGTAAAAAGCTGTCCTGAGCTTCCGTTCAGTTCCATGCCACACAACTTGATTTGTAAGCTGTGAATGGTCAAGATGTAATGAAGAAAACGGTGTTGGTCATTAGCCGTGTATCCTCTTCTCAAACGATTCCTACGCCCCTTGTATGGACAACACCACCACGCGGTGATGCGCTAAGGCCGCAAATGTGGTAGCCACCTGCTACAAACCCCCTTTGCATGTATGCATCACGGTCATGCTAAGCAAGTGCAAACCTGGCAGTGATACACACCCAATGTGTCACAGCTAGCTGGACCACGGATGGTACATATAGTGAATGCTCACCAGATCCAGCCACATGCTAGGGTGTGGTGCGCCACATGCCCCTTGTATGGACAACACCACCACGCGGTGATACGCTCATGCTGCCAATGTGATAGCCGAGGTATGTAGGTGCGCAATGAGCTAGTGGTATGGCGGGGTGGTGTCACAGTGTGCCACAGTCACTACGGTAGTTGTGTTGGCTGACATCACAGCCACCACAACTACCACACCAACTGTGTTGGCTTACATCAGAGTGTACCACAGCTGTTGTGTTGGCTAGGAGGCAGGGCGGTGCTAGCAGTGTTTAGGCTGGAAAGTCTAGGCTTAGGCGCGGCCCTTCCTATTTGGCTTGGCTTGGCTTCAACAAAGAGCTACTATTCCAACCGCGGCTGGTGACATGCATGGTATGCATAGGTTGGGACCAGGTGGCTCTGGAAGTCTAGTTAGGTCAGCTCTCAACGGTTAGGAATTACATAAGCAGTTGGTTGGATAGCATTACATGACCACCATGTTACCAGGGATCACAAGGGTGTTACAGGTGGTAAGTTGTGCCCCTGCCCTCCTAGCTCATGTGCATGCCCTCAGCCTTGTATGTGTAGCCTCTGCATGTGTTTTTTGATATTGAACAACCGCCCTAATTGCAATGACTGCTGCAGCTGCCCTGACTTGGCCTCACCATGCGGCTCAGGCTCACCGCATGCCTCCTTGCACACAACAATCATGTGCCGCAGCCAGACAAGCAGCTGGCCATGCTCCATAAGCAGCAGAGCTTGCTGCTAGGTGCACCTATCCCTGTCGCTCCAAGCTGGTACGCCAAGGGCTGCTGGGTGGGGTAGGGAAGGGGCTGCAGCGTGTGCCGTGGGGTGAGGGTAAGGGGAGGGGGGAAGGTAGGTGACTTGCTCCCCCTGCCCCATGTCCCCAAACTGGGTTGGTTGCTACTACTAGGCTGCTCAGCAGCAACAACAACAACAGCAGCACTAGCAGCAGCACCATCACCACTGGCAGCACCACCCGCTCCATGCTGCCCGCTCCATGCTGTCTGCTCTATGCTACTAGCTCAGGCTGCTACTCCATAGGCTGCTAGGTGCGTGGTGGGGGAGAGGAGAGGGGAGAAGGGTAGGTGGGTGGCAGACTTGGAAGTGGTGGTGGTGGGATGGGGGAGGGTACGGGGTACGGGGAGGGTACGGTCCTTGCCGGCTCCTTGTTGCTTGCTGCTCTATGCCGCTACCGCCTTGCTTGCAATCACCAAGCCATGCTACTCTTGTCATGCCCCAGCTGTCATGCCCCAGCTGACAACTGCAAGCAAACATCAGCCAGCAAGCAGATGAATAAGGACATGCATGACATGCTTGCAACCACCAAGCCATGGCAGGACATGCATGACCAGAGTTTGGCAGGCTGGGCTGACACCCTAACAGCATATGCACTCACCGAAAGTCCTGGCTGCCACTCCAAGCGCCTCCTACTTGCTGCTTTTGCATATGCTCTTAGTTGCTGCTCATGGAGATGGCTCATGGCTGCGGGGGCAACGCAAGTGCTCAAGAGGGGAGGGGAGGGGAGGGGAGGGGAGGGGAGGGGAGGGGAGGGGAGGGGAGGGGAGGGGAGGGGAGGGGAGGGGAGGGGAGGGGAGGGGAGGGGAGGGGAGGGGAGGGGAGGGGAGGGGAGGGGAGGGGAGGGGAGGGGAGGGGAGGGGAGGGAAGGGGAGGGGAGGGGAGGGGGACGGGAGGGGAGGGTCTGGGGAGGGTCTGGGGTGGGGAGGGGCTTGGGAGGTGGTGGTGGTGGTGGTGATGGTGGTGGTGCTTGGGGGAAGGGTGGGAGGGCTTGCTCCAGGCTGCAAGATAGGTAGAGGGTGTTGCATTGTGGCGGAAGAGGGCGAGAGCGAAGGTGAGTGTGGTGGTTGTGGGAAAGAGGATGGTTGTGACCATATAACCCTGCAGCAAAGAAGTTCATGCATGTGGTCAGGCTAGGCAATCTTAACCACACAGCTGCAAAAGCGAGCCACTCACTATCTGCAGGCGGGGGTGTGTGCGGGGGATATTGGGGTGGATGTGGGGCGAGGGTGGTGGTGGAGGGGTTGGGAAGGGTGCCGGCTCATTGTTGCCGCTCTTTAATGCCGCTTCCAACTGCTCCTCGCTGCTCCTTGCTGCTCTTTGCTGCTCCTTGCTGCGCTGCCTAGCTGCTTCCCTTGGCTGCACCTCCTGGCTCTTACGCTACTGTCCTGCAGAGCACCAGGTGCGAGATGCGAGGTGCCATGCGAGGTGCCATGCGAGGGCCAAGATGCGAGGTGCGGGGTGCGAGGCTTGATGTTCGAAGTGCTGGGATTGCAGGCTCAGGTTCTGCGCATATTACGCTCTGCACTCCGTCTGCGGTTACGGGCTGCTCGCCAGCTGCTGTTCCTGCTGATGTTTCTGCTGTGGTGGCTGAGCTTGTTGCAGTCCAGCGTGGTGGCAATTGATGCTGCCAGCGCTGCGGCCCACGCTGCACAACCTAGCAATAGCACTGTAAGCATTCCTAGCACGCGTGCAGTGCGAGCGCACAGGTTCGCAAAGGTGCCCAGAGAGGTGGCGCAGTACAGCGGGCGGGATGCGGTTGGGCGGTTGGAAGGTCCCCCTGTAACAGTATAGTGGCCTCCCCCCCACAGGGGGAGGTCCTCATGGGAGACCTGATTGGCACTTATTGGCGTCACAAAACATTCGAGTCGTATACTCATCGTGGCAGTACGATACTCATAGACCCAACATGTCATCATGCCCGCTCGATGCAGGTGTGCCATGTCTCCCAATTCCGCCTGCACTGATGCTTGTGCTGGTGAGCGCACGGGCCATGTGGACTGGGATCAGGGGTGCGCCATGGCCTCAAGTTATGGTGCGATTTGCTTTTGCTGCAACCCGGCAGCTTTACAACTACAACAATGTTATGGCGGGTCTGGAGGATGACGGTGTTGAAGTGACAATAAACGCCAAGGCATGAGTTTAGGGCCTGACACGAGGCCCTCACAGTATAGTGTAAAATATTGACAATCCTCATAGGGTATGTAGGCTAGCCAACTCTGTATGTTATGCATAAACATGACGCGGGTTAACTATGAGCGTGTTCCTGCTGGACTCCCCAACCACTTGAGGCATGTATTGGCAACTTGCAAAGCCATTGAGTCTTACCTTGAAAACTATCAAAGGCACTATCCAACTCGTATTTGGTGAGCTCTGACTCAGCCAGGACCACCATGTCATCTGTACAGCAAGGCATGTGACAAGAGCAGAGATCACCCCTTTCCCTTTGCTGCTGCCAGTCATCCTGGAGCAAATGCACCACACGCTGTAGCAGGCGAGTACAATGATTGTGGTGACGCCATACAGTTGAGTGCAGGGGGTGCGTGGGGCAGGGGTGGGGAGTGCAGGGGGGTGCGTGGGGCTCACCTCATCACTGGGGATGAGCAAGGTGCAATCCCTCAAGTCCAGCTTTAGCAGCCCAAGCCCAAGTCCGGTCCTGGCAGTCAAGTGACCACAGCTGCCATCAGCAGCTTGATGTGCCCACCAGCTCAACAGGCACATGTCAAAGCTTCCAGCCCCTCTGCCTAGGGCCAGCCCTTGCCCGGCTGTGAGGCCCTGTGACTGCAGCCGCTGCATAGCTGGGTGGGCTCGAAGTGGTGCCATGCATTCACCTCATGGACTGCACCATGAAGCCAAGCGCCGTGAACAGCGAAAGGGGCAAGCTAGCGGTTTCTCCCAGCGGCATGTTGGCATGCGTCAGGTTGTAGAACACGACCTGGGAGTTGGCTGCGTATGCGGTAACAATGTTGCACCACCTGCAGGCAAACAAGCAGCAAACCACCTTCAGTACAGATACAGCATCTCCTTGCCTCAGCCTGAGCCGTAGATCTTACGCTCCCCAGTCCAGCTCTGGCCGTGGGTTGTCAGGCGTGGGCACCCCTGCAGCCACAGCACCGAGCCTAGTGAGTGTGCACCAGCATTGGCACTGCCAGGTCTGGCCACTGTGCAAGAGCTCGAGAGCAAGGAGTCCACGGTAGATCTAGCTGTGCTTGTGGGCAGGCAGGGAGGTCAGCCATCTGCCAGCAGCAGCCTAACCATAACCTCTGGGTAGGGGAGGTCGGATGTGGGCTGACCCACCTGCCACCACCAGCCTGTTGGTGATGATGGCCAACCGTCCTGCATTTGAGCACCCCCTGGCTGCCGCTGGGACATAGCCCTGCAGCCAGGGGCTAGGGTCAGTGGGCAGCCTGTGGCCACAAACGTTAGGGCGCGTTTCCAATGCACGGAGAGAAAGAGAAAAGAGATCGGAGAGAGAAAGAGAAAAAGAGAGAAAGAGAAAGAGAAAAAGAGATCGCCGCCAGCCCATGTCCCTCTAACTGCCGCCAACGGTCCGGATCTCTTTTCTCCCGTTTCCAATGCGCGGAGATAGAGACGAATAACTCTCCTAGAGTGAGCTCCATTTCATCTCTTTTTCTCCGCTAGGGTCCTCCAGGCCGACCCCCCCAGGAGAAAAAGAGATGTGACCGAGAGATGTGACCTTTTGCACCGGAGCCGCAGCGAGAGCTGGGTTAGGCTGGGCTGTTTCTCCAGGGCATCGTTGTTTGACGTCCCGTTGCCAATGTCCCGTTGCCGCTTCTGCGTCGCCACCTAAGCCGCAGGAGCTGATGAAGAGGACAAATGCCCAGGAGATGGTCCTCGTCCGTATTGTTGCTGAGGGCGCATCAGCTGAGGGCGCATCAGCTGTTTAACGAGCACCGCAATTTCAACGCGGAGCAGTGCCATAGAGAGTTGTAGCCCCCCGGAGCATACTTAGCTAGTCCCGCTAGTGCGGAGAGTGCTTGACTAGTTAGCCTGATAAGCCCCGCAGCCTGACTTGCACAACTGCACTGACTTGCACGACTGACTTGCACGGCGCACTTTGTGCACTTGCGCCTGCGATGCTTGACCCCATCATACCTGCCACCATCCCAGGTAACGGGACAATTGCGTCCTTGTTCCCATACCATATGAAAAGATCGCCCCCAGAGCTACAGCCAACCCCCAAAGCTACAGCCGACCAGCCATGGCATGCTCCAAGCACATTTACATCATAGTGAAACACCAGCCGAGCACTGTAGCTCTGCGTGTAGCTTTGGTTCGCGGGAAGGCTGCGTGTGTGCATTGGTTCGAACATTGGGGTCGCGGTTGCTTCGCCTTCCATCGCGACTGCGGAGCGAGACCTGGCGGTCGTGTTAAACATTTGTTAAACATTCTCCCTTGTTTAACTTGTTAAACTTGTTTAACAAACCGGGTCATGCTCTACTGCTGCCTCTACTTCCGCTGTAACCGCTGCTGCTGCTGCTATCCATGTTGCTGGGCAGCTCGTGTGTAGATCAATGAAGGCGTAGGCGGCGGCTGGAAAGTGGACTTCCATGCATCTCTTTTCTCTTTTCTCCGTCCATTGGAAACGCGTTTGAATTCATGCACATGGGCGATCTCTTTTCTCTTTTCTCCGTCCATTGGAAACGCGCCGTAAAGGCTGACGCCCTACGTGCAACAGCTAGAACAACACCATACCTGCGATGGGGCACAGCCGTGCCAACCATCGCAGAGCACCTCGCAGGCTAAGTACGCCGATGTCACATATCACCCTAAGCAAGGAAAGCGGATGGCCTTGGCCTGACCCACAACACTCCCACTCAGGCCTAGGCTAGCAAAGCAGAAGAACGCAGAGTACGTCATAAGAAGAGAACTACATGCATGACTCAAAGTGCGTTCATGACGGATGCGTGTTTTATATGCAAGCTCACACACAAGACAAGTGAAGTTGATGACATAATGAAGATGTGATGTTGGAAGAGATGATGCTAACACACGTGAGCACTAGATGACAGGCAAGAGCAAAGCTACATGCAGAGTGAAGTGAATGCAACAAGCAAGACACAAGTACATGTGCATAGAACGCCACTACTGCTGTACGCAGCTAAGAGAAACTCCAAAAAAAAAAAAAAAAAAAAAAAAAGAAAGACCACTCCGGTTTACACCAGCGTGCATTAAGGGAGGACTCCGGCATGGGGCGCCGACACTGTCCCACCAGAGGTACTTTTTCGTCGTAGTGAAGTTGAACCCACGACCTCTCAATTGTAGGAATCACCCTTAACCAACTGAGCCACTTCACCGCACGACGGGGCGGGATAAGAGAAACTCCATGTCAACCGCTGTCCTCCAAAGACTCCAAACACTCCCCCAACCGCTGTACGCAGCCAGGAAGCTCCCACACACTCCAGCACAGGCAAGTCTAGCCAACCCCAAGGCCCTCATTGCACTTCCCAAACTTCTGCCCCAGTAGCGCCTTGGTGAGCGCGTCTGCCACCATGTCTGCCGTTGGGCAGTAGGTGAACATCGTGCAGGAGGACAACCACATCATGTCACCCATGTGATTCAGCTGTTCACCCTCCATCACCAGCCTCATGCCAGAGTGAAGCAGCAGCTGGCAGGAGTTGCACTCTGGCCATCTTGGCATCCACGGCGCGGCCCCACTCCTCAGCTTCGGGCCTCGACACAGCCTTGCTGAAGCGACGCTTGGTGGAGAAGCCAATTGCAGCTGCCCTGCTGCCCACCAAAGCCACCCTCTCCCTTCTCCCACTGCTCCCAACACCCTCACTGATGTTGCAGCTGACATTGCGTGCTGAGTAGCACACGGTGACATAGTCTGCAAATCTGACAGCTTTGCGTACACGCTCGCCGCGGCGCAGCAGAGGCGGTGCTTGCTCAGGTGCGGGCGCAGCCAAAGACTCAGGCGTGCGCTCCATTCCCCCTGCTCCGTCCCCACCTAAGCCTACCATACCAACTCCACCTAACCCCGCACCATCCCCACCTTCTCCGTCCCAGCCTGGACTACCCCTAAGGGCAGCAGGGGGTACACCCCTACTGCCCGCTTGTCCCCCACCGCCCGCTTGTCCCCCGCACTCTCTGCTGCTGACATTGCTGCTTGAGGCGGTGGTGACGGTGGGGGTGACAGCAGGGGTCCCTCCCCTGCTACCCAAGCTATCCCCAGCTGCACCCTCTGTGCCTTCCCCCCCCTTGGATGCTTCGCCCTCTGGCGGGGCAGCCAGCGCAGCTGGACCGAGAACAGGAGCGTGAGCGTAGTGACGCAACACCGCTTGTTCGTCGAACACCACGCTTTTGCTGACGTGCTTCACTGCCCCCCCCCGGCCCTGATGCTCCACTGCAACGAACCGGTGCTGCCGGTAACCAGGGTGACCCAGGCGGTGATGCATAGTCATGGGGTCACAGGCGCGGGCAGCCATTCTGTAGCTGTCAGCTGCAAGCACAGGCTGGCTGTCAAGTAGGAAGAGGTCTTCCTCAATCTGCCGAGCTGTAATGCTGCACCCAGTCCCCGGCATGTTGATGCAGCACCCATGCGGGGTGAAATGCACCACACCCCCCGCCCTGGTGGCTTTTCCCACAGACACTAGGCTGCCTTCTGCTGCTGGCACATGAAGCACATTGAGGAGTGTGAGCTCCCCACCTGCACCCCGGAACTGCACTGAGCCCTGGCCGGTGGCTGCCATGGTGCTGCCGTTGCCGCAAATGATAGTGTGCGGCACAGGCAAGGGCTCGTAGCCCTGCAGGATATCTCGGTGCGGCGTCAGGTGCCTACTGCACCCAGAGTCCACCAACCACTCCCCCCGGAGCAGCGGCTTGGAGACCACCGACATGGCATTAGACACTGCCAACCCCTGGAAGGCCACACTGCTGCGGGAGGTGGAGGCAGGGTACCTGCTGGCAGAAGGGCTGGGGTCACGGCCGCGGCCAGAACTGCTCCCACCCCAGGCTTGAGCTCTACCACCCCCAGGACCAGGAGTGGGTGGCCTGCTGGCCCCCCCGCTGTAGGTGACCGGGGAGTGACCCCGGGGTGAAGGTGACGGGGAGCGAGGGAGGTTGGGGCATTGATGAGCCTGATGCCCCCACTGAAAGCATTTGTAACATTCCCCTTGAAACCCGTTACCTCCAACCCCACCGCTGCGACCCTGGCCCCTACCCCTGTTGCTGGCTCCACCCTGGCTGCCACCAAGACGCGCAGAGAGAGCAACGGGTAAGCACACGCTCTTGGACCAACAGCAAAGGCAAGACCTCAACAAAAGTAGGGCGCGACGCTACTGGCTTGCGTAAGACCTCATTCACAACAATGTCGAAACCGGCTGGCAGACCCTCCAAGGCCTGTGTAAGGGTTTCCCCGTAAGGCTCAGTCAGGTTAAGCTGCTCATGGAGATCTTCTGCCCGGGCCCAATAGTCCTGTACTGACTCCTCCTCAGACATGCGCAGGCTGGCAGCCTGCCTGACCAAGAGAGAGCGGGATGCCAGCACCTTGCTGACATGCATATCCCTCAAAGCCTCCCACAGCCCCCGGGCTGTAGTATGCCGCTCACAAAGGCCCCTATACTTGCGCACGTTGACTGTGCTACGAATAAAGGCGTGTGCGCGCTCGTCGACATCGACCGACTGGGCACGGGCAGACGCGGCCGCAGCCGATGCGGTGGGTGTGGCAGCCGCAGCTGCCGCATGCAGGGCATCTGCTGCAGCCTCAGCTGCAACAGAGATGGGGGTGGTGCCAGCCGCAGCTCCGCTGCCCGACCCCAAACTACCTGCCCCACTCCGCCTTTCCCCCGGCCCTCCTAGAGCTGTGACCCGCAGAGCTGCGCCTAGCCCCGCGCACGCTAGAGCATTCTTGACCTCGAAATGCCATTCGTCCCAATTGTCCCCACTTAACTTTTGAATCGCAGCCGCGTTTGGCATCGCCATCCCTTCCCTGCTCGCCGGTGCGCTCACCAGGCGAGACTTACGGGGTACGGCTTGGTGCACACCTTCTGAAAGATTTCTGGATTCCCGCACATTGAAGTGGGTGGGCCCATAACCTGCATGAAGCGGGTTAGCTGACCCACAGCCAACGCAATGTCAGGGCGTGTGCAGGTGGAGGCATAGAGAAGAGCCCCAACCAGCTCACGGTAAGTGTGAGTGTCTGCGCTGCTCAGCTGCTCGCCCTCCCTGACAAGCTTGGTGCCAGCATCCAAGGGCAGCTGCCTGCCATTGCACTCAGCTTTGCCAAAGCGCTGCAGCAGCTGCTCGATGTACTGCTGCTGGCTGAGCTGAAGGGTGCGCGCAGCACGGTCATAGGTGATTGTAACGTGCATATAAGGCCACAGGCGTTGCACGTTGTCATCTCATGAGCTCCTATTAGTCGTTACATTGGTTTCCGACCGGATGCCCTTCGTGTAGCCCCATCGTGTAGCCCCATCGTGTAGCCGCGTGCAGCCGTGTCCCTTCGGGAAAAGCAACTTGGTAACCCACATCGAACCCGCAAGTCCTAGTCATGTAGACACGCTCCCCGTATCCCTACTAACGCATCGGCGTGCAAACTAGCCCTTTTGCCCGGAGGCGAGGACTCCCTCCCTCGCGGCCCTCGATAGTGTGCAACACTTGCACACTAGGCGACGGCATCGCACTGGTGATCGCGCTGAGACCACACCGGGGTGGTCGACGTGCGGTCACCACTGCGGTGAGAGCTTGCACGAGTTCGTAGTATCCTGCAAGTCACCCGCCCGCTAGCAGCTCACCCGTCTGGCGTGCCCCGTGCCCATGTCTGAGGTACACATGGCCGCCCCTACTGCGGAAGGTTTCACCACAGTGGGCCGCAAGGGCCCCATGAGCTACAGTGCAGCAGCCCGTGCCCGGACAGCTAGCACAGCGCCACAGCAGCGCAATGCAGCACAGCGCAGTGCACGCCGCCCAGCGGAGGTGTTGCCTGCTATAGTCTTGCAGCAGCCCAGCGACACCCTTAAGGCACTAGCTGCTTCGGTGATGACGCGCAAGGCTACCCTAGTCCTGCGTGCACATCACAGCCCATCAGATATGGCTGTGCTGAGGGAGCAGGACTTCTCAGCTGACCAGTGCGCTAAGAGCGCGCTGGAGGCAGCTAACCTCTTACTCCCCTCTGCCCTACAGCCATTGCAGCAGGCACGCTGCCCCCCCCCATTTATCCACAGGGCTGTTGATGGCGCACCCATCCGTGGATCCGTGCAGGTCACCCTGGAGGGGCCAGCGGACAGCATTGCAGCAGTCAAGCAAGCCCTTCTCCACGACATCGGGCACCTGGAATGCTGGATGCCAGAGGTGTCCGCCAAGTACCCCTTGCAGCTATGCCGCGACAGTGGCAAGGACATGCTGGAGTACCATCTCACCAGCATCAAGTCCGATCAGTGCATGGCGCGCACAGCCCCAGCCATGATGCTCCAGCTGCTGCAGCAGTATGAGCCCCAGCTGCATGGGCTGCAGGTGGTGTGGGTGGGCTGGTATGATGCCATCACCCAATGCATTGGGGGGCGGGTAGACAGCAGTGGAATGGCCCTCCCCACCGTGACAGCTGACCTGCCCACCGGGTGTGCTGGGCTGGTGGCTCTGACCTGTGGGGGCAGGCAGGCGTTCAGCCTCCCAGGCAGGGTCACCGTGCCAATCAAGGCACCAGAGCTGGACCTCACCATGCAACTGCAGCGGGCGCGCAACAGGCTCACCTTAGCCCAAGCTGCAGCCCAGGCCATTGAGGTCCTGCGTCCCTACCGTAACCCAGACCCAGCCGGCGGACAGGCTGCCCCCCTTTGGCCCCACCCCACTGCTGGGGTTGAGGCAACCACCAGCCAGGCTGTGGCCGAGGAACAGGCCCCCCATGGCCCCATTGGCCCCCATGCCTCTACCCCAGCCTCGGCCCCGCCCAGCTCCACCACTGTGGTTGGCGACATGCCTGCAGTGGCCCTGGTCACCCACCCTACCCACCCAGCGGGGGCCATGCCCCCCCCACCCCCTGCCTCCAGCTCTGACCAGCCACAGCCACAGCCTCAGCCTCAGCCTCAGCCTCAGCCTCAGCCTCAGCCCCAGCCCCAGCCTCAGCCTCAGCCTCAGCCTCAGCTTCAGCCTCAGCCTCAGAGCCAGCAGGTCCCGGGGCACTACGTGCCACCGCGCGACTACGCGCATCTGCAGTCGGACTGCATTGCTTGCGACCTACCGCTGGATATGCACGACGCGAATGGAGCGTGCCCAGTGGGTCCTGGCTTCGAGCAAAGTGAGGAGCACAGCGACAGCGCTAATAACCAAACCATGGCGGTTGCGCGGGACCGCCTTAAGCGTGAGCGAACACCAGCCTCAGCCGGGGACGGAGGTGGGAGCGAGGGGGAAGAGGAGGAAAGGGTGGGCGAGGTGATAGCCAGCAGCCGAGCCAGGAGGGGTACCCATAGCCGGGTGGCAAAGCACCGTCCCAAGCCCATTGCTGTGAAGCTGCCCGCAGCCGCCTCCGCAGCCTGGACCCGGGACAGGTCACAGCCGGCACCACATACGCGAGGCTTGGGACCTGGCACACCCAGCTGCCAGAAGCAGATCACCTATTACATCAAGAACCTCCCTCGGCACCTCGCCTTGGAGGGCCTCCCAGGCCCTCGCCGAGGTGAGGCACCAGTCCCCCATGCCCCCTCGCCCACACCCCAGCCCCAGCCCACCACCCCTGCCCCCGGTGACACCATCCAACCCTCCCCTCACCCGGAGGGGATGCAAGCAGTGGAAGGCCCAGGGACAGGGGAGGGGAGCACCAGCCCTGCTACATGCAGCCCACAGGCCACCCAGCCGGTAGTGGGTAGCGGGGATGAGCAAGGCGATGGCACCCAGCAGGGGCAAGTGTCCTAGGCCATTCCCCCCTATGACACAACCACGCGCAGTTAGCTTCGCTCCTGGCAACCATGCCCCTGGCCTGCGCCTTGCCACACACAACATCCAGGGCTTTGCCAACCGTGCATCCACTGCCCAGGGTGTGTGGTCAGAGGGTTGCAGCCTCACCCACCGCACCAAAGTGCATGACCTTGTGTATCTGTGGGGGAAGGTCTTGCGGCTGCACGTGGTGTGCGTTCAAGAGACCAAGCTCAGCGGGGCAAGTAGGGCAGACAGCCACACCAGCCCAGCAGGAGTGGAGGCTAGGATCCAGGCTGCAGCTTCCGACCTAGGCATTCCGGGGTACACGTGCTTTTGGGCCAACAACCCTACAGGGGCTAGCAAGGGTGTAGGAGTCCTAGTGCGCTCTGACCTCCTGCATGCCGGCCAGATCACCATGCACCCTAACAATGTCCACCCTGAGTGTGATGGTCGTAGGATTGCTGTGCGCTTGACCTGCTTCGGCCATGACCTCACGCTCTTGTGCCTGTATATGCCTTGTGAGGGTGCCGGCCAGGCTAGGTACCTTGATGAGGTCGTTTGCCCATGGGTTCAGCATCACTCCCGTCCCAGTAGCCACATAGTGTTGTTGGGGGATATGAACATGGTCTTCCACGGTGCTAGGGATTGCCTTCCTGGGTGGAATAGGAACTCTCGTGAGCATCAACACTTGGGGGGGGGAGGCACTACAGCCCACCACCAGTCCACCATTGCTGACTTTACGGGCTCGGTGCCACAAGCCATGAACACCATGCTCACCACTCACAGCCTGATAGACTGCTACCGGCATAAGCACCCAACCTCCCACACTTTCTCTTGCTTTCATCATGCAAGATGTCGGTTGCTTGACAGGATCTTCGCCCCTACTGCCCTGGTACAGTTTGTAGAGCAATGCCATATGGATTGTCGCACCGTGTCAGACCACAGACCTGTAGTCATGCATATCAGGCCAGGAGTAGCCAAGACTCACAAGGGCAACCCCTTTCCTCGCCACCGCATCCATTTTGACAAGCATGACGTGCTCCTTCAACAGTTTCAAGGGTGGGCAGCCTCCCAACTTGCTCTTGCCCCTAGGGGTAATGACATCATTCAGTGGTGGCCTAGCTTCAAGGTTGCCCTTGGCGGTATGATCAGGGTGTTGAACACCAAGGCTAGGACTCTGCAGGAAGCTCCAGGGGCTGAGGAGGTACACGTAGCTGACAGAGAGTTGGTTGCTGCTATCCAGGCCTTAGAGCTCACAGCAGGTAGCACGGCGCACAGTTTGCAGCGAGTGGTGGAAGCCAAAGCTCAGTATGTGAAAGCCCTTGCAGCCCACTCCACGCCTGCTGACTTGAGAGCTAGGTGGCAGTGGTTGCATGAGGGGGAGCGGGCAGCAGGCCATTTCAAGGGGGTGCTTGCTGTAGCGAACGGCTCCTCGAAGCCTAGCTCGCCTCCGAGTACTTCTGTACTGCAGTGTGACATGGTGGGCGAAAGGGGCAGGTGGGCCTTCGCGCACACCTGCTTCAGAGGTTCGACTCCTCGGGGGAAACGTTCTAAACCCTGGCCGTGTCACGCTGTAGGAACGAAGGTAGTTATCGGTTGTTGGCGTGGTGTCTTGCACGCTACATTTTGGTTTCCGACCGACGTTGTCTAACGTTACCTTCTCTTCCTGAGCGATATGACTGCTAACAAGGAACCTCCGCCTGGCGGAGACAAACGGGCTGAGCGTCCCGCTCCAGGGGGCCAGACTTCTGGTTCCCCGCCCCCAGCGACTCCAAGCACTGCAGCTGGAGCCCCAGCAGGAGTTCCTGTTGCAGCTGGGGCGCCAAATACTGGCACGGCACCTGCTGCCAACAATACGCCCTCTCTTTCTGCCGCAGCCCCTGTTTTCGCAGACGTTGAGAAGATCACAGGCCTGCAGCCCGCCCAGGCGCTGGACCTGCTGAGATCTGTCCTGTCCTCTCTGAACAGCATCGCCTCTGCTCAGCCTTCGGCCGCTACTGCACCTCCTGCGACTACGCCTGGCGTTGGCCCTATCTCGTATGCGGGAGCTGTCACGGCTGCACCCCATCTCCCTGAAGTCGGCACTTCTGCCGCAGCAGCTGCGGCTGACGAGATTCAGAGGCTGCGCCAGCAGCTGGTGGGGGTGACTGCGCACTTGAATGCCGCCCAGAATGAAGCTGTCCGCGTTCGAGCTGAGCTTTCGGAGATGGAGATGCTACAGGACCGCGTGAACTCGGTGGTGAGTGGAGAGCAAGGTGTTGCAGCTCTTCGCAGCCAGTCGGACAGGCCTGTTGCAAACCTGAACAGCGGCACATCTGCTGCATTGACTGTACTTGGTGCTACGCCAGCCTTGTCAGGCACTGTTGCACCTGGTGCGCCGTTGTCAGGAAGGCAGACACCTTTGTCTCAGGTTGCACCTCCTGCGAATGCAACACTTGCTGCGCCAGTTCCTATGTCCAGGGTTAAGATCCCAGGTCCTGACAAGTGGACGGACCAGTGCCTTGCCACTTCACGTGTAGCAGAAATCTTCTGTGAGGATCTTGAGGTGCATTGTGCATATTTGCGCATAGACCCTGCTGATGCCTTGCCCAATTTCTTGACAGGCAAGGCCAGAGAGGTATGGTACCCAGCAACCAGGAATGCTCACATTCTTGCCCATGGCTCTAGGCCAACATGGGCCCATCTGCGTACTTCCTTTAAGGAAATGGCTGGTGATGACCTGCGCAATGAGTCAGATGTGCACCGCAGGAAGCTACTGGACCCCAATGCCTTGCGCATGTCCCCAGGTTCAACCTTGAATGCGTACATCACTGATTTCAGGAACACCCTGACGGTGGCAGGTTCTACCTGCATGGCACCGGCTATGCTGGTGACCACCTTCATTAGGGGGCTCACCTCTGAGCTGCAATCATCTGTGGTGCATGATCTTGCCCTGATGCGTGAGCCCACCCTGAATGATGCCATTCAGGCTGCCATGAATGCCCAGAAAGTACTCTTTGCAGTAGCTACCAACCATGTGGGACGCCGTCCACCTGCTCCCCATGTGGCTGCCTTTGTGCCCCCTAAGCAGATGGACCGCATCAGGGGCGGCCCTGCTCCTGCTGGAGGACCAACCCGTCCTGTCCATCGTGGCACCTACTGGGACGTGTCCAGCAGCAGCAGCAGTGGAGGCCACCGTGGCAGTCGCCACAGCAGCCAAGGTGGGGGCCGCCATGCTGGCCGTGCTGCCCAGGCTCCCCCTACCACGGTCCCTGTGTGCCCAGCACCTGCTGCTGGCGGGTCCACCCTGCCAATTCCTGGCTATGCGTGCCATCACTGCTGGAACCCTAACCACTTCCGTGACTACTGCAACCTGAAGCATCTGCCAGCAGAGGAGGCTCGCCGCATCAGTGGCTACCCCCGCCCTGCTTCCCTGGGCCCACCTTCCCGCCATGCCAACCCTCCTGGGGATCTGCCCCCTCGGTCCCAGAAGCGAGACCGCAGCCCTCCCGGCAAGGGAGGCTGGAAGCAGCAAGGCAAAGGTGACCGGCGCCGTTGAGGCTTTGCCCAACCAGTGCGCCAGGCCTGTGTTGGTGCCTGTGGGACTGTGCCAGTGAATGAGGCATGTTTGCCAAGGGACAGTGCTGCAGACGACGGTGTTCTACACTTCTCGTTCTCTGGCAAGGTGAATAGTAGAGATTGCACTATGCTGTTTGACAGTGGTGCAGCAGCAAGTTTCATCAATTGTGCAGCTGTTGAGATGTACTCTTTGAGTAGCCACAGATTGCAGCAGCCTAGGGAATTCCAGGTTGCTAATGGTCAGCCTGTCAGGTGCACACATGCTTGCACTGTGCAGCTGCAGGTTCAGTCTTTGAACTGCCAAGTAGACCTGTTAGTTATGCCAGAGATGTTCTCTGCTTTTGATGTGTTAATGGGTAGCGACTGGTTGCAGTCCAATGGTGCTTTGCTGGATTACCTGGCACGTACAGTGACCCTGCAGATGTCAGCTAACAAGACCGTGCTCAAGTGTGAGCCTACAGCGCCTATTCTGGCACCACACTGTGCCCATATCTTGGCAAAGCATAGTCATGCTACAGTGTCAGCCAAGGTTGCCTACAAGTGGTTAAGAAAAGGAGGCCAATCTCTGGTCGCCCTAATATCCTCTCAACCCGTCAACCTTACCCCCCCTCCAGCAAATCTGCTGTCCGTACACCCTACCCCTTCACCAGCAAATATGCTGTCCAATGACCCTGTCCCCCACTCCCATCCAATTACCTCACCCTCTGACAACCCCATCAATTACCCTACCTCTATACCTCCTGCCGTGGCAGCTCAGCTGACTACACTCATATCTGAGTTTGAGGACGTCTTCGCACCCTTCAATAAACTGCCTCCCCAACGTCCAGTGGGACACACCATCCCTCTCCAGCCTGGCTGTAAGCCACCAGCTCTGCCGTCTTATAAGATGAGCCAGCCTGAGCTGCTGGAGATGAAGAAGCAGGTCGCTGCTTTCCTGGAACAAGGCATCATAGAGCCCTCGTCCTCACCCTATGCTGCCCCTGTCCTCTTTGTGAAAAAGAAGTCAGGTGAGTTAAGGATGTGCGTAGACTACCGGCAGTTAAACAAGATCACCTTGAGGGATCAATACCCACTGCCTAGAGTGGATGACCTGTTTGACAGGTTAGCTGGTTGCACAGTGTTTTCATCACTTGACCTACAGGCTGGTTATCACCAGATTAGGATCCCTGATGAGGATGTGCCCAAAACAGCTTTCAGGACACCTACTGGCTTGTACCAGTTTAAGGTGCTATGCTTTGGATTAACCAACGCACCTGCCACGTTTCAACGTGTTATGAATAATGCCTTTGCTGATGTCATTAATGACTGTGCCCTGGTGTACATTGATGATATACTCATCATGTCCAAATCAGTTCCAGATCACTTCAATCATCTGAGGAGGGTCCTGGAGCTGCTGAGGAAACATCAGTTTCAAGCCAAGCTGTCAAAATGTGAGTTTCTCAAAACTGCCCTGAAATTTCTGGGTCATATTGTCAGTGATCAGGGCATCGCTGTAGACCCTGATAAGGTGAAATCCATCACCTCCTGGCCAGTGCCACGCAGTTTAACTGCCATGCAGCAATTTCTTGGTGCTGCCAATTTTGTGCGCAAATTTGTTCACAATTTCAGTGCTCTTGCAGCACCACTCACTGACCTGACTGGCAAAGCAGGCACTGAGTTTAATTGGCATAAGTGGCCTGATGATAAATTACAAGCTTTCGATGCTCTCAAGCATGCTATCTCTAAAGTACCTCTACTTAAAATTCCTGATATTACTAAGCCTTTCCAGGTTTACTGTGACGCCTCTCTGCAAGGTGTTGGAGCTGTGCTCATGCAGGAGGGTTACCCTCTAGCTTATCTAAGCAAAAAGCTGATTCCAGCTGAGAAAAATTACACCACTGGAGAGCAGGAATTACTTGCTATTATCACTGCGTGTAAAGAATGGCGCTGTTACCTGGAAGGTGTCCCCTTCACTTTGTATACAGACCATAAGCCCCTAGTGGCTCTGAAAACACAAAAAGTCTTATCAAGACGGCAAACAAGATGGTTAGAGTTCCTCTCACGGTATAATTTTACCATAGAATACTTACCTGGTGATACAAACCCTGCTGACCCCCTGTCACGCATACCTGATGCCCCTGTCACAAACCCTGTCATGGTTATGACCAGGAGCAGGAAGCGTCATTTGGAGGGGGAGGAAGCTACCGTGCAGCAGCAGCCAGTTGAGCAGCAGCCGCAGCAGGAGCCACAGCCACAGCCACAGCTGGTGCTGGAGCAGCCCCTGCCCCCACCTCCTGTGCCGTTGCACCCTTTGCATGCTGTCAATATGACAGAGCAGCTGCTGGCAGCGTATGCAGCAGATGAGGCTTTTGCCAGCATGGTGGATCAATATGATCAGGATCAGCATGGGCTGTATCGCACCAGAGAAAGGAACCAGATAGTGGTCCCTAACTGCCCAGAGCTCAAAACCAGGATATTGGTGGAGATGCATGACGCGCAGTTTGCAGGTCATGTGGGCATCACCAAGACGCTGGAGCGTATCTCCAGGCTGTTCTGGTGGCCTCGTATGAGGTCTGAGGTACGCCATTACGTGGCCAACTGTGATGCTTGCCAGCGTAATAAGTCTGTGAATACCAAGCCTGGTGGCCTACTCACGCCTCTGGCCATACCCTATGATAGGTGGGAGTCTATTTCAATGGACCTGATCACCAAACTACCACCTGGTGAACATGGCTTTGATGCCATTGCTGTGTTTGTAGACAGGCTGTCTAAAATGGTACATTTCGTGCCTTGTCGTGAGTCTATGAATGCTGAGGCCTTCGCCCGCCTATTTATTGATAATGTGTTTAAACACCATGGAGTACCCAGAGAAATCATCTCTGATAGGGGTTCCCATTTTACTAACCATTTCTGGGCGTCGATTATGACTATTCTTGGTGTAAAAGAATGCAAGTCTAGTGCCTATCATCCAGAGTCTGATGGTCAGACCGAGAGGTACAATCGTACCCTAGAGGAAATGCTTCGCCATTATATCTCGCCTGCCCAGTCTGATTGGCCTTTCTTCCTGTCGTTGGCAGAGTTTGCTGTTAACAATAGTTGGCAGGAGTCCATCCAGTCCACGCCGTTCCTGGTCAATACTGGCCAGTCACCTCTGACACCTGCCCTGCTGGAGCTGCCCGGTGAAGTGTACTGCCCTACTGCCAGGAGACTGTCTGAGTGGTGGCAGAGCAATGTCAAGCAGGCCCGTCACTTCATGGAGCTGGCTCAGCGGCGGCAGGCCCATCTGGCCAACAAGGGACGCAAGGAAGTGGAATACCACACTGGTCAGTTGGTGCTTCTCAGCACTAAGAACCTCAGGATGAAGCCAGGTAAGGCTAAGAAGCTACTGCCTAGGTTCATTGGGCCTTTCAAGGTGCTAGAGCATGTAGGTCCTGTTGCTGTTCGCCTTGACCTGCCACGAGCCATGGCACGTATGCACCCTGTGTTTCATGTGTCTCTTCTGAGACCCTACACCAGTGAGCATCCTCACTTGCCTCCTCCTGTGGAGTGGTTGGATGAGGCGCCTCTGTATGAGGTTGAGAAGCTGCTTGCCCATCGAGGCGTACGTGCTGGTAAAGCACGAGGCTACTTAGTCAAGTGGCAGGGTTATGATGACTCTTACAACACATGGGAGCCAAGGAATAACCTTGTGAACTGCCAAGAAGTGTTGACTGCATATAATGCAGTGCATGGTTTGTCCTAGCATCACTAATTAGTGTTGCGAGTCCTCGTGTTCTCACGAGGGCGGAACGTTTCCTCTTTGGAGGGGGAGGAATGTAGCGAACGGCTCCTCGAAGCCTAGCTCGCCTCCGAGTACTTCTGTACTGCAGTGTGACATGGTGGGCGAAAGGGGCAGGTGGGCCTTCGCGCACACCTGCTTCAGAGGTTCGACTCCTCGGGGGAAACGTTCTAAACCCTGGCCGTGTCACGCTGTAGGAACGAAGGTAGTTATCGGTTGTTGGCGTGGTGTCTTGCACGCTACACTTGCTCATGCTAACTCTTCCCTGACCGCTGTCCGCACACACGGGGGGGGGTTAGCCACCACCCCCTCCTCCATTGCCTCAGTCCTAGTAGCCCACTATGCACACATCTCTGCTGACCCCGTGTGTGACAGTGAGGCTGTGCAACACGTGCTGGCTGCTGTTCGGGCGCATGCCAACCCAGTGGACCATGATGTGGCTAGTCAGGCTGGTGCTCCTCAAGTGTCTTGTGAGGAGGTTAGGGTGGCTTGCAAGCACATGGCACCAGGTTCTGCCCCAGGCCCTGATGGTTTGCCAGTCAATGTGTGGCGGGTAGGGAGGGGTTGCTTGCAGCCCCTGCTTGCCCTCCTTTTCACAGCCATAGGCAACACGCACACCATGCCGCATATGTTCACGTGGGGAGCGGTGTGCCCCATTAGCAAATCAGGCAACGCCACCTCACCAGCCAACTACCGGCCCATCACCTTGTTGAACACTGACTATCGTGTCCTGGCACGGGTGTTGAATGCCCGCCTGGTGGGTGTGCTTGGTGACAGCATAGGCCCAGAACAGTCAGCTTTCCTGCCTAACAGGCTAATAGGCGACAACATCCACTTCCTACAGTTGCTCCCAGCGGCTTTGCGTGCACAGCAGGGCATGCCAGGGTTGCCTAGTTCAGCAGCAGTGGCCTTCATTGACTTTGCCAAAGCGTATGACACCATCAGTCGCCCCTTCTTGTATGCTGTGATTGAGGCTGTAGGAGCAGGTGCCTTTCTGCCGTGGGTGAAGGTTTTGCTCTCAGATTGTCGCGCTTGCGTGGTAGTCAATGGGTGCAAGTCCCCGTGGGCCCAATGGGAGGCTGGAGTGCGTCAGGGCTGCCCTCTGTCCCCTTCCCTCTACCTCTTTGTGGCTTGGGCCTTGTCGTGTTGGCTGCATGCGCAACCTAGCCTGGGCGTTGTAGTGGCTGGCCAGCGCCGCGTGTGCATGCAGTTTGCTGATGACACAGAAGTTTTCATTCGCTCCTTAACTGAGGCTGATGTGCAGCCCTTGTGTTTGTGCATGGCAGTCTTTAAGCAGGCCTCAGGTCAAGACATGAACACTGACAAGAGCACCCTCTTACACGTAGGCCACCCCACCACGCATCCTGCACCTAGTGTTGTATGCGGTATGCCTGTGGTCACCATACACAAGGCCCTGGGGGTGCACATCCACAATGACATTGATGATGTACCACACACCACTTCCATTTGGACAAGGCTGATTGAGGGGGTAGAGCACTCCTTCACTAAGCTAGCCCGCTTGCACATGTCAGCCATGGGAAGGGGCCTAGCGGCCTCCACGTTTGCCGTTAGTCGCTTCCTGTTCCATGGGGAGTTCATGGGCCTCCCCCCCCCTCCCCTCCTGCAGCGCATCACCTCAGCCTCCCAGAAGCTGGTAGATAGAGGGGTCCCACCAGACAGCAGCACCCGCAGCCCCATGCCCGGGGTCCCAGGCCTGCTCCTGTCCGGGGCGCCCAGCCAGGGGGGGTTTGGCCTCCTGCCATGGAAGCAACACATGCTGGCCCGCCATGCGGTGTGGGCGTGCAAGCTGCTGGGGTTCCTGGCCTGTGATGGCCTCCCCCTGCAGCCCATGCAGGTCCGCCGGCGCCGGGAGTTGCAAGCAGCCATGCAAGCAACCACTCCCGGCAGGCAACGCCACCTACGCAACCAGCTGCAGCGCTTGCAGCGCCCGCCTCATCGGGCGGCGTGGATGTCCCTCACTCCCCTCATCCTCCTCACCGCCAACCCCCACCTCCACCCTGCCTTCCACCTCCTAGCCCTAGCCCGGGCCAAGCCAGGCGTGAGCGGCAACCTCCCAGAGGCTGGCCTGCCAGGCCTCCTACGGCGCATTGTGGCAGCCCTCCGCGGGTTGGGCTGCCCAACAGACCTCACACCGGAGCTGCCGCTGCCAGTTGGGCCAGCATGCAGCCATATCCCAGTGTGGGGCAACCCGTTACTGGCCATGGAGGACGCCCAGCAGCCCCCTGCCCCCTTCCCACAGCAGGCGGGGGCTCAAGCTTTGCAGTGGGTGGCAGAGTGGGCAACCACAGGCTTTCAAGAGCTGGCAGCCATCCCCTCCCTCACCAACCTCAGCAGCCTCCTCCACCTCTGCCGGGTCACTCAGCCAGCGGGCCGGGGGGACAGGGTGGGGTCCAGGGAGTGGCAGCGGGCGGTGTGGGGGGAGGAACAGGTTGCTAGGAGCATAGCTGTGGCCGTTCGAGCCAATCCAGCCCGCTGCGCTACAGGCCTCTTCGCCATGTGGGCCCGCCTGCCCACCGGTTGGCAGCAAGAGGTGGCACGGCAAGCTCCCTTGCCAGCCTCAGCGGACACCCAAGCTCTGCAGAGGGTGGCAGTAGCCATGGTGATGGACCGGCTAGGTTGGCTGCCTAAGGCCCCCCCCACGGGCAGGGCCCCAGCCCCCTCCCCTATCCCCATCCTTGAGGGTGCCACGGTCAAGTGCTTCACCCGGGTGCTCATGGAGCCGGTCACCATGCTGCGGGCGGAAGCCAACGCTCGGTTTGTTAAGGACGCTCTGGCCGGGATGTGGTCCCCTCCCCCTACACCTACCTCTGCCCCCCATCTACCACTCCCCTCCTCACCCCCCGCCACTCAAGCTCAAGGGGAGGCCTGGCTTGCCTCACGCGTCCCCACCCTATGGAAGCTACCCTGGCTGAACTCATCAAAGGAGGTCATGTGGCGACTAGCAGTCAACGGTGTCCCTTGTGCGGGGGGTCTCAACATCGGCATGGCTTGCCCATGCGGCTGGGAGCATGTGCGAGATCCCTCTATCCAAGGGCAGGCCAGGGCTGATGCTCAAGGCAGTGCCATGAGGCGCCACACTTTCTGGGACTGCCCCCTAGCCTGTGCCGTAGTGCGCGAACTGCGCCGAGCCTTGCCCCCTGCTGTTCACCTCCACACTGCGCATGTCTGGCTGGCCATGTCACCTTGCACCACCCATGTCCACCAGGGGGTGTGGGATGTGGTTTGCTTGGCTGCATTGGGAGCCATGTGGCGCGGTCGGCGGGTCTGGTGGGCACGGCAACTAGCTGCTAGGGACCATGCTGAAGCCCATGCCCTAAGACAAGCCTCCTTGGACGAGCTTTGGCATCTGGCTGACGCCCTACCTGATGCCACCCCTGCCTTGTCCCTACGTGACAGAGTGTGCCGCTATGTTGTAGGCGACTTCTGGTCTCAAGTGCAGGACTTTGTTGCATTACACACCATCCCCCACAACTGGCCTGCTGGGAACTCCATTCCTCACAATCACCCTTTCATTTGCACCCATGGTGACGGCCAAGCCAGGCAGCTACGCACCCACCTGCCTGACATTGGAGCCATAGAGGACATGCTACCTGTTGATTTGGACTGAGTTTGATCTTGCCTAGCCTGGCCGTTGGGGGTAGTTGCCTTGTCTTGTCTCCCTTGTCTAGCTGGGCCTCCTAGTAGGCAGGTGGTGGGGACGCTAAGGACGCCTTTAGAGCTTTGTGCCTTGTCCTTGCTGTCTGTCGCCTAGTGCAGTCCGGGTAGCGTGTGGCAGGCCTGACAAGCGCTAGACCTCCCCCTGTACCCCCTTGGTGCCCATGAGGGCTGTTTGCTCTGTGTGAGCGTGTGTTGCCCAAGACAGTGTGACGGTGGCCCTGCCACTGGTGCTGTAATGCCCCTCTCTCTCTCTGGTTTCCGACCGGATGCCCTTGCCGTAGTGCAAGGGGTAACCTTTGGTGTGGAGATGGGCGCCCACCCAGGTTCGATCCCCGGCAAACGCGTGGAGATTTCCCCTAACCGATGTCTATCGGATCGTGCCTTCGAGCCGAATAGGGGGGGGAGGAATGTAACGTGCATATAAGGCCACAGGCGTTGCACGTTGTCATCTCATGAGCTCCTATTAGTCGTTACAGTGATGCGCATGCCGAGAAAATCCCTGGTTGGCCCGAGGTCGTGAACCTCAAAGGCCTGCTGCAGTTGCTGCTTGACTGCTTGCACTGCTGCTGTGTCGGACGAGGCAAGGATGAAGTCGTCGACGTACACAAGCATGTGCACCATGCTACCACTGCTGCTGCGCATGTTGAACAAACTGGGGTCGGCTGCTGAGGCCTTGAACCCAATCTGCTCGAGCTGCTTGCGCAAGCACAGGTACCAGGCACGGGGAGCCTGCTTCATCCCATACACGGTCTTCAGCAGCTGACACACCTGCCCCCTGCCCACCTCATACCCCTCTGGCTGCTCGACATAGATCAGCGGATCAGCATCAGTGAGCTTGCTGTTAAGGAACGCTGTCTTGAAGTCAATCTGCCAAAGCACCCACCCCTTTTGCACTGCCAGGGCGAAGATGAGGCGTTGAGTGGTGTGCATTACCACAGGGGCATAGATGGCATCAGCAGAGAAATCAACCCCGTCCCGCTGCCTAAACCCCTTGACTACCCACCGAGCCTTGAGCTTGGCAGTACTGCCGTCTGGACCGAGCTTGGATCTCAACACCCATCTGCCCGGCAGGACTGACATGCCCACCTGCCTGTCCACTAGCTGCCAGGTTTCATTAGCGAGCTGGCTGGCAATCTCAGCGTCCATGGCCCGACCCCAATCATCCGCGTTAGGCCTTGACATGGCCTCACGGAAAGAGCGGGGGTCTGCAGAGGCCGTGCCACCCCCCTGGTCTACGCTCCCACTGCCCCCCCAGCTCCCACTACCCTCATCGCCACTGCTGCCGCTGTCACGTGCCGAGTAGCACATAGTGACATAGTCGTCAAATCTGACAGTTTTGCGCGCACGGTTGCCGCGGCGCAGCACTGGCGGTGCTTGCTCAGGTGCGGGCGCAGCCAAAGACTCAGGCGTGCGCTCCATTCCCCCTGCTCCGTCCCCACCTAATCCTACCACACCAGCCCCACCTAGCCCTGCACCATCCCCACCTTCTCCGTCCCAGCTTGGACTACCCCTAAGGGCAGCAGGGGGTACACCCCTACTGCCCGCTTGTCTGCGTGTGTGCTACATGCTGCTTGCTAGGGGTCAGGTGTCCCCAACTAACAGAAAACCGACCCCTGGTAATCAAAACGACGCCGCGTCTCAGCCCCGTGGTTTCTATTCATGCTACGCACATCACTGCAGGAAGGGGTGGCGGGGCAGTAAGGGGGCTGGGAGGGGGCGGGAGGGGGTGGGAGGCTTCTGCGGGGGCTGGGAGGTGGTGGGGCTGCAAGGGGGCAGGTCCTGCAAGGGGGCTAGAAAATCCTGCAAGGCAGAGTCGGGTCACGCCAAAGGGTGAGGAGGCGGCCCTAGTTGATGGATTGCCGTGCTTTTTTCTCCAACAGCTGTGTCGTTGAGTTACGAACAAAGTAATAACTCGAAATTCTAATTATTCAGAGTGGTCAGCTCACCACATGCCAGTTTGTGCAAGGGGGTCCCTTTTTTAGTGTGGCTGCCTAGAGAGACCTCTATCCATTCGCACTTCGCTGCAATGCCGAGTTATTTCTTGCCCAACGATGGCACTCCGACGCAGCCTGCACAAATAAGAGGCTCGCGGTGCGAGCTTGGCGGGCTGAAATGAGATTGTACTTCTGGCTCGATGCCAGCCGCAATTCCATCGCTGATGCCGCTACATACAACTAGAACAATCGATGGTGAGCAGCTGAGGTGTATCCGCGCTCGCTTGCGCCGGCATGGCCTCACTGGCAAGAGGTAACGCGCCGCTTGCCAGTAGATGCGCAATAATTCGCAGCTGCCAGTGTGATGAACGCTATCGAAAACGGTTCAGTATTGAAAGAGTATTTGCATGAAGATTACCAACCCCATGTTGGGGACATCTGAGCGTCACCCCCGCCATTGGCGGCACCCCTGATAAACTCTCACTAATCTTACTGAGTTTTACCACGACTCTTGCGCAAGGCGGTGCAGCTCACCAGCGCGAGGCTAGCGGGCTGCTCGGGCTAGTGTGCGCCTGTGCCGGGCTCATCGGCATGGACGAGCTGAATTCGTTGTATTTTTTGTACGGGCGCTGGACCCCCCCCTGACATGTGATCTAGTGTGCTGATGACATGTTTGAGAGTGCGGATCGTGCTTGTGGCCTGTCCCTGCACAAGAACAGGGTGCAACTCGTGATACGTCACCCCATGCCAAATTTCCCTAAACATGGGACATTTTGTCGTCCAATCAACTGTCACCTGGACGTCAGATAACGGACTTCCAACGTAGATTGTATAATGATAGTGTTTTCCCACCATGTCCCCTGATTAGAAACGCGATGCTCTCCATTGTGGGTGGTCTATGCTACTGTAAAGTTGACTATCATGCACCTTGCACCTTGTCACAGTTTTGGCCGCTAGTTCGCTGCCGATTAGTGTGGGCCGTTTTTGCTTCTTCTGCTTGAATCCCCGTGAACCTTACACCCAGCCACAACAATTGTCCGCCTCATGTTCAGCCTCCAGCTGCTCACTTTGCAACTCTCTCAGCACAAAACGACGCAATTCCCGACGTCCCTCTTGCCTCTTCCACCCCATGTGCATGCGATATCGTTCACAGTGTTTGTTGGTCAGTTTGCCAAAACACACCTCATCATGCAGCAAATCGGAATGGAACAACATCAACAATGCATAACACTCTTCGTCTTCCCTTACCTCCTTCACAGTGTCTTGAAACATGGGCATGGGCTCAAGTGGGGTAGTGCTGTCAGGCTTCATGCACGGCAGGCATGGCACACTCATGCACGTGTTGCATGCACAAGCAGCCATGGCCCATTGAGGCTGCTCCCTGTCAGGTGTGAACACCATGCGGTGCATCGCCCTGCACCCCACCACATTATCATGCATTCGCTCCACATCAGCCTTAGGCATACTGCATACACCTGCTTGCCTAGCGTCGTCCAGCACCAGGTAGCGCCGAAACATGATGTGACCACGTTGCCGGTGGCTGGTACTGGTGTCTTGTGCATGGCATGGCACATCAAAATGCTTATTAGCCCAGTCAGTCAGCACAGCAGCCCCACACACCTTCCCCACCAATTCAGGATGGACTAACATCTGCTCCCTCCACTCCCTCTTGGACACCCCACCCTCGGAGTCATGCGTGCTCTTGAAATGCGATGTGGCACCATATGACCATTGCACAGGCACCCCAAACCTATTAGCTAGGTGCCAATGCAACCTGATGGCCTTGGCCCCCTTGAACTGTGATGCACATCCATCTGACCACAAACAGAGCTGCCTCATGTCCATCTTGCCCACCCACCCCTCTCCATCATCCCTTCGCCCACCCACCCCATCGAGGTTGCTGGCCACACCCAGGATGCCATCCGGGTGCCTCCTACCTTGCAGTAAACACTCAATCACTTGCACGAGGGCTGTGGTGGAAGCCTCCGCTGACTGGTCACACTTGTCAGCACTCACAAACACTGACTCCTCCCTATAGTTGCCAGCCATGTCCTGGTAGTGTGCACATGCCACGAACACCGACATGGTCCTTTGCTTCCAATATGCTCCCTGACATGCTATGTCTTGGTGGATGGTGAGCTTCTCTGACCAGTCACATGACACGACAACTAGCCCCGGTGTGTTTTGCACAGCGGCACAGTGCGCCTTGAAGGTGGCACGCTGATGCTTGGCAAGGTATTGATGCCACAACTGCTTCTGCATGAGGGCATTCAGGCCAGCCACCAACTCACCCAGCGTGGTTTGGACTGTGGCCAATTCTACGCCTTGCCCATTGTCTAGCTTATTGAACTGACGATACTGCAGCTGCACACCCTCACACCCCACCTTCACGCCCACCTTCCTATCCTTGCAGGCATCACACGTACGCTGCAAGCAGGCAAGGCTGGGCTTGGCGCCAACCTTGCATGGGCACACAAACCAGCTCTGCACTGTGGCATAGTCCAGGTCAACCCTCACGTCTGCACCCCCAGCTGTACCTCCTGATGTAGCAACTCCCCCTCCTGCAGCGCCTGCAGCAGCCCTGGCATTCTGGGCATCACTCAGCAACTTCTGCAGCCCACCCTCACCTAGCGCTCCTGCATCTAGCACATCAGCCAGATCCTGAGCGTTAGCGTTGGCAATGTGCTCAGCTAGCAACACATGCACCTCACCATCCCCCCCCCGCTGTCACTGTCACTGTCATCTGGTGGCTGTGGGTCCACAGGCAGCACGAGGCTGTCCATGTGCTTGCCGAGCTGGTCCAGCTGGAGCTCGCAGGTCTCACAGGGAATGCACACACACAGTTGCTTGTGGGCAGCCGTGATGCGCTTGACCCATGGCGGACGCAAAAGCTCAAAGGTGGTGCTACCCACTTTGAGGTTTAATGGGCACTCCCGCTCGTACTCCAGGTACAACTTCTTTAGGGAGCGGTCCACGTAGCGTCGTGACATGCGCAATTTGCTCCTCTTACTGCTCCTGCCACGACAGCAACGAGGCACCTGTGGGGGAGAGCTGTGGGCATGTGGGGTGTGCTTCATTCAGCCTGCAGCCAGCCAACGGTCATGCAGCCAACCTACTAGCCTGCAGCCTACCAGCCCACCCAGTTAACCAGCCGGCAGCCAGCCACCCAATCCATGCAGCCAGCCTACCCAGCGGTCAAGCGCACGTAGTAGCGCCGCACGTCCTTGTACATGGGTGATGGACTGCTGTGGTCCTCAAAGAAGCTGCGCACGTACTCCAGCTCCTGGCTGAGACAGCGGCGGCCGCGCCGGAGGGGCGCTGCTGCCCAGTCTGCTGATGAGTCAGCTGGCACTGCTCAATTAGCTGTTGCTCCTTGGAGTGCAAATCTGCATGCTGCTGCTGCAACTGCTGCTGCCGCACAGTCAGATCCTGCTCCCTCCTGCTGAGGTCCGCCTGCTGTTGCTGCAGCTGCTGCTGTTGCTCTGCTGAAGCTGTTGCTGTTGCTCGGTTAACTGTTGCTCCCACCGTAGCAGAGCTGCTCGCTGCTGGGCCACTGAGTCTGCCAACTGCTGCTCCTTGCGTTGAAGCTCACCCCGCTGAAGGTCATGCAGTTGTTGTTGTAAAGCATGCAAGCGCTGGTTTTCAGCAAGCTGCAGCTCCCTGTGCTGTAGACCTGCCTGGCCCTCAGCCTCAGTCACAGTGACGACAGCCTGGGCATTGGCCTCGGCCTTTGCAGCCCTGAGCTGTGCCACAACCTCCCTTGCTTTCTGCAGACTGACACGATTAGCCTTCACTCCCCTGCTCTTGCCAACCATGGCTTTCACAGGCCTGCACAGCGGCAAACACAATCACAACTCAGTACCGGCATATCTTTTGCTTAGTTTTGCTGCTCGTGATTGCTCGGGAGCCACAAGCCTCAATGCGCTGAGCATCTTGTGCGAGACTGCAATTCCGCAACTTGCACCTGGCAGCAGGTTCAGCAGCAATCCGCCGTAGCCGTCATGAACCCAGCTTGGGGATGGGTCTCGATGCGTGCTGGGACGCAACAGCACTGTTGCGTGCTGGCCTGAAAACTTGCAATGTCCAGTGAGGATGCGAAATTCACATCGTGCTGGATTCTGGCTGCCTGTAGCAGTCCATAAGAGTGTCTGCGAGGCTCAAGAACACGTCGCAGGTTGGGGGCCAGCCACCCGGCAAACCGTTTAGGCTGGCTGCACACTCGCCACGCCATCAGCAGCTCATCGCACTAATCGGCGGCCTCATCCGTGCAGAAATGAGTTAGAAGTTATCTCTTGAGCCATGGGGGTTAGGGCGCGACCGATCATATGACTTGCTGAGGAATTGGTCATATGACTGAATATGATGGCTTAAAGATGTGATATGACCGGGTCTGTAGTCAAGAGGATAATGCGGCAGATTGCCACACCACTCCACCTGGGAACCCCGAGTATACAGAGGGTTTGACGTCCTCCAAACCAGTACCATTCTCAGCTGTAGTTAGTAACACTCTTCTCCACTCCGCCAAAATAGATCACGATTGAGACCGTGGTTGAAACCAGGTTGAGACCACGGCAACGAGGTTACGGGGTTTTGCGAGTTTTGGCTTAATTATATTTCATCATATTCCATCATGCTTGATCATATGGGGTCATATCTTAAAGATTATTTCGGGCGCGCCTTAATGGGGGTGCCGCCAATGGCGGGGGTGACCTAGGGTCAGCTGTGACACGCTTGATAAAATGTTCGAATGGGCCAGCATGGGCCAACCAAGCCACCGCGTGCCGCGATTTTTGCACCCGCTCGCTGCATAGGTAAAGTCAGTCCTGTCCCTTGATTATTCCTAGCGCCCGCCAAAGTCGACCCCTCAATGCCAAGCTTGTTTGGGTCATAGCTAGAAGTCCCGAAGTCCTTTTTTGAGCCCCACCTAGCCCCGTGCTCGAGTCGCGAACTTTTGCCGAACACATGTCGTCGGCCATCCTGCTGGGTTAGCTGCAAGTAAGAACACTTGGCATTGGCTTCACTGCGTAGCTGCATGATTGAGTGCGGGAGGCTGACAAAATGTGGATCCGACTGCGACCATGCAGAGCTGCTGCAATCCCGGGCCCCGGTCCAGCCACGGCGACTTCTAGGCTGAAACTACGTCTATAGGCTCTTCAAAGCATAAGGTACGCAGAACAATAGTATGCATCACGATGCATTCAGTGTGTACATATTGGCAGTGAATCACATCGCATCATAGATGCTGTGGTGTCACGTCGCACTGGTGTAGCGTTTAGCCATGAAACTTGTGTGGTGTGTTGATAGTGCTCATTAGAACACCTTGCCATGGTTTCATTTAGTTCTAAAATTGTAGGTAATTACGGCATAGTTTCAACCACAAACTGTAATACCATGGATGATGTCATTGCTGAACAACTCACCACATGCCACACTTGCTATCTATCCTTTGCAGGTGCATGCCAGCGTTCTCCCATCCCAACAAAGGGCAAGCTGTGCAGCTGGAGGGTGCCTTAGTGAAGTTGGGTCGATGTGTCATTTGCAAGGTGTCCACTGCACCATGCGTGAGAGGCAAATGGCAAGCATGGACAGCCGTGTGTGTCGCACCCAATGTTGACGGGACAGACACTGTCTGAGAACTACTGCGTGATGCTTCGGACTTGAGCGTGGAGCGCGGTGACGCCTTAGGGCCTGCCACCCTTGTGGACAAAACACTTCGAGCTGGGTGTGAGGCAATGCACCTCCCCCTTGTAGCCCACTATAAGTGTGTGCAACGGGTGAAGGGGGTGGCTAGCCTTGGTGCTCACACACCCACCCTAACACTCAGCGAGGGGGCTGGGCCGGGAGGGCAGGGTGCGGGGCCGGGGCAGTGGCCACCATTACCTCCATGCTACCCGCCACCTGCCCTGGTGCCTGGCGACAGCAGCAGCAACAGCATGGGCAGAGGGGGGGCTGGGCTGGGAGGGCAGGGTGCGGGGCTGGGGCAGTGGCCACCATTATCTCCACGCTCCCCGCCACCTGCCCTGGTGCCAAGCTTGGAAGCTGGTGGGGCCAAGAGTTGGGCATCCTTGTTTGCCACCGCAGTCCCAAAGCCTTCCCTTTCGCGTGGTTCTAACCCTACCCAGCAGTGCGTGTTGGCCCAATTGCTCTCTTTTGGACTTGTACCGTACGACAACGCTGGGCAGGGTCGCTGTGGACTCGAGTCCTTGTGGCATGGATTGGAGTTACCAGGCACAGCTATACAGGTGTGGTGCCATGCATATGCATGTTGTGTGTGCTTTGCTGACGTAACCATGCATGATGAGGGAATTGCTGAACATTGCTGAACATTGCTGAACATTGCTGAACATGGGTGAACATTGCTGAACATTGCTGAACATTGCTGAACATTGCTGAACACACTGCTGAACATTGCTGAACATTGCTGAACAATGCTGAACATGGGTGAACATTGCTGAACGGACTGCTGAACATTGCTGAACATTGCTGAACATTGCTGAACATTGCTGAACACATTGCTGAACATTGCTGAACGCTAGCTGAACATTGCTGAACAGACGCCACGGGCCGCCGAGTCCCAGCCTTTGATGTTTTTGACCTGGTTCCTTTTGGGTTGGAATGCTTACATTACAAGCTACCAATGGGCAAAATTTCAGCCAAAACAACCAAAGTCGGTCTAGGCGCCTGGCTGCTAATTCCTACGAGTGTCTCTGCGTGTGCGTGACGTCGCAATGGTGGTAGAAGCGGACCGGCACTTCAGGGTGCTTCGCACACCTGATAACAGAGCTCTCACCTCTATGCAGTATCTCATATCCGGTTGGCAACGTTTGACACCATCACCTGCCCCATCACCATCACCGGGTACACCTGTCCGCCCAGCCCCACCAATACCGGCCAAGGGTGGTGCCACACCTGCCCGCCCAGCCCCACCAACATCGGCCAGAGGTGGTGCCTCACCAATCCGCCCAGCCCCACCAACACCGGCCAGAGGTGGTGCCTCACCAATCCGCCCAGCCCCACCAGCACCAGCCCCACCAGCACCAACACCAGCACCAGCACCAGCCCAGCCCCACCAGCACCAGCACCAGCACCAGCTTCTGGCATGTGGACGCGACGACGGCAGTCGGGCAACGACGGCAGTCGCCCGTAGATAGCCCGCCCCGCCCTCCGCCCCGCCCTCCGCCCCGCCCTCCGCCCCGCCCTCCGACCCGCCCTCCGACCCGCCCTCCGACCCGCCCTCCGACCCGCCCTCCGACCCGCCCTCCGACCTGACCCTGACCCTGACCCTGACCCTGACCCTGACCCTGACCCTGACCCTGACCCTGACCCTGACCCTGACCCTGACCCTGACCCTGACCCTGACCCTGACCCTGACCCTGACCCTGACCCTGACCCTGACCCTGACCCTGACCCTGACCCTGACCCTGACCCTGACCCTGACCCTGACCCTGACCCTGACCCTGACCCTGACCCTGACCCTGACCCGGACCCGGACCCGGACCCGGACCCGGACTATGGTGTCTATAATGGAATGTAAGACCATTGGAGCAGCTACAATGGAATGTAAGACCCTTCTTCACGTACCTTTCATGTGCTGGTGGGGCTGGGCGGATTGGTGAGGCACCACCTCTGGCCGGTGTTGGTGGGGCTGGGCGGATTGGTGAGGCACCACCTCTGGCCGATGTTGGTGGGGCTGGGCGGATTGGTGAGGCACCACCTCTGGCCGGTGCTGCTGGGGCTGGGCGGGCAGGTATGGCACCACCCTTGGCCGGTACTGGTGGGGCTGGGCGGACAGGTGTACCCGGTGATGGTGATGGGGCAGGTGATGGTGTCAAACGTTGCCAACCGGATATGAGATACTGCATAGAGGTGAGAGCTCTGTTATCAGGTGTGCGAAGCACCCTGAAGTGCCGGTCCGCTTCTACCACCATTGCGACGTCATGCACACGCAGAGACACTCGTAGGAATTAGCAGCCAGGCGCCTAGACCGACTTTGGTTGTTTTGGCTGAAATTTTGCCCATTGGTAGCTTGTAATGTAAGCATTCCAACCCAAAAGGAACCAGGTCAAAAAAATCAAAGGCTGGGACTCGGCGGCCCGTGGCGTCTGTTCAGCAATGTACAGCTAGCGTTCAGCAATGTTCAGCAATGTGTTCAGCAATGTTCAGCAATGTTCAGCAATGTTCAGCAATGTTCAGCAATGTTCACCCATGTTCAGCATTGTTCAGCAATGTTAAGCAATGTTCAGCAGTGTGTTCAGCAATGTTCAGCAATGTTCACCCATGTTCAGCAATGTTCAGCAATGTTCAGCAGTGTGTTCAGCAATGTTCAGCAATGTTCAGCAATGTTCAGCAATGTTCACCCATGTTCAGCAATGTTCAGCAATGTTCAGCAATGTTCAGCAATGTTCAGCAATTCCCTCATCATGCATGGTTACGTCAGCAAAGCACACACAACATGCATATGCATGGCACCACACCTGTATAGTTGTGCCTGGTAACTCCAATCCATGCCACAAGGACTCGAGTCCACAGCGACCCTGCCCAGCGTTGTCGTACGGTACAAGTCCAAAAGAGAGCAATTGGGCCAACACGCACTGCTGGGTAGGGTTAGAACCACGCGAAAGGGAAGGCTTTGGGACTGCGGTGGCAAACAAGGATGCCCAACTCTTGGCCCCACCAGCTTCCAAGCTTGGCACCAGGGCAGGTGGCGGGGAGCGTGGAGATAATGGTGGCCACTGCCCCAGCCCCGCACCCTGCCCTCCCAGCCCAGCCCCCCCTCTGCCCATGCTGTTGCTGCTGCTGTCGCCAGGCACCAGGGCAGGTGGCGGGTAGCATGGAGGTAATGGTGGCCACTGCCCCGGCCCCGCACCCTGCCCTCCCGGCCCAGCCCCCTCGCTGAGTGTTAGGGTGGGTGTGTGAGCACCAAGGCTAGCCACCCCCTTCACCCGTTGCACACACTTATAGTGGGCTACAAGGGGGAGGTGCATTGCCTCACACCCAGCTCGAAGTGTTTTGTCCACAAGGGTGGCAGGCCCTAGGGCGTCACCGCGCTCCACGCTCAAGTCCGAAGCATCACGCAGTAGTTCTCAGACAGTGTCTGTCCCGTCAACATTGGGTGCGACACACACGGCTGTCCATGCTTGCCATTTGCCTCTCACGCATGGTGCAGTGGACACCTTGCAAATGACACATCGACCCAACTTCACTAAGGCACCCTCCAGCTGCACAGCTTGCCCTTTGTTGGGATGGGAGAACGCTGGCATGCACCTGCAAAGGATAGATAGCAAGTGTGGCATGTGGTGAGTTGTTCAGCAATGACATCATCCATGGTATTACAGTTTGTGGTTGAAACTATGCCGTAATTGCCTACAATTTTAGAACTAAATGAAACCATGGCAAGGTGTTCTAATGAGCACTATCAACACACCACACAAGTTTCATGGCTAAACGCTACACCAGTGCGACGTGACACCACAGCATCTATGATGCGATGTGATTCACTGCCAATATGTACACACTGAATGCATCGTGATGCATACTATTGTTCTGCGTACCTTATGCTTTGAAGAGCCTATAGACGTAGTTTCAGCCTAGAAGTCGCCGTGGCTGGACCGGGGCCCGGGATTGCAGCAGCTCTGCATGGTCGCAGTCGGATCCACATTTTGTCAGCCTCCCGCACTCAATCATGCGGCTACGCAGTGAAGCCAATGCCAAGTGTTCTTACTTGCAGCTAACCCAGCAGGATGGCCGACGACATGTGTTCGGCAAAAGTTCGCGACTCGAGCACGGGGCTAGGTGGGGCTCAAAAAAGGACTTCGGGACTTCTAGCTATGACCCAAACAAGCTTGGCATTGAGGGGTCGACTTTGGCGGGCGCTAGGAATAATCAAGGGACAGGACTGACTTTACCTATGCAGCGAGCGGGTGCAAAAATCGCGGCACGCGGTGGCTTGGTTGGCCCATGCTGGCCCATTCGAACATTTTATCAGGCGTGTCACAGCTGACCCACAGTCAGACATGTTGTTCCATGTTGAATGTGGTTTGTTTGTCTGGCTCTGCTATCCTTTCCCTCAGAAGCTGCTCCTTAAAGCTGTACTGCGGCACGCCACACAACACGCTCGATGTCGGTTTCATTCCAGTTCAGGTCATCCTTTCAGTTGTTGTTTCAATGAAGCCTTCAGTCAGAGCCTCCCAACTCTCTTGAAAAGAGGGTGTGTCCTTTACACGAGGTTTATTTCTCGCTCAGGTTGCCGATTGAGCATCGAAGCACACCAGTGTGTTGAGGACTCGCTTGGCTACACGGAATGCTTGTCCTAAGCTCTATCGAATGTGTACATGATGCACTACCTGGGCGTGAACATGGCATACATTTTGTGGGCAGATATCACCATGCACGCCTCCTCCACCCTCGACCTTCTTAATGATGCCGTGATGACGCAAACGCAAGTATGTGTGCAACCACGCTCTGTGTTGCGATGGCCGGAACCGCGAGTTTGAAACCTAAGAAGCTGAAATGCTTCTTTAACGCACCCACACCACTGCTGATGCTGCGATTATAACAGCCGCATATTTCTTAGCATCGATTAGCTTTCACTCGTCATTTGTGTCGCTCGCGCTGTCACGCGTAAGACGGAGTAGTTATATGCTCTAGCGGTTCAACAAGACATTATGTGCACCCTTCACATTTGGTTACAGTAGACTATCTGGCCTGATAGTCAAACTGACCGCGGGACTCTTCATACTCAAGCCTTTTCTGCTCGTTTCGCTGTCTGCGCCCCGTATTCGTTGTAGCTAGAGCATGTGTGCAGATGCGCAGTCTTCGTTCTGTCGCTAAAGCGGTTTCGGACATCACCACCGAGACATGTGGTTCAGTCAACGGTGCTAACACCAGCTGTCAAATGCACTCCCTCGCCCACCATGGCAAGGCCAGGCCTCTACACTCCATAGCAAAGCCCCCTGGCAACACCACTTTTCACATCCACGTTGCCCACTTGCATGCGCTGCCTCTACCAAGATGCCATGGTCTAGGTGCCACTGCCAAACCCCTTGCCCTCTCATTGAGACGTCCCTGTACTAGCATGGTAAGAGGCAGTGGAGGCGGGGTTGTGCTTTAGCGACAACTTGTGTCATGCATGCCATGACGTGCATACCACATTGGTTGGTTGGTACAATAGATGAACAACATATACTTGATGGCTAACAGCTAGCAGGACTGCAAGCACCCTTCCCAGGCAACTGCAACGTCCAACCGCACTCCCTCCCCGTACCACCACACCGCACCACCTCATGGCGCAACACAATATGGCACAATATGGCACATGGCTGCCATAGCTTGACCAGGCTACACAAGCAAGCACCAGGCATCACATAACTACCAAAAGGGGAACTCTGCAGCCGCCACAGCTGTGCGGAGGGGGCCCAACTGCTGGCATGACACGTTGGGCAAAGTCAACAGCGCCGCATTGCTGCATGCATAGGCTGCAGTGTAGGCTCCCGTCACAGTATCACGCTCCTTGTGGCAAGGGGGGGGGGGGGGGCCTTCAAGGCTGTTGCTGGGCTGGCTGCTTGTGTGCATGGCGGTGCACCCCACATGGCATGCCATCGCTTCAAGGTGTAGAGTGACACCTCATTGCGTTGCAGCCAGGACATTTTGTCTCGCACGTCCTTGGGCATGGCCCTCCTGCAATAATTGCCAACAATGGTGTTGGGAGGATATGGTGCTGGATATGGTGCTGGATATGGCGCTGGATATGGTGCATGGTGCATGGCAGGGTAGGGCCAAGCGATGTTGCAATTAAGTAACTTACCAGCAGGTTGGTGAAGGGTGAGGGGGCTTGATCTTGGCTGCTGGGTAGGGTAGGGAGAGGGCTGCAATATCAGAGGGGAGGGGAGGGGGAGGGGAGAAGTAGGAAGGCTGGGCTGGGCTGCGATGGGTGGTGGTGGTAGGCTAGGAGGTGGTGGTAGTGGTGGTGTAACGGAGCTGAGACTAGGGGCACACAGAGGCGCAGGCTGCCGTCCTTCTTGCGCACGAACAACACAGGGGCAGCAAAGGGGGAGGTGGATGGCCGGATGAAACCCTTGGCCAGGAGGTCGTCCAACTGCTGCTTCAGCTGGTCCAGCTCTAGCTGCGACATGCGGTAGATGGGCCGGGGGGAGGGGGCAGGGCCGGTGAGATGGATGGTGTGGTCCACGGAGCGGCGGGGCATGTCCTGGACTGCAGGCAGCTCCTTGGGAAAGACAGAGGGGTACTGCTGCACCAGTGCTGCCGCCTTGGGGTGGAGAGGGGGTGGATCAGGGGCAGGGGTGGAGGTAGAGGGTGAGGAAGAGGGGTTGGGTTGCTGGGTGAGCAGGGCCATGAAGACCTCATCATGCCGCGCTGCCCGGCGGAAGCGTGGCGCCGACAGCAGGTTCAGCTGATCCGCTTGGAGTGGGGTGGGTGGGGGTGGGGTGAGGGTGTGGGTGGAGCCGGCGTGGTCCAAGCGTACGACGTTGTTGATCCAGTCCACACACGGGTTCTTGGCTGCCAGCCACGGCTTGCCGAGGACGATGTCAAAGGAAGGGTTGGGGATGTTGGCCATGGAGAGCTGCAAGCGATCGCGGTAGGTACCCATGCGGATGGAGCACGGTGGGAGGGTGTAGGTGGGTAGGGTAGTGCTTTTGGGGCCTGGGAGGAGGAGGCGACGGGGGGAGAGGGTGGTTGCCAAGTGCAGCCCATTGCGCATGAGGTACTGCTGGCTGACGATGTTGCCGGTGGCGCCGCTGTCCACCATGAACCTGGCTGGGTGACCAGCAAAGGTGCCATGGAGGATGATCAGCTCAGAAGAGGGGCTGCTGCCACTGGCAGACAGGGAAGTGAGCACGATGGGGGAGGGCGCAGCAGCGGGGGAAGGGGTGGGGGTGGGAGTGGGAGTGAGCGGGGAGGTGTGGGAAGGACAAGGAGCAGGAGGGGGACACGGAGGGGCAGGGGGAGGAGGTAAGGACTGGGGAGCGAGAGAATCGGCCGGCGGCTGGTCCTGAACAGCCAGCACGGCAAAGGAGTTGACATGGAGGAAGGCAGGTGCATCAGCATTGGCACGCTGCAACACAGCTGGGCGGGCTGTCCGGCCAGGCTGGGGAGGGCGAGGAGGGCTGCCACCTAGAGCTGCAGGTAGGGGCAGGGAGAACCGCACGACCTTACGAGGTCGTCCCGGTGGCGTGGAGCCAGCCACAGAAGGCTGCTTCAGAATGCTGCCAGCAGGTCTAACATGCTGCAGGGGTAAGGGCATGGATCTGACAACCTGCAGGGAGGGCCGGCCAACAGTGTCCACCTTACCAGTGTACGGCTGGCAGGTGGAATGAAGACCAGGGTAGGAGGGTGCAGGGGCAGGGAGGAGGAAGTAAGGCGCGCGGTGGGGACGAGCGCACCGGGGAGGACAAGGAGCGGAGGTGGAAAAGCAGAGAGGCTGGGAGGGGGTGGTGGGAGGGGGTGGGAGGGGGTGGGAGGGGGTGGTGGGAGGGGGTGGTGGGAGGGTCCGGAAGGCAACGTCTAGCGGCGGTCCCCCTTCCGTGGGCCGCTGCTGACGTTTGGGCGGGGAGGGCGGATGGGGCAGTCCTTCATGGTGTGCCCCGCCTTGCGGCAGTAGAAGCACGCCTTGCTGTCCCGCAAAGCCGCACGCTGAGCATCGGAGAGACGAGTGCCCCGGCTGCGGCTTGGGCTGGTGTGGAGCATGGCGTCCAGCTCCATGGGCACCGCGGCAGTCTCAGGGCGGGGAGGGCGGGGAGCGGAGGGAGGGCGATAGGAGGAGCGGGAGGTTGAGGTGGAATAGGAGATGGCGTCCACCCGATCCGCGATGGTGGAGGCTTCGGAAAAGGAGGTTGGCTCGCGCAGCTCCAGCTCACGCCGCACTGAGGGCTTGAGGCCCCGGATGAACCGGTCGAGCTGTTCGGCGGGCGAGAGGTCCGTGACCTCCAGGCAGAGCGCTGTGAACTCGCCAAGGTACCGTCGCACGGAGCTCGTTTGGGTGAGAGCTGCCAAGCGGTCCCTTGCATGGCGCAGCCGGTTGACAGGCGCGAACTGCCTCTCGAACGCAGCGACAAAGCACGTCCAGGAGGTGAAAGAGCTGACGCTGCTGCGGTACCACAGGAGGGCATGGCCGGAGAGGAGGGTGGCGACGTAGACGATCCGTTGGGCGTCCGTCAGCTCGGAGATTGTGAAAAAGAGATCCACTGCGAATAGCCAAGCCGCCACGTCCGTGGTACGGCTGCCAGAGAAAGTGGCGGGTGGGTTGGTACGCGGCATACGCTGCTGAGGGGCAGGAGCGGGAGTAGGAGGAGGAGCAGGAGCAGGAGCAGGCGCGGGCGCCGCCGGAGTGGTTTGCTGCAGGGACAGTTGAGCGAGCTGCTGTTCCAGCCGCTGGATTGTGGCCTGCTGCTCCGAAAATACGCGTTGCATCTGAGCGATCTCTTCCGCGTTCATGGCGGCGCGGGAATAGCGGAGAGAATGCGGAGTGGGAGAGAGGAGCGGTGGAGTGGGAGAGACGAGGGAAGAGCACTGCGGTTCCCGAGAGAGAAGGCACCAATGTAACGGAGCTGAGACTAGGGAGCCTGTGAGGGCGGGAGAACGAGACAGGACCCGGGGTCAGATAGAGTTCTGAGCCAAGGTTACAACATAGCAGAGATGACCAACAGAGCACGGCTTACCTGTGAGGGCGGGAGAACGAGACAGGACCCGGGGTCAGATAGAGTTCTGAGCCAAGGTACCTGTCTCTGCCCTCACAGAGCCTTAAGTACTCAAAACCATTCACATTCTTAGTCATCCACGTGTAAAGGGAAAAGGTGTACGTAAACTGTGAACTTCTGTGCTTGGTGCATCCGCCTAGGTTCGGAGCACCTTGCACAGAGAACAACAGAAGCATCCACTGTAAGAAAAGAACAAGTACTCAGTTCGCTAAAGATCAGACATGCAAGTCAGTTTAAAAGATGCAAGCCGCCCATGCTGCGCATGTCCACTACAGGTGGTGGTAGTGGTGGTGGTGGTGGCGGCTGAGATTGGGTAAGGGCTCCTGCAACAATCGTCAACCATGGTGTTGGGGGGTAGCTATGCACGAGTTAGATAACTTTTTGTCGCCATCTGCATTTTCTACATTGACAGCGGCAGCAAGGGCGGGCCATTCTGCTTCATACTACCTAGGGCTTACAAGCAACAAAGCAAGCTGTACTATCCGTCCTTACCCCGAGCTTAGAAGTTTTTATGAGCTAATGGACCATTTGGGACCTGGGACCCCGCAGAAATAGGACTAGGTGCTCGCCTACTGTAGCGTGCAAGACACCACGCCAACAACCGATAACTACCTTCGTTCCTACAGCGTGACACGGCCAGGGTTTAGAACGTTTCCCCCGAGGAGTCGAACCTCTGAAGCAGGTGTGCGCGAAGGCCCACCTGCCCCTTTCGCCCACCATGTCACACTGCAGTACAGAAGTACTCGGAGGCGAGCTAGGCTTCGAGGAGCCGTTCGCTACATTCCTCCCCCTCCAAAGAGGAAACGTTCCGCCCTCGTGAGAACACGAGGACTCGCAACACTAATTAGTGATGCTAGGACAAACCATGCACTGCATTATATGCAGTCAACACTTCTTGGCAGTTCACAAGGTTATTCCTTGGCTCCCATGTGTTGTAAGAGTCATCATAACCCTGCCACTTGACTAAGTAGCCTCGTGCTTTACCAGCACGTACGCCTCGATGGGCAAGCAGCTTCTCAACCTCATACAGAGGCGCCTCATCCAACCACTCCACAGGAGGAGGCAAGTGAGGATGCTCACTGGTGTAGGGTCTCAGAAGAGACACATGAAACACAGGGTGCATACGTGCCATGGCTCGTGGCAGGTCAAGGCGAACAGCAACAGGACCTACATGCTCTAGCACCTTGAAAGGCCCAATGAACCTAGGCAGTAGCTTCTTAGCCTTACCTGGCTTCATCCTGAGGTTCTTAGTGCTGAGAAGCACCAACTGACCAGTGTGGTATTCCACTTCCTTGCGTCCCTTGTTGGCCAGATGGGCCTGCCGCCGCTGAGCCAGCTCCATGAAGTGACGGGCCTGCTTGACATTGCTCTGCCACCACTCAGACAGTCTCCTGGCAGTAGGGCAGTACACTTCACCGGGCAGCTCCAGCAGGGCAGGTGTCAGAGGTGACTGGCCAGTATTGACCAGGAACGGCGTGGACTGGATGGACTCCTGCCAACTATTGTTAACAGCAAACTCTGCCAACGACAGGAAGAAAGGCCAATCAGACTGGGCAGGCGAGATATAATGGCGAAGCATTTCCTCTAGGGTACGATTGTACCTCTCGGTCTGACCATCAGACTCTGGATGATAGGCACTAGACTTGCATTCTTTTACACCAAGAATAGTCATAATCGACGCCCAGAAATGGTTAGTAAAATGGGAACCCCTATCAGAGATGATTTCTCTGGGTACTCCATGGTGTTTAAACACATTATCAATAAATAGGCGGGCGAAGGCCTCAGCATTCATAGACTCACGACAAGGCACGAAATGTACCATTTTAGACAGCCTGTCTACAAACACAGCAATGGCATCAAAGCCATGTTCACCAGGTGGTAGTTTGGTGATCAGGTCCATTGAAATAGACTCCCACCTATCATAGGGTATGGCCAGAGGCGTGAGTAGGCCACCAGGCTTGGTATTCACAGACTTATTACGCTGGCAAGCATCACAGTTGGCCACGTAATGGCGTACCTCAGACCTCATACGAGGCCACCAGAACAGCCTGGAGATACGCTCCAGCGTCTTGGTGATGCCCACATGACCTGCAAACTGCGCGTCATGCATCTCCACCAATATCCTGGTTTTGAGCTCTGGGCAGTTAGGGACCACTATCTGGTTCCTTTCTCTGGTGCGATACAGCCCATGCTGATCCTGATCATATTGATCCACCATGCTGGCAAAAGCCTCATCTGCTGCATACGCTGCCAGCAGCTGCTCTGTCATATTGACAGCATGCAAAGGGTGCAACGGCACAGGAGGTGGGGGCAGGGGCTGCTCCAGCACCAGCTGTGGCTGTGGCTGTGGCTCCTGCTGCGGCTGCTGCTCAACTGGCTGCTGCTGCACGGTAGCTTCCTCCCCCTCCAAATGACGCTTCCTGCTCCTGGTCATAACCATGACAGGGTTTGTGACAGGGGCATCAGGTATGCGTGACAGGGGGTCAGCAGGGTTTGTATCACCAGGTAAGTATTCTATGGTAAAATTATACCGTGAGAGGAACTCTAACCATCTTGTTTGCCGTCTTGATAAGACTTTTTGTGTTTTCAGAGCCACTAGGGGCTTATGGTCTGTATACAAAGTGAAGGGGACACCTTCCAGGTAACAGCGCCATTCTTTACACGCAGTGATAATAGCAAGTAATTCCTGCTCTCCAGTGGTGTAATTTTTCTCAGCTGGAATCAGCTTTTTGCTTAGATAAGCTAGAGGGTAACCCTCCTGCATGAGCACAGCTCCAACACCTTGCAGAGAGGCGTCACAGTAAACCTGGAAAGGCTTAGTAATATCAGGAATTTTAAGTAGAGGTACTTTAGAGATAGCATGCTTGAGAGCATCGAAAGCTTGTAATTTATCATCAGGCCACTTATGCCAATTAAACTCAGTGCCTGCTTTGCCAGTCAGGTCAGTGAGTGGTGCTGCAAGAGCACTGAAATTGTGAACAAATTTGCGCACAAAATTGGCAGCACCAAGAAATTGCTGCATGGCAGTTAAACTGCGTGGCACTGGCCAGGAGGTGATGGATTTCACCTTATCAGGGTCTACAGCGATGCCCTGATCACTGACAATATGACCCAGAAATTTCAGGGCAGTTTTGAGAAACTCACATTTTGACAGCTTGGCTTGAAACTGATGTTTCCTCAGCAGCTCCAGGACCCTCCTCAGATGATTGAAGTGATCTGGAACTGATTTGGACATGATGAGTATATCATCAATGTACACCAGGGCACAGTCATTAATGACATCAGCAAAGGCATTATTCATAACACGTTGAAACGTGGCAGGTGCGTTGGTTAATCCAAAGCATAGCACCTTAAACTGGTACAAGCCAGTAGGTGTCCTGAAAGCTGTTTTGGGCACATCCTCATCAGGGATCCTAATCTGGTGATAACCAGCCTGTAGGTCAAGTGATGAAAACACTGTGCAACCAGCTAACCTGTCAAACAGGTCATCCACTCTAGGCAGTGGGTATTGATCCCTCAAGGTGATCTTGTTTAACTGCCGGTAGTCTACGCACATCCTTAACTCACCTGACTTCTTTTTCACAAAGAGGACAGGGGCAGCATAGGGTGAGGACGAGGGCTCTATGATGCCTTGTTCCAGGAAAGCAGCGACCTGCTTCTTCATCTCCAGCAGCTCAGGCTGGCTCATCTTATAAGACGGCAGAGCTGGTGGCTTACAGCCAGGCTGGAGAGGGATGGTGTGTCCCACTGGACGTTGGGGAGGCAGTTTATTGAAGGGTGCGAAGACGTCCTCAAACTCAGATATGAGTGTAGTCAGCTGAGCTGCCACGGCAGGAGGTATAGAGGTAGGGTAATTGATGGGGTTGTCAGAGGGTGAGGTAATTGGATGGGAGTGGGGGACAGGGTCATTGGACAGCATATTTGCTGGTGAAGGGGTAGGGTGTACGGACAGCAGATTTGCTGGAGGGGGGGTAAGGTTGACGGGTTGAGAGGATATTAGGGCGACCAGAGATTGGCCTCCTTTTCTTAACCACTTGTAGGCAACCTTGGCTGACACTGTAGCATGACTATGCTTTGCCAAGATATGGGCACAGTGTGGTGCCAGAATAGGCGCTGTAGGCTCACACTTGAGCACGGTCTTGTTAGCTGACATCTGCAGGGTCACTGTACGTGCCAGGTAATCCAGCAAAGCACCATTGGACTGCAACCAGTCGCTACCCATTAACACATCAAAAGCAGAGAACATCTCTGGCATAACTAACAGGTCTACTTGGCAGTTCAAAGACTGAACCTGCAGCTGCACAGTGCAAGCATGTGTGCACCTGACAGGCTGACCATTAGCAACCTGGAATTCCCTAGGCTGCTGCAATCTGTGGCTACTCAAAGAGTACATCTCAACAGCTGCACAATTGATGAAACTTGCTGCTGCACCACTGTCAAACAGCATAGTGCAATCTCTACTATTCACCTTGCCAGAGAACGAGAAGTGTAGAACACCGTCGTCTGCAGCACTGTCCCTTGGCAAACATGCCTCATTCACTGGCACAGTCCCACAGGCACCAACACAGGCCTGGCGCACTGGTTGGGCAAAGCCTCAACGGCGCCGGTCACCTTTGCCTTGCTGCTTCCAGCCTCCCTTGCCGGGAGGGCTGCGGTCTCGCTTCTGGGACCGAGGGGGCAGATCCCCAGGAGGGTTGGCATGGCGGGAAGGTGGGCCCAGGGAAGCAGGGCGGGGGTAGCCACTGATGCGGCGAGCCTCCTCTGCTGGCAGATGCTTCAGGTTGCAGTAGTCACGGAAGTGGTTAGGGTTCCAGCAGTGATGGCACGCATAGCCAGGAATTGGCAGGGTGGACCCGCCAGCAGCAGGTGCTGGGCACACAGGGACCGTGGTAGGGGGAGCCTGGGCAGCACGGCCAGCATGGCGGCCCCCACCTTGGCTGCTGTGGCGACTGCCACGGTGGCCTCCACTGCTGCTGCTGCTGGACACGTCCCAGTAGGTGCCACGATGGACAGGACGGGTTGGTCCTCCAGCAGGAGCAGGGCCGCCCCTGATGCGGTCCATCTGCTTAGGGGGCACAAAGGCAGCCACATGGGGAGCAGGTGGACGGCGTCCCACATGGTTGGTAGCTACTGCAAAGAGTACTTTCTGGGCATTCATGGCAGCCTGAATGGCATCATTCAGGGTGGGCTCACGCATCAGGGCAAGATCATGCACCACAGATGATTGCAGCTCAGAGGTGAGCCCCCTAATGAAGGTGGTCACCAGCATAGCCGGTGCCATGCAGGTAGAACCTGCCACCGTCAGGGTGTTCCTGAAATCAGTGATGTACGCATTCAAGGTTGAACCTGGGGACATGCGCAAGGCATTGGGGTCCAGTAGCTTCCTGCGGTGCACATCTGACTCATTGCGCAGGTCATCACCAGCCATTTCCTTAAAGGAAGTACGCAGATGGGCCCATGTTGGCCTAGAGCCATGGGCAAGAATGTGAGCATTCCTGGTTGCTGGGTACCATACCTCTCTGGCCTTGCCTGTCAAGAAATTGGGCAAGGCATCAGCAGGGTCTATGCGCAAATATGCACAATGCACCTCAAGATCCTCACAGAAGATTTCTGCTACACGTGAAGTGGCAAGGCACTGGTCCGTCCACTTGTCAGGACCTGGGATCTTAACCCTGGACATAGGAACTGGCGCAGCAAGTGTTGCATTCGCAGGAGGTGCAACCTGAGACAAAGGTGTCTGCCTTCCTGACAACGGCGCACCAGGTGCAACAGTGCCTGACAAGGCTGGCGTAGCACCAAGTACAGTCAATGCAGCAGATGTGCCGCTGTTCAGGTTTGCAACAGGCCTGTCCGACTGGCTGCGAAGAGCTGCAACACCTTGCTCTCCACTCACCACCGAGTTCACGCGGTCCTGTAGCATCTCCATCTCCGAAAGCTCAGCTCGAACGCGGACAGCTTCATTCTGGGCGGCATTCAAGTGCGCAGTCACCCCCACCAGCTGCTGGCGCAGCCTCTGAATCTCGTCAGCCGCAGCTGCTGCGGCAGAAGTGCCGACTTCAGGGAGATGGGGTGCAGCCGTGACAGCTCCCGCATACGAGATAGGGCCAACGCCAGGCGTAGTCGCAGGAGGTGCAGTAGCGGCCGAAGGCTGAGCAGAGGCGATGCTGTTCAGAGAGGACAGGACAGATCTCAGCAGGTCCAGCGCCTGGGCGGGCTGCAGGCCTGTGATCTTCTCAACGTCTGCGAAAACAGGGGCTGCGGCAGAAAGAGAGGGCGTATTGTTGGCAGCAGGTGCCGTGCCAGTATTTGGCGCCCCAGCTGCAACAGGAACTCCTGCTGGGGCTCCAGCTGCAGTGCTTGGAGTCGCTGGGGGCGGGGAACCAGAAGTCTGGCCCCCTGGAGCGGGACGCTCAGCCCGTTTGTCTCCGCCAGGCGGAGGTTCCTTGTTAGCAGTCATATCGCTCAGGAAGAGAAGGTAACGTTAGACAACGTCGGTCGGAAACCAAAATGTAGCGTGCAAGACACCACGCCAACAACCGATAACTACCTTCGTTCCTACAGCGTGACACGGCCAGGGTTTAGAACGTTTCCCCCGAGGAGTCGAACCTCTGAAGCAGGTGTGCGCGAAGGCCCACCTGCCCCTTTCGCCCACCATGTCACACTGCAGTACAGAAGTACTCGGAGGCGAGCTAGGCTTCGAGGAGCCGTTCGCTACACCTACGCAAAGGAAACAACGTCGGGTTCATTGAGCCGGGAGAAATCTGTATCGCCGGCTGTACTTGCCCTTACAGCGTCAGGAGTCCACTACGTCGTTGCGAAGCACCTCCACAATGCACTTGCGCTGCGCGATGTCGTGAGAGCGATCGGCTGATTGGTGGGCGCACTTTTTTCGTTTACGGGGATCCTGGCATTACGGGCGTATAGCAGACTAAGCGTTCATTGCATGCCGCACGGTGCTACGCCAATCGCACAGTTCTCGGCGCCGGAATGTACATGACATGGTTGTGTAAAAGGTTTTATCAGAGTTGGGAGGGTCTGACCTTCAGTGAAGGCGGCCTCTAGCGGCTACGGTCAGAATAGGAAGAAGACTACTCCGGCAAACCTGGCGTGCAACAAGGGAGGATCTGTCGCCTGAGCGCGGCATGCTCCCAACTCGTCACGGTCAACTACGTCATTGTCGGAGTTTGATGGCGCAGGCGCAGGCACACCCACACCGGCACGCTGGCTCGTGCGCGCCACAAAACATACTAACCACTCGACTAGCAATACTTGTAGGGAGCGCAACTCGACTAGACGAGACGTCTCGACTCGAAATTTCGAGTCGAGTTTTGACTCGACTCGACTAGACGGTCGAGATGGACTCGAGATGAGCCTTTTGAACCGCGCACCTGCTTAAGGCACTTGTGTGGACGTTGTGGCGCCGCTCAGCGAATGATATGCTGGCCTGGCTGGGTTGGCGGTTAAAGTTGGTTTGCATAGGCATGCCCGGACATGCCCAGCAGCGTCTGAACTGCAAGATGGAGCCCGAGCGCCCTTTCCCGCCTCAGCCCCCCGAACTTACCGCACGATACAACAAGAAAGTCCTGACGCTCTTTACGACGTCTTTTTTAATTCTTTACGACGTCGTCACGATGTAAGTACACTACATTACCACTACGGGACTCCGAGACTGTCGATGAGTATGTAGATACTCGCTATGGCAACAATAGCCGCACAACTCAACATGCTTGGCGGCACTTATGCCTCAGCCAAACCTGCATTCTGACCTCACAAACACAACTGTACATAGTGCCTTGCAGGCAGGCGGGCAGATAGATGCACCTAGCCTGCCTGCAGCTGGTTGAGTGGGAGGAGTCATCCCATGGCAGAATTCAAAAAAACCCGTCTCGTCGAGTCAAATCGAGTCGAGATCTCGACTAGATTTGACTAGTCGAGATCTCGTCGAGATCTCGACTAGATTGCGCTCCCTAAATACTTGGAGCTCCTTTGAGCACAATGTCACACAGGTAATGTAACCGCAAGTTGTGCTAATTAGTACCTATCGGGACTCACACGTACTCACAAGAAGGTGCATCAATATACAAAGATGCATACAGCAACCCTCCTTCGCTCTGTGGGCTGGTGCAGTTAGTGGCCCTTTCCTAGGCCCGCGAACTGGGTTGCAAGGGTCCTGCCAGCTGTTGTAGCACGCCACGCCATGGCAACAGCCTCGACTCCATCAGGTCCAGCCAGCCATCTACATGCACCACGCAGCACATTAACTGGTGGACCATGTGGGTTGTTGAGTGGCAACAGGGGTGTCTAGTCAAGGTCCATTATGCAGGCCTACACCACACCAGCCTCACTGCTGAACCTGACACTCCACCCACCCTTGTGGGCGCAGTAGTCAGGCCAAGCGACACAACAATGGATCGGCGGCGATTGAAACCCAAGCTTTGTATGCTGCCACGACCCGAACTGTTGCCGGTTCAAGACAAGTGCATGCTCACACCTTAACTTTTGCCACCCCTGCCTGCTGCCTTTCCCTGCAACCTACTGCCCCTTATTGCGTAGTTATTTGTTTGCTACAGCCGGACGCATCATCTTTGCTACAACCTTCTTGCGTATCCTAAGTTTTTGGCAGCCACTGCCTTCCCACTGCCGCGATCGTCGTGCGCCAATGTCGTGCGCGTAGAGCCGTATTGCTTCAGCTAATTGTACGAAATGGTTGCGTAGGAAAGGGTTGCGTGGGTGAAGAAGGGTACTGATTGTGTGAAGTCATTTTGGTGTGGATTCTTCTGTAAAAGTTGTAATAGCCCCCGTAACAGCCCTCGCACGTCCTGACGTCTGGATAATGTCAACTTTACGAGTACCGTACTCACCTTTTTGATTCCCTATCCCGAATCGTTTTCTGTCCTTCGGGAAACCGGGAATGATTAAACAATGTTTTATTTGTCTTTCGGGAAATAGTCGAACAATTAGTTGACCTTGACGAAAGTGTCAGCAATGGACTAGTTTGTGGTCCGGGGCATCAGTGCCGCCGACGCAGCTGATAATCTGCACCGCAATCTCCTTATGCACGATGAACAACGCTTCCAAGTGTCTCTTAACCGTACAATGGCTGTGATTGAGAAGCAAGAGGGCGAGACCTCGCTTTCTTTTAACTTTGAGCCTCCTCCAGGCCGCAACCATGCCGCATCGCCCATCACACCTTCTGTTGTCGCACGCACCGGCAAGGCGCATGAGAAATGGTGGCATCCTGCTAAGATTCAGCCCATCCTGCAAGCCGTGCCAGTGTAACGTGGGAATGCGCCAGGCTATTATGCCAATAAGGCCGCCCGTTCGTATACCCTCTAATAACAAGTGTGTAGTAGGAAGTGTGATGACCGGTGTCAAAAGCCGGGTTCGAGAGACCCGGAGACCGTTCGTTGTCTACGCCCTGAGGTCTTGAGCCACACGACCTATTATTCGCTGGTTTACCACGTAACAGCCAGCATGGGGGCCAGGCCGGGGCGGCAACCAGGGTGGCTGCTTTGCCCCAGGCAAGGTCGAGGTGGGCCAGGCTAGGGAAAAGGCTGGGGTCACAGGACAGGCAAGGGCGGCAACCAGGCTGCCAACCATGTCGAGGGGGGAGGCGACCGTTCACACACGGGCAGCCGGCCAAGGCGGGGTGCTGAAGAAAGAAGAAAGAAAACTACTCCGGTAAAAACCGGCGTGCATTATGGGAGGAGCTTCCGCCTGTGGCGCGGCCTGCTCCCACCTCCAAACGTTGGACACAGGCTGGACATGTCCCCACCAAGCTGCCCTAGCTGTAGCCACAGACCACAGCTAGCACCCAAGGCAAACAAAGAGGCATGAGAGGAGCAAAGACCAGTGCACTCGGCAGCTGGACCTATCTCTTCTCCTCGTTGACGAGAGCAATTCCAGCCTTGTCCGCCGGATGTCGCGCTAAAAGCTGAAGTTCAGGCTCCAAAAGTCCAAACTTCAGCTGTCAGCCAACGTCCCGCGTTTAGGTAGCTCTGCTCCCTCCTTGACGACGCCAGCAACTCCACAACAGCTCGATGACCCGCAGCGGTCGTGTGCGGCACCCGGACCTCATTTGTATTCCGCTGGACAAAGCGGTGCCCGTTCAAGCCTGGGAAGGCTGTCCCGTTGCATCCCAATTTATATACCGCTGGGTGCAGTGGTGAGGTAGCTTAGCCAATCCGTGCGACCGAAGTCAACGCGGATTGTTACCAGGGCCACCGCGTGGAGGTGCCTCACCGCCAGCCCCAGGCGGGGTGCTTGCTTTGGCCAAGGCAGCAGCATGGGTGGCTGCAGGAGTACGCAAGTCTGAATGCTTCAAGGCAGATGATGAGACATGCCGCCACTGTCAGCAGCGACAGGAGGATGGCGAGGTTCAGTGCCCCATGTGACGTGGTCAAGTGATGAGGCCACTAGAAGAGAGGCCATGATGGTTGACTATGTGGATCATATGGCCATCGGGGAATTCGAAACAATGAAAAACATGGCTCGGGGATGATATTTCTATTATAGTTTTTGAGGCCTCGGGATTCAAAAGGGAGACTACGGTATATAACGATTTGTGATTTTCTCATAATGGAGAGGGATTAACACAGGCCAAGTGCTCACCCCCGTCCTTACCCCCTCGGCCCTGTGCCCCTTGTTCCATCACGCACCTGATGCAGTGAACCACTCCTCCTCCCACACCATCTCCGGATAGCTGCATGCACAAGCAATGCCAAGACACCACTGAGCACTCTCCATATCACACACATCATCACACCACTGGCAACACCAGGAGCCCCACCCCACACTCAGGTTATGCTGAAGCCCACAAGGCAGCACCTGTGGCGCAATGGACAACTGTGTGCCCACACGGGTTCTACTAATGTAGGTCTGCCGTCAAGACTCCACAAGGCAAAACACCGACCGTACATGGTGGTCCCTAGGGGTGCCTCGTAGTAGTCCCTGATGAGGGACGAGGTTCTGAAGCCCACAGCTCAAATAGGACATTGCCATGGCCAGCTGCTGCATCCCCGTGCCAACAACACCTGTAAAACATCTTGACCAGGTGCTCGAACCGGCGCATCACGTATTGTTGCATGCGCGGACGTCCATCGTTCAGTTCGGACTGCAGTGCCAACAGCGCGGCGTATCGCTCAGCTTCCAAAGCATCCAGGAGCGAGCCCGAGCCGATGTCAGACGGCTCTGACTGAGTCCAAGCCTGTGTGCCGGAGAGCCATAGCATGCACCCCGTTTTAGCTCAACAAAACTCATTCAAACAAAACTCACTCAACTCACTCAACTCAACTCAACACTGTGTTTCAGCTCCTGCTGACTGTGTGGCATGCCAGCCCAACAAAACTCATTCAACAAGGAACAGCATGCTTGACTGCGGGTAATCTCACTCAGCTACTACAAACAAGTTGTGGTAGCCTCGGTCGCACCCTTGATGACTGCAAACCCCACACCGGTGGCACGTTACTTGGGCAAACCACATGACCACTGGGCACCTCATCAAAACATTGCAACACAGTCCCTCCAGCAGTGACAACAGTCCCTTCAGCATTTACATGAAGTCAACTAAGTATAAGTGTACACATACTGTGTACAGACAAACAAAACTTGTTCAACACGGAGCAACATGCCGGCCGGCCGGCCGGCCTCACGCACCGTCTTTGCAAGGGGTGGCGGGGCTACCGCCTGCCCTGGCCTGCCCTGGCCCAAGGTGTTGGTCCCAGGCGCTCCTGCTGGCTGTGCAGCCAAGGCCACCTGGTAGGCCAGATCTGCTTCCTGCAAGCCACCCCAGCATGACTTGGGTCAGGGGGAGGGGCAGGTGTGCGGGCAGCATGCATTGTGTGGGAGTCACATCGATGTCACTCTGCTGGTGCTGGTGGTGGTGGTGGTCATCGCTCCCAGGGTGGACATGTATTAATCTGACTGTTTTCAGTGCCAAGGGCCAGTATAGGCAACCCGTAAGCAACAGCCTGAGACACGTTTCTGCCTCGAGACAACATAGAGACTGACCAGCTGTCACTGGCAGGCAGGCAGAAAGGGACAAGTCGGTCCCTGGTAATGTTCCTTGACACCCTTGCATCAGGTCATATCATGCAGCGACCCATGTGCTCATGCGCCTCATCAAAGGCAGCTGGCAGGGGTCCCTGGTGGAAGCTGTGGGTGAAAGGCTGAGGCTACAACGGAGGCCATGGCATAGAGCAGGCACCCAACAGAACAGTCAAACAAAACTCATTCAACAAGGAACAGCATGCTTGACTGCGGGTAATCTCACTCAGCTACTACAAACAAGTTGTGGTAGCCTCGGTCGCACCCTTGATGACTGCAAACCCCACATCGATGGCACGTTCCTGGGGCAAACCCCATGACCACTGGGCACCTCCTCGAGCCACCTTCACACCATGCTCCGTGATGTCAGTGCTGAACCCCTCACTGAGTAGCTGCCATGCTCACCCGGCACTGTGCAGCCAGATTAGCCAGACTGGCCTCCCATCCCGCCACGATGCCGGCCACCTCCACTCCCCACTCTTCCAGCCGGATCTGCACCACTGCCGCTCACCACACAGCAGCACGACATGCACTTTATGTACAGCGGCGTGACATTTCCATGTTTGACATGCTGGCAGCATGCATAGGCCGTTGCATGCCAGGTCGTGATTAGCCGTCAGAACCATGTATGATATCACACTTACGCGGAACCACTTCCGTGCGCCAGCGCTCGAAGCGTGCAAAGCGAGGGTCCTTCGCCCGTGCGCTGACCTGCGACAGCCCACTGGTATTGCAGGTCACGCGTTTGAGCCGCAAACTGCACTACGAAAATAAAAATCTGCGCGCACCAGTCCCAGGCCCGTGTCGTAATGCTGGCGACTGTCTGCATCCGTCAGCGCCTCGTAGGCCGCCAGCGCAGCCTGAAAGCGCTGAGTTGCATCGGGCGCGTGGTTGACGTCAGGGTGCAGGGTGCGCGCGGCTCGCCGGAAGGCCCGCCGCACTTGCTCCGCGTCCGCATCCTCGGTGATGCCCAGCACCTCGTAGTGCGCTGCGAAAGAGCGCGAAGGTTGCATGGAACAATCCTAGCAGAGCTGTCGCATGTGGTCCTTGCGTGGTTGCGCTCCTTGGCGCTCTGCCGTTAGGCCACCCCAAACGTATCTAAACAGCCACCCTAGCATTACTTAAAGCCCGTAAACATATTGGTTAGGTACACACTCTCTACCCAAGACGTATTCGCTCAGCCACTGTAGCATCAATTCCCATGAGTTTGACATGCCCAGCCTGTACATGCCGCCATGCAGAAACGTTCTGACGGATTGACATGCCCAGCACAGGGGGCCTGCAGCTCCCATAGGCTGACGGGACATTTGAAAAGTGTCGTCCTACTTAAGTGAGGCAAGATTGGTGTGGAATATGACGACAAGCAGGACAGACCCCAGACTCTATGATTGCCACTGCTGCTCCATGCAAGCCCACCGCATGCAGCCCCCACCCAACGCTGAGAAGGCCCATCTGAACAAGAGCTCGAGTTTGAGAGGTTTCAGCCCCCAAGCTGGCTTCAATGCAAGGCTTGGCGCCCTAGGAAGCCAAGCTGGTGGTGGTGACACCACACCCAGGCAGGCCAGGACCACAGTGGGGGCCAATGCCAGGCACTATGATGATGTGCCAATGACAGCATGACAGGGACCGGTGGACAGCATGGCAGCCAACTGCTGCAGCACTCCCAACTACCCCTTGGTGTGTAGCCAACAACGAGCCAGTGATGGCAGGGAAGTGGCAGCACAGTCAAACAAAACTCATTCAACAAGGAACAGCATGCTTGACTGCGGGTAATCTCACTCAGCTACTACAAACAAGTTGTGGTAGCCTCGGTCGCACCCTTGATGACTGCAAACCCCACATCGATGGCACGTTCCTGGGGCAACCCCCCTGACCACTGGGCACCTCATCAAAACTAACAGCTTAATGCTTGTGAGGCTAACAGCCTGTGCAAACTACTACACAGTAAGGTTTCTAATTTGAACATCTTCTAATGTTCAAAGCCCCGTGCCACTTCATTGCAGTACCATTGTGAAAGCCAAGCACATAGCCGTGCAGCTCTTCATAACACCTCTCCACTGTGCCTCTCATTGTCTCCTTATGCCTACTAGCTGCCAAGATATCACATGTTTTAGTACCCTACCCCCAAAAATCCAGTTTTGCATTGAAAGTCCTCTAATGTGAACATGGCGTCGCCCCTATCCACCTACACAAAGACTGGTACCAAAACTTTGGCTGATGTTGCTACCCATCCCACTGCCCCTAGCAAGGCCAGCAGCTGGTCAAAAACATTACCCGGTAGCAGTCCATAGGCACTTGAAGTTGTGCACATGCACATGCAAGCATGCTACTTGCAAGATCCCTTCCTGGCCTTTGCTGCTTTCTTGGCTGCCTCAGCAACCACCTCATGCTTGAAGTAGAACCTATCCTCTGCTGGGAAACGTAAGCTGGGCTGCGGTTGGGCTGATCGTTGAGCTGCAACACGGAACATTGCGTCATCGACGGCCAAGGGGATCCAGGGTTTGAATGCTGGTTGCTGCTTGCCACCCTCCATGCTGGCTGCTGCTGCTGCTAGCATGTTATCCTTGTTTGGGGTGTGAAAGCCACTTCTCAAGTGCACGCTCTTCTCGAATGCTGCCCGACATGTATTGTTATCGGTATTTAAATATATATTTCATGTAAATAAATATAACTTAATGCCGCATAAATCCTTGGCGCCATCTCTTGCCAGGAGCCTTCCCCTTTAAGGGGTCCACCTTGCCCTTGACCCGTTGTGTTGTCCTCACGGCTGCAAGCAATGCCGTCTTGGTGACCCCCACGCCCTGCTGCTGGCCCCTCACCACCAAGTCCCGCAGCTGCTCCTCTTGCATAGCTGACAAAGCAGTTGGGCACCCACGTTTTGCAATCACCCCACCCCGCTTGATGACTCTGTAGAGGGTGGCATATGGAACGCCATGTTCCCGGGCCACAGCTGGTATGGATGGCTGTGGCTGGCCCCTCTTAACCTTCAGGTAAGCATCAGCAGCTGCCAAGAGCCTTTTGGCCCTCTCGCCTTCTCTGTCTACAGCCAAGCTGGACTGCCGAGAAGCACCAGTGGCCGGTTTGGCCATAGGGGCTGGTGGTGTGCGGTAGCACCTGGGCAAATGAGGCCGAAAAAATGACATGAGCGCTTAGAAACAATACTTTCGACGCAAGGCCGCGGCCAAAGGGCAGCAGAAGATCGAAGCGCACTAACTGTGCTACATCGTGTACCCACCAAGGTTTCTAGAAGGGCCGAGCTCGCACGGGCAACTCGTCGCGCTAGTGCACGCGGGACCTTAACAGCCGGTAGGGTTTAAACGGGCGTGACCGGCGGCAGCCATATTTCCGCCGACCAAACGCGTTGATCCGTTTCAAACCGACTCACACCATCCTTGTAACCTCCAAAGACCGTGTATGAAAGGAAGCGTGCGTGTTGAAGGGAGACATTGGGAGAACGGCCAAATCAGGCCTGTTCAAATTATGTGCTTTACTGTGTAGGCCCTACGGGGCGCTTGCGTTTCCTTTTCGGCTGCACCTCAGGGATTCAGCAACACAGACCAACAGTCCCTCCAGCAGCACAGACCTGTGGCACAAGTGGCAGCACATACCTGTCTCGACTACAAGGAGCTGACAGCTGCGCCGACGTCTAACCAGTGCCACTATGCCGCTGTGTTGTCCTATGCCGCTATGCCGCTGTGTTGTCCTATGCCGCTATGCCGCTGTGTCGCCGCTATGCCGCTGGGTCAGGGCTGTCAAGGCAGTCTAGGGAGGTAGAGATGCACCCCAGCAATGCCTTCCTGGTGGCCCAGCCCAGGGAGCAGAGTGCGCCAGCCCTGTACCCCCAGCAAAGCCCATGCCTGTCAGGGTACAAAGTCCTTAACATGCAGTGGTAGCACAGCAGCCTGGAGCTGTATAGCTGCCAGCCTGTGTTGGGGCTTGTGCTGCCAGCCCTGTGACACGAACATGCTGGCTGGCTTCTGTGCCCGGCTCCATGCCTGTGGCATGTCAAGCTGATGTGGGACTGCCCAGCCCCCAGCCCCCTGCTCCTGTCTCTGCCCAGCAATCTCATTCTCAGCAATCTCAGCAATCTCAAACTGCCCCTGTACCTGCCATGGGGCCTCAACCCCAAGCTATGTTAAAAATGGGTGTGGGATCTGATGTTCTGCCATGAAGAGCCAAGCCCCCTGCCCCGTGTGGTAGACCAGCTGGAGCCCTTGTCTCTAACGCCAGCCATGTCTACACCTGCCCTACACGTGCCCCTGTGCACTCCCCCATGTTGAGGCAGGGCCCTGGACAGCCATACCAACAGTCATAAACATGACAGTGATGCTGGGGCTGCTCCAATGGCTGGTTATGTATCACCGAGTGCCTAAGGCCAGGCAGCTGCTGCACCGCCCAGTGGAACACAAACGGAGCATCATTAGCTGGAGCTGCAGGCTGGCTGGCTGATTGTCAACATTACCACGGCACGGGTCCTGAGCCACACAGCGGACACTGGTCGTGTGTTGTGATGCGCACTAAGCACTCACTGGCTCGCGAGCGTAGCCTGTGCTGGGGCGCCCTCCACGTAGAATATGGCGAGCGGTTGGCGGATGGCAACAGGTGGGCGCGATGGAGCAGCATCTTCGCTACATAACGAGGCGCATAAGCAACCGAAGAGGATCCTAGGGTTACGCATTACGGCCTCATGCAAAAGAAGTGACCCTATTGTAATCATGCATGCTCAAGCCGGACAAATATCAGGGGCGGCAAGTGCATCATGGGCGGAGTAGAGTAGAGTGGAGGACGGAGTGTGGATTTGGTGTAGGACAGTCAGCCGGTTCCGACTAGTCAGACCGCCACCACGTGTGATTGCTAGCTGTAGCCTGTGGGCGCCGTTCGTCGAGCTTTCTATTTCCTCAGGGCGTGTCACAGCTAAAGACTTCACATCCTTCCATACAAACGCCCTTCCATACAGTTTAACAAAACTCAATCAACAAGGAACAGCATGCTTGACTGCGGGTAATCTCACTCAGCTACTACAAACAAGTTGTGGTAGCCTCGGTCGCACCCTTGATGACTGCAAACCCCACACCAGTGGCACGTTACTTGGGCAACCCCATGACCACTGGGCACCTCATCAAAACTAACAGCTTAATGCTTGTGAGGCTAACAGCCTGTGCAAACTACTAGGCCCTACGCATTGTTGCGGGCCCGACCATCAATGCCCCGCCGGTACTCTGCAGCCCAGTGCAGCCTCTGCCTGACCTTGGGCAGCCGGTCATTGACCATCGCCCTTTCATACAGGCACACACCCTGCCCTTGTGGTCCAGGTCAACGCTCACGGCTGCACCCCCAGTTGTAACCCCTGCTGCACCAGCTCCCCCTGCTGCAGCGCCTGCAGCTGCCCAGGCATTTTGGGCAAGACCCACCAACTTCTCCAGCCCACCCTCACCTAGCTCACCTGCATCTAGCACACCAGCCAGGTCCTGAGCGTCAGCGTTGGGAATGTGCTCAGCCAGCATCACATGCACCTCACCATCCCCCCCCCCGCTGTCCATGTGCTTCCCGAGCTGGTCTAGCTGGAGCTCGCAGGTCTCACAGGGAATGCACACACACTTGCGTGTGAGCAGCGGTGATGCGCTTGACCCACGGCGGACGCAACAACTCAAAGGTGGTGCTACGCACTTTGAGGTTTGCTGGGCACTGCCGCTCATACTCCAAATACAGCTTTTTTAGGGATCGGTCCACGTAGCGCCGTGACATGCGCACCTCGCTCTTCTTACTGCTCCTGCCACAACAGCAAGAGTGGTGGGCAGTTGTGTCATGCACCCAGCCTGCCAGCCTACCAGCCTACCATGTCAGCCCCCCAGCCTATCAGCCTGCAGCCATCCACCCTACCCGCCTGCCAACCCAGCCCATGCAGCCCTACTAGCCCAATTCAGTGAGCATACCCAGCGGTCATGCGCACGTAGTAGCGCCGCACGTCCTTGTACATGGGTGATGGACTGCTGTGCTCCTCTAAGAAGCTGCGCACGTACGCCAGCTCCTGGCTGAGACAGCGGCGGCCGCGCCGGAGGGGCGCTGCTGCCCAGTCTGCTGACGGGCCAGCTGCTAGGTTGGACATGTGGCTCCTCCTGGCACTCTTGACTGCCTTGGGCGTGATGCCCAGCTGCCTGGCCGTGGTCTTGATGCCATGCCGCTCAATGCCACTGCCCATTATCATGGCCAAGGCGGGATTGCACGGCTGCTGATTTGTTGAGCGCTGCCCACCCGGGGCGGGTTTGATGCCGGCAAGCACGGGCCTGAGCGACTCCACCATGATGCCCCCCAGCACCTGGTCAGGGGTAGGTGGGACCACGCCAGTAGCCAGGCTGACCACAGACCGCATGCGGCGGTGCTGCTGCAGCCTGTCCAGCAGCTCTGCACTCTCCTCCACTGGGTACTGCTGAAACTCATCCAACAGCGGCTGCAGCCTGCGCTGCCAGGCTTGGGGGGAAATGCTGAGGGGCTGTGGCGGCTGCTGCTGCTGCTGCTGCTGCTGGAGCGAGCGCAAGTCCCACACCGGCAACGGGGTGTTCCGTGCCCCTGAACCTACTGCCCCTGCTCCTGCTGCCCTTGCCCTCCCCTGTTGCTCCTGCCCTTCTGCCTCTGCTGCAGCTCTTAGCACAGGAGCCACTAGCTGCTGCCGCTGCTTGGTGCTCATCCAACCTGCACAACATCAGCAACAGAGGACTAGGAGGCTGGTGACAAGCATGACGGTAGTAGTAGTAGTACAATTGCTGGTTGATGGTGGGGCCAGCACTCACTTTGCAGGTTGGGAGGTCAGTTGCTGCTGCTGCTCATCGGCCACCCGCAGCGTGGCACATCTGTTGCTGGAAGTCAGCAACGCTGTGGGGGCTGCACAATGCACCCGTTGAGCCGTGGCTCCTGTGGCCGAAGTCTGCGCGGCTGGCTGCCATGCGCGCTCTTCATGGTGGGTGTAATGCTCACACAGTCCTCCCACAAAGGCCATCCAGCACGTGGCAGTGGGGGTTTTGTTAAACATTTGGTGGCTCCACCACACCTCTGCACCCCCAGTGAGAAGACCAGCCGCGTAGGGGACCCATTGAGGCACAGGCATGCGGCATGCGCTGAAGTACTCGGTCAGTGACCGCGCCCAGGCTCTCACAGCCAACCCAGTGGCTGTGCCCTCATGCAGAGGTGGTGGTGGCAGGCAGGAAGGGCTGGATGGCGGTGGCTGGGCTGAGTTGGACTGAGCTGAAGGGGAGAGGGCCCGGTTGCCAGCAGCAGGCGCTGGTGGCTCCCAACCACAGCTGAGTAGGGCAGCCCAGGGATGTGCAATGCAGGAGCCACAGTATGATGCCTGCACATGCACACATGCATCCCACAATGGTTTGAGTGGGAGGTACGGTGGTGGGTGCTTGGGTGGGCATGCATGGGAACTGCGTACCCTGCTGGCAAAGAAGGCATGGGCGTGAGTGTGGTGTCCTGGCGTGGGCGCTTGAAGAGGTGTGACCTGCAGGGAGTTACTTTGAGGGAAGGCCGCAGTGCAGATGATGCAGGTCTGTTGCATCACCCCTTGCCTCACCGGTGCAGCGCTGGTGTCCTTGCGCAAGAGCATGGTGGATGGTCTGGTAGGGGTGGTTGGTGCTGACAGCCTGCTGGTCTGCCGCCTCTTGCAGCTGCTGGTTCACCTGTTGCAGCATGTGAAGCTGTTGTTGCACCTGCAGCTGGTGCTGCTGCTCAGTCACCTGTTGATCCCTCAAGTGCAGGTCCGCCTGCTGCTGATCTGGCTGCTGTTTTTGCTCCCTCAGCTGTTGCTGCACCTGCTGTTGTTGCCCTGGTAACTGCTGCTCCCACTGTTGCAGAGCTGCCTGCTGCTTCACCACCAACACAGCAAGTTGCTGCTCCTTGCGCTGAAGCTCACCCCGCTGGAGGTCTTGAAGCTGTTGCTGCAGTTGCTGCAAGCGCTCCTTGTCAGCAAGCTGCTGCTCCCTGTGCTTCAGGTCTGTTTGCAACTGCGCCTCAGCCTCATAAGCACCAGCATCAGCCTGTGCCTGGGCCTCAGCCTCAGCGGCAACAGCCTGGGCCGTGGCTTCTGCCTCAGCAGCCCTGCGCTGTGCCATAACCTCACTCGCTTTCAGAGCATTGGCACATCTAGCCTTCACTCCCTTTTTCTTGTCACCCATGGCCTTCACCAGCCTGCACAACAGCAAATACAGATTTTAGCTCATTTTCTGCAGAATTTTGAATGATTCTTGCGGCTCGTGGTTGCTCGGGAGCCACAGGCATCCATGTATGGAGAATCTTGTGCGAGACTACAATTCTGCAAAATGCACCTGGCAGCAATCCGCCGTCGCGGTCACGCCTCCATCTTGGGAGAGGGTCTCGATGCGTTCTGGGACGCAGCAGCACTGTTGCGTGCTGACCTGAACATTCCAAATGCGAAATTCACGTCGAGCTGGGTCCAGGCTACCTATACCAGTCGCTAAGATTGCCTGCGAGGCTCCAGAACACGTCGCAGGTTGGGGGCCAGACACCCGGCAAACCGCTGGGGGTGGCTGCACTCTAGTTAGGCCATCGCCAGCTCATCGCAACAATCGGCGACCTCATCCGTGCACAAATGAGTTAGATGTTATCTCTAGAGCCATGGGGGTGCCGCCAATGGCGGGGGTGACCTTGTGCCTTAGGCTGGTGCCGGACGGCCACCACATAACATTGCCCTTCAGCTTATCCATTCATGACCAGCACTCGTCACACACGCTGCACTGCCCAACTCCTGAACCCTACGGCCCTCATGCTACACCAAAACAAAGCATGAGTTGTACTCAAACACATGCTGCGAGCGCATCATTGCAAAGGCTACCGACAGTGTGCCTAATGCTCACTTCAGCTCAGCCTTCTGGTGTGTGTGCCTGTTGCCCTTTGATAGGGGTTTAATGTTTTGTTTTCTTGGATTGTCATGAGTTGTAGCTGGCTACCGCTGCAACTTGCGCCGCCACTTGCGCAACAAGGCCTTGTCAGCAATTCAATCCACCCAATCATGGCCTGGCTGGCCTGGCTTGGGCCTGGCTGGGCGGTTAGTCCAATAGCACAGCTCAGTGGGACGTGGCCCTGGGCCGACTGCACAGCGACGGATGTTTAGCGCGGCTGAGACGTCCCGGCCATAGAACCTGCACATGGGTGTGCGAGATGCATGAAGTCAAGTCATGTGTCATGTCATGTGAAACATGTTCATGTCATGCACATTTGTACGACTGGGTCCTCCGGCACTGCTCTAGGCACACCCACACCGGTTCGTCTCTTCTCCCTCGCCATAAACAATAGCGACGCGAGGCAGGAACATATACTAAGGATTTTCATGTTTGTCACACACATGTCTACACACATGTACACATATGTCCACGGTCCGGCCTCCAACTGACTTGCCCGATATGCTCGTTGTGTGTCAGTGCCAGGCCTATAACCAGCTGGACCTAGAGGCCCAGGCGCTGGTGGATGATCTGCCCAACCGTCCCTGCCGCGACGATGCCACCCTAAGCGCACGCCGCACCCTCGTTCATATGTATACTCCGTCTCTACACTCCACTCCCTTCCACCGCCATCGCAGCACCCCTTCTCTCAGCAAAAATGTGCAGCCTGGCAGGTGTCGACGCCGTGTGCTGCACCGCTGCGTCCTCAGCAAACGTTCCACGCGACTGGCAGGCGAGGCCCGACACAAGATCGCCAGTTTAACAAAAGCCCAGCTGTCTGGTCCGCGTGTTGGTCCACACCGGCCTAGTGTTTCAGGGCCAGGGCACAGCCCCAGGCTGTGATGGCTGTGAACGGGGAGGAGAAGCTGCCTGACTGATCCCTGTCCTGCTTAGCTACCTGCCTTGATCTCCCAGCCTAGTCAGCAGTCCATGCCCAGGGTCTCCAGGCCAGGGCCACAGCCCCCGGCTGCTAGGGAGGCAGCAGCAGAGCTGTGAACCCCGTTGAGTTCTTGCAGCTCTCTGCCCTGCCGAGCTGCCTGCTGCACTGCCTGCTATCCAACCAGCCTGTTGCTTAGGAGCGAGCCGGCATCTGGCCGTGCTGCAGCTTCCTCGTCAGGCCTGCGGCCACTGCCGGATCACCTAGCACCATGCACTGCGAGCATGGGCTGGGGCATTGACCTGCTGCTGCTTCCCCTGTGCCGCTGCTGGACCGATGTGCTGAGATGCCCATGTCCTGTAGCTGGGCCTTACCTGCAGCAGCAGAGATTGGCCCCATCAGCAGCCTGTGGGTTAGGCAGGGCTGGCCCGACAACGACTGAAGAGCCAGGCTGGACTGCTCTCATGAGTTGGAGCTCTGCTCCTGGTCCACCTGCTTGCCACTGGCAGCCAGTCCTGCCCTGCCCTGCCGCCGGGCGCAGCATTGCCCTGTGTGCGGGCGCCGACGCTTGGGAATGATTAGGTCCACCAATGACTAGCCCCTCCACCGTTGTGCCCAGCCCCTCCACCATTGTGACATGCATCATGCCCTACCCTGCTCATCCATGCGCCGCTCAGTCAGTTAACAGCTAGGTCAGCCGGTCCATGCATGCCACGCATTGCATGCATCGCCTTCTGACTGCCAGCTGCTGGGCAGGGCTTAGCCCATTTGCTGCCAGCCCCCTCAAGGCACCCCACCTGCCTGCCTGCCTGGCCCACGGGGGGGCCCCCCTGGCCCCTGGCTGCCCAAAGCCTGCACCACTACCAAACGGCTGCTGTTGCTGCTGACGCCAGCCCCAGGCAAGCGGATGGAGGCGATGGGGGAGTCGTCCTGCTGCTGCCCCGCCCTGCTGCCGCCGCTGCTTCCAGGGTTGCCACTGCTGCCGGTGCCAGGCTTAGGGGGGCTGGAGGCAGAGGCAGAGGCAGCTGGGCCGTTTGGCCCAGACTCCCTTCCAGCAGCTTCCTCACCAAACTCACTCAGACCATAGATGCGGATTGCTCCCAGCCCCACCCCCAGCTTGCTGCCCCTGTCCCTGCTGTTGACAGCCCCATTGACCGGCCAAGACCAAAGGCCCGAGCTGCTCCTGCTGCTGCTGCTGCTGCCATTCCTGCCTTCCTCGCTGTCTTCGAGCAGGGCTGGCCCGACAACGGCTGGGGCGCCCCTTGTGCCCTGCTGCCTGTCTTCCCCGCCTGGCCCCCTGCCCCCTTGGCCGGCGCCAGCGTCTGGGAGGCCATTGGCTGCTGTGTATGTGGCGTTGACTGGCAGCAAGGGGTGTCCATTAGCAGCAGGCAGAGTGGGGAGAGGGGCACTGGAGCCAGGGGAAACCGGTGAGCCGGGGGGGTGTGGGTCCTGGGGGCTGCTGGGGGCTGGGCCAAGGCGCACGCTGCTGGCCTGTGAGGCACATATCTGGACCAACTGCAGGCAGGGGGCAGGGGGCAGGGGTGGGGGCAGGGGTGTGGGCAGGGGGCAGGGGGCAGGGGACAGGGCAGCAACTGGACAGGCAGCCAGGCAGCCGACTAGCCAAAAGCACCAGCCAGACAGAGTAAGCGCGCAACCTCTCTAAGCCTTCATGAGAGGCAGCGCACTGCTGCTAGGGTTCAGTCCCTGACATGGGTCACCCTTCCCCTCCCTTAACCCCCTTGCCCACTTCATGACTGGACAGGCCTCCCTCCCCTCCCCTCACCCCTGCCCCGCCCTGCCCCGCCCCGCCCCGCCCCACCCCGCCCCGCCCCGCCCCGCCCCGCCCCGCCCCGCCCCGCCCCGCCCCGCCCCGCCCCGCCCCGCCCCGCCCCGCCCCGCCCCGCCCCGCCCCGCCCCGCCCCGCCCCGCCCCGCCCCGCCCCGCCCCGCCCCCACCGCCCACCTCATTGCACCCCCCACCCCCTCCCGGCCCGCTCCGCACCTCATCCAGCCACAGAGGTTGCGAGACCAGCAACGGCAGCGCCTGGAACATGCGGCCTAGCTGCGCGCCATCAAACGCGTCCAGCTGCTTGTACACCGCCAGCATGAAGGCGTACAGCCAGCTGGGGCCCGGCTGCTGCCCCACCGCAGCCATGGCACACACCAGGTCAGCCAGCGCAGCGGGCCCCGCCGCAGCCAGCTGGGCCTGGCCCGCCCTCTCCCACGCAGCCAGCCAGGAGGGGTCCGGCCGGAAGCGCAGCCGCGCCAGTCCCAGCAGCAGCTGGCCCAGCTGCTCGGGGGAGAGGTGTGGCAGGCGTGGGTGCAGGTGCAGGGCCAGTTCAGGCAGCCAGGCCCCGGGAGGACGGATGCCCAGGCGCGCCAGGCTCTGGAGCAGCTGCACCACCTGGGAGGGGGCAGGAGGCAGGAGGGGCAGCGTTGATGAGGGACAGACAGTAAGCAAAGGGGGGAAGGGGGGAGGGAGGTTGGGGGAGGGGCAGGGGGAAAGGGGCAGGGATATGGAGGAAGGGGCAAGGGGGAGGGGAAGGGAGGCGGAGGGAGAAGGGGGCATGAGGGCGGGAGGAGGCGGGAGGGGACACTGGACACAGTCACACAGTCCTGGATCTCACTCAATTCCAGAACAAGCAAGTGAACAGGCAAGCGAGCTGCGAGGACGTTTCTGAAGAAGGGCAGCGCAAGACTGGACGAGCAGGACTAGAGCTGCGTGCAGACCAGTTCGTTTACTGGCCACTATCCACATGTAGCTATGAGCACACATGGAGCTTTGAGCTGTGAAACAGTCGCTTTGGGCACTTCTCTATCGCGCATCGCGCAAAAACCTGTGGATCTGCGACAATTCTGGTGATTTGTTTACCTGAGTCATTCATATGAGTAAGGTCGAGCTATAGTTTTGAGGGTATGAACCTGGGCCATGCCACAAGTTTTGAATCACGAGTCAGGCATCTGGGCTACCGGGAAAAAACACTGGGGCAGACCCGCAGCCGCCCCTGCTGCTGCTGCTGCTGCTGCTGCTGCAGTACCCCGCTGTGCCCCTCCCCCACCTGGGGTATGCTGTAGGAGGGTAGGTGGGCAAAGGCCGCAGCCAGGAATTCATGGCGCCAGGCGCCACCGGGGCGGAAGCGCAGCCCTGCGAGTGCAGCCAGCAGCTCCACCAGCTCCTGCGCCGTTGCCCCCTGCAGGCCCCGCTGACCATGCGCCAGCAGCTCCGTTAGCCACTCTTGCCTCGGCCGTGCCTCCAGCTGGGCCAAGGCTGAGCACAGGGACTGCAGCTGGGGCATACGCAGAGGGGCTGGGCGGAGGGGAGCGTCCCAGGGGCTCCCTGGCCCTCCTCTCAGACCCCCCGCTGCCTGGCTGCCGCCCTGGCTGCCGCCACCTGCCCTTGCTTTGGGACCGCTGCTGCCGCTGCTGGGCCCACTTGGGCGTCTAGTCCCTAAGCCCTGATTCAAGGAGGCCTGCTGGCTGGGTGACTGGGTCGAGCGAGGCTCGGTGCCCCTCCCCTTGCCCAACCTGGCCCCCAGCCCTGGGCGCCGGGCTACTGCTGCTTCCATGTCAAACTCCCCGCCTTCTCCACCCACCAGCAACTGCTGGCAGCGGGAATAGAACCCCTCCAACCAGGCCTCTTTAGGCTGGGCTCCCAATTGAGCTACAGCACTCGCCAGCCTGACCAGCTGCATGAGGCTGAAGCTGCGCAGCCTATCCTGCGTCCCGTCTATAAGGACCTCAGCAACCCAGCTGGGCTCAGGCTTCTGCCCCAGCCCCGCCAGCCCTGCTGCCAGGTTTGCCACCTCAGCCGGGGTGCAGGAGCCCAGTCGCAACGCCACCCTCGTGCACAGCGCTTGCAGGAAGCCCGGGCTGGGGCTGTGACCCAAGCAGCCGAGTGCAAACACCACGGTGCTGAGTTGGTGACCACCCAGTCTCTGCATGTGACGCTGCACACCCGCCTCTGCTGCTGCCAGCCAAGCCGGGCCTGGCTGCTGCTGCAGCATGGCAGCAGCCCACAGCGTGTTGACCAGGGCCTTGCAGGACATGGAGGGCAGGGCCTGGGCAGCCGCCGCCAGCAGAGGCTGCACCACAGCTGGCTGTGAGATGCCCAGCTTGGCGAAGCTGGAAAGGCTGGTGCTCAGGGTGGCTGGGCTGAGCTTGTGAGCGGCTGCCAGGCGGGCGGTGATGCGAGCAGCTTGCACCACCACTGCTGCCAGCTGCCGTAGGGCCTGATCTGGTGCTGCGGCTGCCGCTACTGCAGCAGCTGCCTGCATGGCGGGGAAGAACGGGGGAACAGGCGACGAGGGCGGCCCTGACCCCAGACCCCGCTGCGCTGACCGCTGATGTTGTGGCTGCTGCTGCTGCTGCTGGTCATGTCCGACAGGGCGAGGCATGGCCGCAGACGCAGTGACGGCAGCGGGCGGCTGGGCTGGTGCACCGGCACCACACCTAGCGGAGGACAGGGCAGCGGGCGGGGGGCCTGGGGAGGCCCTGCCTGGGGAAGGGCCGGCCAAGCCCTGCCTGACCTGCCTGCCAGCCTCCGCCCAAGCGCTGCCGTCCAGGTCGTCTGCCATGCCCCAGTCAGGCTGCAAGGCAGCGCCGCTGTCCCAGGTGGCTGAGGCAGGTGGGGGAGGCAGCCAGGCTGGAGGCTGGGAGCTGCCTAGTCCTAACCCTGGCCCCAGCCCTGACCCCAGCCCTGGCCCCAGCCCTGACCCCGGCCCTGGCCCCAGCCCTGACCCCAGGGTCATGGTGTTGGTGGCGGCCCTGCTGCTGACCATCTGAGCCCATGACCCAGGCATGGGTGCGGCCATCAGGGGCTGCTGACTGGGGCTTGGGGGCGGCAGGGGAGGGGCCAGGGGCAAGGTAAGGCCTCCCTGCTGGCCCCCGCCTGCGAGTACTCCGCCACCCAGCCGGGGCAATGTCCGGGGCTCCCTCCACAGCCCACCACCTGGGAGCAGAGCTGGAGGGGGCACCAGCTCCTGCCCTTGCTGCCGACCTGGCCCTGGCCCCTGGCCTGGGAGCAGCCCTTGGATCTGCGTCAGCCCCTCAACCCCATCAGGGCCCTGGCCCAGCCCAGCCAGGGGCCGATGGTGGGTATAGCCGGGCGGCGCCCCAGGCTGAGTCACCAGGCCAGGGCTGGGGGGTCGTGGAGGCTGCTCACTGGCTGGAGGCAAAGGCGGGGGGGTCCCTGACGGCCTGGTAGTGCTTGGCTCAGGGCCAAGCAGGGCATCTGGGGTGGGGGTGGGGGCTGGAGCTGGGGCAGGGGGTGGGTCACAATGCAGGTCGGCAACCCCCCACAGCTCTGGCGGCAAAGACGCTAGGGCACAGGCCTTCAGCAGGAGAGCACTGACCTGGGCTGACCCCAGCCGCGCTTTGTACTGCCGCACACACAGCTGCAGGGGCAGCAGGCTGGTGGCCTGCTTGAGCCACTCAGTCAGGGTTCTGTCTGACGGCTGGGGTGTGCGCTGCTGCGGTGGTGGCTGGGCATGCTGTGGATGAGTCTGGACAGCTGGCAATGGTGCCTGTGCCCTTCCCGATGCCCGTGCTGCTGCCCGTGCTGCTGCTTTGGCAGTAGCAGCGGCAGCCTGGGGAGAGGGTGGTTGCCAAGCTTGCTGTGCAGCAGCTGCAAGCCCATCAGCAGGCACTGAGGTGTGCAGCCTGTCTGACTGAGGTGGTACGCTTGAGGTAGGCGGGGGTTGAACCCTAGACCTCCCGCCGCGGGTAGGCTGCCGGAATCTGGGATGAGACGCTGCAGGGTGTAGGGACCTGGAATGTCTGCTTGCAGCAGCGGCTGCTGTACTATGTGACTGTTGCGGGCGAGACACACTTCTACCGCCTCGACTCCCACCCTCCCGTGCCTTTGCTGGCTGGCCCCACCCCCCTGCCTGCTGCCCTGGCTGCCCCAATTGCAGCCTGGCCTGCCCCACGGCGCTGTGCACCACCCCCTGCTGCTGGCTAGGGCTCAGCACATCAGGAGGCACAGGGGGAGGAGGGGGAGGAGGGCTGGCCGGGAGCCCCTGCTGAGTTGCGTTTTGTTGAAACCTCCGCCGAGTCCTGACAGTTGAGCGAGACGGAGGCTGGGCTGATGGTCTGAGAGCTTGTGGTGCTGAGAGCACTGGGCTGCTGGGTGCCTGCTTGAGCTGAGGCGGGGGATGTAGTACAATGGGCTCCACTGGCCCACTCTGCGCACTGGACAGCTGCAGGGCAGCAGGGGCAGCGCATGCATTGGCATGGCGCGAGCATCTCATTCCATGATGCAAGCGGTAGAGGGATGAAATGACGCACTGTGAAGCCACTAAGAACAACAGCTAAAGCTTGTGGACAGCATCAGCAGATGCAGCAGGTGGCAGAGGCCAGGTAAGAGCCTGTGCCCCCGGCTTGTCACTGTCATCCACCTGCATCCTTGAACTCCATGCCCTACTACCGCCGATGCGTGCGGTGCGTGTGCGACGCCGATGAGCGGTGCTAGATGGGCATGATAGTGCTGGGGACGATGGCCGTCTGCGGGCACCCGCGTTGCATTCATGAGAACTCAACATCATCCGCAAGCTAGGGCTCGGGGCTGAACAGCGAGCAGCCCCTAGTGGTCATAACCACCAGCTGTGCCATCCTGATTCTCTCGAGTCACTCTTTTTGAGCAAAAACTAACAGCCCTGTTTACAATATGTTGATTTGTGGCCGACGTCTTACGGTACACTTTTACGAGGTACTTACTCGTGGTACACCTCTATAACATACAAGGCACCTTTACTCATCCTACTAGCTATTTGCCATCCAAACCTGCACTCCACGGCTGAAGGACACTTCCTACGATGCTACCACGCATTGGCGAACGACTACTGTACTACGCATGACGATCGAGCTCTCTCCGGCAACGCCTGGCCGCCCGTTTCACCAACGCTGTTCTCCCCGGGTGACCGCTGCCCGGGAAGCGCGGCCGAGCGAGGCCGCGCGGGCCGTTCAGGAAGGCGGATGCCGAGCCCACGAGCCACAGTCGGCTCAGGTGAGCGCCCACCTCCACCGGCGCCGGAGGATGTGGCGGATGCCGCAGAACCCTGAGCGCCCGCACTGACTCCAGCACCGACACCAGGCAGTGCTACAGCAGGTGCTAGGGCACGAGCTTCTGGTGGTTGTGCTGGCTGGCTGGCTGGCTGGGGTGGCTGGGGGGAGGGATGTATGCTGGGCTGGGCGGCTGGGCGGCTGGGCGGATGTATGCTGTGGGGAGGGGCCCAGGAGGGATCAGGTACAGGGCCCAGGCCTAGCAGTTGCTGCATGAGATGTCTGCCGGCCACTGCTGCCAACGCGTCAACTCCCAGCAAACCCTGCGGGCAAGCCAAGCAGTGGCAAGCAACTCCCCGCCACAGACACAAGCCAGGATTAGCATTGCTTGGTTAACCCTGCCCTGCACCATGTGCCTACCACCACCACCTCCCAATCTCTACATCCTATCCCAGCCCCGCCATCCCCCATCCCATCCCATCCCATCCCATCCCATCCCATCCCATCCCATCCCATCCCATCCCATCCCATCCCATCCCATCCCATCCCATCCCATCCCATCCCATCCCATCCCATCCCATCCCATCCCATCCCATCCCATCCCATCCCATCCCATCCCATCCCATCCCATCCCATCCCATCCCATCCCATCCCATCCCATCCCATCCCATCCCATCCCATCCCATCCCATCCCATCCCATCCCATCCCATCCCATCCCATCCCATCCCATCCCATCCCATCCCATCCCATCCCATCCCATCCCATCCCATCCCATCCCATCCCATCCCATCCCATCCCATCCCATCCCATCCCATCCCATCCCATCCCATCCCATCCCATCCCATCCCATCCCATCCCATCCCATCCCATCCCATCCCATCCCATCCCATCCCATCCCATCCCATCCCATCCCATCCCATCCCATCCCATCCCATCCCATCCCATCCCATCCCATCCCATCCCATCCCATCCCATCCCATCCCATCCCATCCCATCCCATCCCATCCCATCCCATCCCATCCCATCCCATCCCATCCCATCCCATCCCATCCCATCCCATCCCATCCCATCCCATCCCATCCCATCCCATCCCATCCCATCCCATCCCATCCCATCCCATCCCATCCCATCCCATCCCATCCCATCCCATCCCATCCCATCCCATCCCATCCCATCCCATCCCATCCCATCCCATCCCATCCCATCCCATCCCATCCCATCCCATCCCATCCCATCCCATCCCATCCCATCCCATCCCATCCCATCCCATCCCATCCCATCCCATCCCATCCCATCCCATCCCATCCCATCCCATCCCATCCCATCCCATCCCATCCCATCCCATCCCATCCCATCCCATCCCATCCCATCCCATCCCATCCCATCCCATCCCATCCCATCCCATCCCATCCCATCCCATCCCATCCCATCCCATCCCATCCCATCCCATCCCATCCCATCCCATCCCATCCCATCCCATCCCATCCCATCCCATCCCATCCCATCCCATCCCATCCCATCCCATCCCATCCCATCCCATCCCAGTGGAAGCATGGTATGTCTTCGTAGCAAACTCACCCTCTGCTGTCATTGCCTGACAGCACGCAGCCACCCAGCCACCACCCAGGTGACCACCTACCGTGCCAAGCAACTCCTCCTCTTCTCTCCCTTCCTCCTGCTCCTCCCGCTCCTCCTGCTCTGCCGCCTCCTCCTCCTCACCCCCTAGCATGCTGACAGAGCCAGCACTACTGCCTCGCCTCCCCTGCCGACCAAAACTGACCTCCATCCCGGCTGGCCTCTGCTGCCCCCCTGGCCCCCCTGCTGCTGCTGCTGCTGCTGCTGCTGCTGTGGTGGGGCCCCCCTGCCTCCTCCCTGTCCTGGGCTGGGTCTGGTTGCCCCCCCCACCCCTGCTGCCCTCAGGTGGGGTAGGGGGGGCAAAGGGGTTGGGGAAAGTGCGGGGGGGCCAGCGCCGCAAAGGGGGGGGCTGGATGGGTGGGGCAGCTGGGGGAGAAGGCTGGGGGAGGAATGGGAGGGAAGGGGGGGGCAGGGGGGCAGCTTGGGGTGCGGTGGGCTGCCAGATATGCAGCAGAGGGGAGGAGGCAGAGCAAGTGGCAAGAGTGCAGTCCCAAGGGTGGGCCTGCAGGCAGAGGAGGTCAGGCAGACGCCTTGGGCCAGAGGGGGTGTCAAGGCAGTGGGGCAGGGGCAGGCGGAGGGGCAGGGGCAGGGGCAGGGGCAGGGGCAGGGGCAGGCAGGCAGCCAGGCAGGCAGCTAACCGGTCATGCCACTAGTGGGTCAGACAGGCAGGCGGCTGTTCTGCCAGGCAGCCAGTGGGTTAAGCAGCCATGCTATGCGGTAGCTGACCCGTCATGCGGCCAGGCACCAAGGCAGGAGTTTACTTGGCCAGCAAGGTGTCCGAGCTGCAAGGTGGTGAGCTGCGCAGGCTATGCGGCAGCAGCAGGTGCAAGCAGGCAGGGCACAGCATGACAGGGCGCCACCCCCCCCCTGCCCACCTCCCCTGCTCCAGCTGCTGCCCGCTGCTCCACCAACTGGTGGGGGGAGGGGCCAGTTGCCAGGTCGCTGCTGCCTCTCCACTGCCCAGCCCCTCTTATCTCATGCAACCCTGGCCCAACTCCATATGCCCCTCATGAGCCGTGTGCACCCTTCCATGCGCATGCTGTCCAGTGGAGCGTGTGGAGCGTGTCACCAGATCGCATGCCCTGTCAGTTGCTGGCTATGTGAAACACCCCCCACGCCCCCCCCACCCCTGCATCACACCCCCGCCACCATCTCGCCCACTGGCCAGCGGCCCTCCCCCAAACCTGCTCTTGCCTGGTGCTCCGCCCGCTGGCCCATGAAGCCCTGGCCCAATCCCATTCGCCCCTGATGAGGCGTGTGCCATTCCATGCTCGTGCTGTCAGTTGCTGGCTATGTGACCCCCACCCCCTACACCCCCCCCACCCTTGCCTCACCCCCCTGCCTCACAGCCTGCCTCACCCCCCGCCCCTGTACCTGCACACAGACCATGGCCTGCCCTGTCTCCACCTCTGTCACCACAGAGCTTGGCGCAGGGGGGGTGGGGCCCAGGGCAGCCAGGGGGCGGCCGGACAGCGCCTCCCACAGGTTGAGAGTGCCGTCGTCTGAGCCACACACCACACAGCCCCTCACACCCCCTAACCACACTGCCTGCGGGGGGGGGCAAGGGGAGGGGGGGAGGCGGGGGAGGGCTGGGGGCAGGGGCAGGGGCAGGGGCAGGGGCAGGGGCAGGGGCAGGGGCAGGGGCAGGGGCAGGGGCAGGGGCAGGGGCAGGGGCAGGGGCAGGGGCAGGGGCAGGGGCAGGGGCAGGGGCAGGGGCAGGGGCAGCAGCTAGGCACTGGAGGAACCCCTAGCCTAGACAGCCCTCACAGCCCCCACAGCCCTCACAGCCCTGACAGCCCCAGAGCCAGGTCCAGCCCACCTGCTGAGCGCCACGCCTGGACCCCGCTCCGCCATAGCGCTGCAGGTAGCCTGGGTCATGGTCGCCCCCTGCACCCCCCTCTGCCTCCACCCTCCCCCTCTCCCCCTCCTGCACCCCAACCCACCCTACGCGTGAAGGCCCAGCCCTGCTGCCTGCTCCTCCTCCATCCCCCTCCCCTCCCTCCCCCTCCCCTTCCCTAACCCCTTGCCCTTGCCCCCGTCCACCACGCGACAACCCCTGCCCCACATGGCCCCACAACAGCCAGCCACGGCTGGCAGCTGCCGCCCCCCCCCCCTCCCCCTGCCTCCCCACCCAGCTGCCCCCCTGCTGCCCTAGGCTGTGCCTGAGTCGCCCCCCCTGCTGCTCCCCCCCCCAGCCCTGCTGCCCCCCCCTGGCTGCCAAGTGACACAGGCAAGGGGCGGGGCCGCTGGCCTGGCCTGACACCCGCCCCCAGCGCCCCGCCCCCCTGCTCTCCACTGCTGCTGCTGGCCGCTAGGATCAGGCTGTCGGCAGGCCACCTGCTGCTGCTGCCCACCCCCCGCTGCCGGCCCTGCAGCGCAGGGAGGGGGTCTGCCTCAGCACTGCCCTCTGCTGCTGCTGGTGGGGCTGCCCCCCGACCCAGCATGCGCCCCCCACTGGCTGCCCCTGCCGCCGACTGACCCAGGGCCTCAGCAGCCACACTTGCTGCCACCTCCCCCAGCCTCTCCCCCTGACCCTGACACTCACCCACCCCTGGGGCAGGGGCCTCCTCCGCCCTGGGCGTGGGGCTATGACTGGCTCCCCTGCTGCTGCTGTGGCTGCTGCCATCACGCCCCCGTTTAGTGCCGCGGGGGGGTGGGCAGGCGGCCGCTGCCGCAGCTGCCTGCCTGCCCCTAGCGCTGCGCTGCCTCTGGCTGTCCTCCCCCAGTCCTGAGGCAGGCTGGCTGGAGGGCGCTGCAGCTGGTGCTGTGGCAGAGGTGTGGGGGGGTAGGGGGGTAAGGGGGGGCCCGGGGAGGAGGCCAGGGCCAGCGGGGGGGTCCACGGGCGGGGCAGGGGGGGCCATGCGTGAGGGGGGGGGGCTGGGGTGCCCTGGGGGGGGGGAGGGGGGGAGGCCACCGCCACGCCCCCACCTCAAGCCCAGCCCACACCGGCTGGACCTCGCTTCTCCTGCCCCTGCCCCTGCACCTAGCCCTGCCCTCGACCTGGACGGCAAGGACTCTAGCGGGGAGCTGCTCTGGGCCCCTGACCCCCTGGCCCCTGCCGCAGCTACACCCAAACCTGACCCTGCCCCCCTTGCCTCCACCCCTCTTGCCCCAGCCGCCGCTGCAGCCACCCCTGACCCTGACCCCCCCGCAGCCCCTGCCCCTTGGCACGATGATAGTCTGCTTGTGGCCAGGGCCCTCCCTCCCCCTCCCCCTGGCTGTGCCCCTACCCCCAAGCTGCCCTGCCGCCCCTGCACCGCCTGCCCCTGCCCCCCCACCCCTCCCCTGTCCTCCCCCAGCCCCTGGCGCACGCCTCCCTCGCGCCTACCCTGACCCCGGGTCATCAGATCCCAGTGGCTGAGCCAGGGGGGGGTCAGGGCCGGGGGGGAGAGGAGAGGGGGGGAGGGCTGGGTCAGGCGGTGCAGTGCATCTGGACTGAGGCTGTGGTGGCGCACACTGCAGGGGGGCAGACATGGGCGGCTGGGCGGTGGCAGGGGGGCATGTGTGAGGGAGAGAAGGGGGGTTGAGGGGCGGCATGGGGCTGGGCAGGCAGGTGGGCAGGCGGGCGGGCGGGCGGGCGGGCGGGCGGGCGGGCGGGCGGGCAGGCAGGCAGGCAGGCAGGCAGGCAGGCAGGCAGGCAGGCAGGCAGGCAGGCAGGCAGGCAGGCAGGCAGGCAGGCAGGCAGGCAGGCAGGCAGGCAGGCAGGCAGGCAGGCAGGCAGGCAGGCAGGCAGGCAGGCAGGCAGGCAGGCAGGCAGGCAGGCAGGCAGGCAGGCAGGCAGGCAGGCAGGCAGGCAGGCAGGCAGGCAGGCAGGCAGGCAGGCAGGCAGGCAGGCAGGCAGGCAGGCAGGCAGGCAGGCAGGCAGGCAGGCAGGCAGGCAGGCAGGCAGGCAGGCAGGCAGGCAGGCAGGCAGGCAGGCAGGCAGGCAGGCAGGCAGGCAGGCAGGCAGGCAGGCAGGCAGGCAGGTGCACGCCAGTACCTGAAAGCGTACACATCATCGTGGCAGTAGGTGGCGAGCAGCTGGTGCCCAGTGTGAGAGAATGTGACGCCAGAGACCTGGGAGATGAGAGGCAGGCAGAGGTCAGAGTGGCTTGCTGCACGGCCAACCCAAGCATGGACTGTGGAAGAGGCTGAACACGGCCTGCCGGGTGGCAGCAGGGTCAGGTTGACTCACTGCTCGGCCAAGCCAGGCATGGACTGTGGAAGAGGCTGAACAGTGAGTGGCAGCAGGCAGGGCGGCCGCAGGTCAAGCAAGGTGCCCAGTGAGCTGGAGCTGACCCAGGTCGAGGGGAGGCCATCAGGGAGGACACGGGCTGGCCTGCCTTGCCCGGGCCCATCCAGCCTGGTCTTGCCTGGTGGGGTCCAGGCCCTGGCCAGGCCCGCCCGGCCCCCCAGCCGCCCCCATGGGCCAGGTGGCGCGGCAGCAGGCAGGAGGTCCAGCCGGGGCTGAGGCCGGCTGTCCTGGCAGCTAGTGGGCCGGGCACCATGCGCATGTCGTACAGCCGCACTGCAGTCAGGGGGGGGCAGGGGCCAGGGGCTGGGCGGGCGGGGAGCATGGGCAGAGGGGAAAGGGGGGCGAGATGGCAGGGGGGAGGGGTGAAGGGGAGGGGAGAGAGGCAGGAAGGGGGGCCCCTACCCTGTCTTATTGGACACAGTCATGGAGGTATGAACTGTGTGCGCGAACTTAGTGTCAAAGCCAGTTTGCCAGTTTCAGCCTGTTTACGGGCGTGTGCCACTATCTACCCTCGCCCCTGCTGGACCATCCAGCCTGCTGCTGCGCAACTTCCTCCCCCATCCACCCTCCCACTCTCCCAGCCTACCTGCTGCACCTGCTGCACCTGTACACCTGTACACCTGTATACAAGGGCTGTGGTGCCGGCCTGCCTTGCCTAACCCGTCCCCGGGGCCACCCGGCTTGGCTTGGTTGGCCCATTCCCCCTGCCCCCTGCCCTCTCTGCCTGCTCTTCCCCTGGCCCTGCCCCCTGCCCCTGCCCTCACCGCAGCTTGCTCCCAGCCCCCCTGCAGCACCTGTATACCGCAGTGCCACAGCCAGCCTGCCTGCCTGCCTACTAGGGCCTGCCTGCCTTGCCTACCCCGCCCCAGCTGGGTTGACCTGCTGCTGGCCCTGTATGAGTCACCTAGGGCATCGCTGCTGCCGGTGGCAAAGATGTGTGGCTGCAGGGGGTCCACAGCCAGGCTGTTCACGGCGATGCGGGCGGCACTGTGCTGGCCAGCGCCTGGGCCCAGGACGGCTGCAGGCCTCTCAGCACGCTGCTCAACTGCAGTGGGGGCAGCAGCAGCAGCAGCAGCAGCAGCAGCAGCAGCAGCAGCAGCAGCAGCAGCAGCAGCAGCAGCAGCAGCAGCAGCAGCAGCAGCAGCAGCAGCAGCAGCAGCAGCAGCAGCAGCAGCAGCAGCAGCAGCAGCAGCAGCAGCAGCAGCAGCAGCAGCAGCAGCAGCAGCAGCAGCAGCAGCAGCAGCAGCAGCAGCAGCAGCAGCAGCAGCAGCAGCAGCAGCAGCAGCAGCAGCAGCAGCAGCAGCAGCAGCAGCAGCAGCAGCAGCAGCAGCAGCAGCAGCAGCAGCAGCAGCAGCAGCAGCAGCAGCAGCAGCAGCAGCAGCAGCAGCAGCAGCAGCAGCAGCAGCAGCAGCAGCAGCAGCAGCAGCAGCAGCAGCAGCAGCAGCAGCAGCAGCAGCAGCAGCAGCAGCAGCAGCAGCAGCAGCAGCAGCAGCAGCAGCAGCAGCAGCAGCAGCAGCAGCAGCAGCAGCAGCAGCAGCAGCAGCAGCAGCAGCAGCAGCAGCAGCAGCAGCAGCAGCAGCAGCAGCAGCAGCAGCAGCAGCAGCAGCAGCAGCAGCAGCAGCAGCAGCAGCAGCAGCAGCAGCAGCAGCAGCAGCAGCAGCAGCAGCAGCAGCAGCAGCAGCAGCAGCAGCAGCAGCAGCAGCAGCAGCAGCAGCAGCAGCAGCAGCAGCAGCAGCAGCAGCAGCAGCAGCAGCAGCAGCAGCAGCAGCAGCAGCAGCAGCAGCAGCAGCAGCAGCAGCAGCAGCAGCAGCAGCAGCAGCAGCAGCAGCAGCAGCAGCAGCAGCAGCAGCAGCAGCAGCAGCAGCAGCAGCAGCAGCAGCAGCAGCAGCAGCAGCAGCAGCAGCAGCAGCAGCAGCAGCAGCAGCAGCAGCAGCAGCAGCAGCAGCAGCAGCAGCAGCAGCAGCAGCAGCAGCAGCAGCAGCAGCAGCAGCAGCAGCAGCAGCAGCAGCAGCAGCAGCAGCAGCAGCAGCAGCAGCAGCAGCAGCAGCAGCAGCAGCAGCAGCAGCAGCAGCAGCAGCAGCAGCAGCAGCAGCAGCAGCAGCAGCAGCAGCAGCAGCAGCAGCAGCAGCAGCAGCAGCAGCAGCAGCAGCAGCAGCAGCAGCAGCAGCAGCAGCAGCAGCAGCAGCAGCAGCAGCAGCAGCAGCAGCAGCAGCAGCAGCAGCAGCAGCAGCAGCAGCAGCAGCAGCAGCAGCAGCAGCAGCAGCAGCAGCAGCAGCAGCAGCAGCAGCAGCAGCAGCAGCAGCAGCAGCAGCAGCAGCAGCAGCAGCAGCAGCAGCAGCAGCAGCAGCAGCAGCAGCAGCAGCAGCAGCAGCAGCAGCAGCAGCAGCAGCAGCAGCAGCAGCAGCAGCAGCAGCAGCAGCAGCAGCAGCAGCAGCAGCAGCAGCAGCAGCAGCAGCAGCAGCAGCAGCAGCAGCAGCAGCAGCAGCAGCAGCAGCAGCAGCAGCAGCAGCAGCAGCAGCAGCAGCAGCAGCAGCAGCAGCAGCAGCAGCAGCAGCAGCAGCAGCAGCAGCAGCAGCAGCAGCAGCAGCAGCAGCAGCAGCAGCAGCAGCAGCAGCAGCAGCAGCAGCAGCAGCAGCAGCAGCAGCAGCAGCAGCAGCAGCAGCAGCAGCAGCAGCAGCAGCAGCAGCAGCAGCAGCAGCAGCAGCAGCAGCAGCAGCAGCAGCAGCAGCAGCAGCAGCAGCAGCAGCAGCAGCAGCAGCAGCAGCAGCAGCAGCAGCAGCAGCAGCAGCAGCAGCAGCAGCAGCAGCAGCAGCGGTGGCGACGGCGACGGCGGCAGCGGCGGCGGTGGCGGCAGCAGCAGCAGCAGCGGTGGTGGTGGTGGCAGGGAGTGGCAGACCAGGGTTTGTTGGTGTACCAGCAGCAGTTGAAGGGCATGGTGCTGTATCACTTGCTTAGCCCATGGCATCTAGATCACATGACCACTGCTTCGACCATGGCAAAGGCTGCCCACCGCAGCGTTAGTTTCATTGTGGGCGCAGTCCGGCTGCCTTGGCCCATGACTGCCTCTGCTGTTGCTGCTGCTGCTGCCGCCCCTCTCAAGCCCACTCCTGGCAGCATGGCCAGCTAACATTCAACCCTGATCAGCCACCCCCCTCAGCCCCGTGACGCCATGTCACGCACTAGCACTCCTGACCCATGACCTCCTCCACTCCCAACCCACCCACCCACCCACCCACCCAGCCCCGCCCGCCCCCACCCACCAACCTAGCAGGCTGCGTGCATTGTACTCGTTCTCCTCCTCCTGTTGTCGCCCTTCCTCGCCCCGCCGCCCGCCTGTTCGGCTCGGCCCCTTCTCGCGCAAGTCACAACGCCGGATGCGGCCGTCATCCGCTGCTGACAATACCACGTCTGCGTCATCACCCAGGCCTAGCCTAGCAGCCTGAGTAGAGTTTGAGTGTAGCCTGACCCTGACCCTGACCCTAACCCTGACCCTGGCCCTGACCCTGGCCCTGACCCTGACCCTGGCCCTGGCCCTGACCCTGGCCCTGGCCCTGACCCTGACCCCGCCCCCGACCCTGGCCCTGACCCTACAGCTGCATCCCAGGTCCAGCCCGACAGCTTCAACTCTAAGTCCAGCCAAGCAGACTGAGTACACAGTGAGTGCCTAGCTCTGCTGTACGGCCTGTACAGACGCAGCCCCAGGGAGGGTAATAGCAGGCAGCAGGCGGCAGGCGGCCCACAGCTCGCAACTCCAGCTGCGGTCTCTACCTCCCTCCACCTACCACCCTACCAGCTCCAGCCAACAACACACGGCAGCTCACAGCAGCACCAGCAGCATTGGCAAGACCAGCAGACCCACGCCTGCGCCCCTCTCCGCCAGGGCTAGGGTTAGGGTTAGCTTCAGGCCCTACCCACTCTCAGCCAGAGACATCGCCGCCCCTGAACCCCGTTGGCTGTACACAACTGGTGGTAGCCCCTGCCGCGCCCCAGGCAGCTGCTCCTCCCTTACTGCAAGCCAGTGAAACCCAGCATAGTCTTCTTCTTCGTCGTCGTCATCTTCTTGCTGCACACTGCTGCCCTGCCCTCTACCCACCTGCCCAGCGTGCCAATCTAGGTGCCACATGCTTCAGGACGGCTAGCCCATGTCAGCTCCATCAGGCTGCTGCTGGACCTAGCCTCAGCCCTAAGCGGTGCCGGGGCCCATCAGGTCACCAGCCCCAGCCCCAGCTCACCCTTGCTGGTAGCCGCCACGGCCCGCACCGCCCCGCGGTGGGCGCCAAAGCTCTTCATCGCGCACCGCTCCAGGTCCGTCACCCTCACCTGACAGGGGCGAGGGGGGCAGCAGCAGGGGGAGGGGGACAGCAGCAGGGCAGGGGGGCAGCAGCAGGGCAGGGGGGCAGCATCAGGGCGCGGGAACGCCAGCAGGGCAGCAGCACACCAGTAGGGGTAGGGGGCTGGAAGGTCAGCAGGGGCACCCACAGGCAGTGGCATGGACTACCAATGACCCTTGGCAATGCGTCCTGCAAGTCTGCTTGGACCATCCTGTTGGCGACATTTGCCCAGCTCCATGCAATGATGTCACAGCATGGAGCAGATCGGGCCCATGCTGTTGTGGGTGTACCATACCTGGCGGTCAGCGCCTCCGCTGACAAGGCGGCTGCCGTTGCAGCCGGGCAGGAACTGAACGCAGGTGATGCGCAGCATGTGGCCCTGCCAGCAGCAGCGGCAGCTGGGGAATGCATTGGTGGGGCGAGGTGGGAGGAACTGGTGTCTATGCTTGTGGCACTGCTAGCTTGCTACTGTTGCTGCTGCTGCTGCAAGAGCACGCACAGAGTCGAAGGATTGCACGGTTCGGCCCCTGCTGACGTCCCACAGCTTGATGATTGTGTCCTGTCCAGCTGACACGAGGTACTGCCCTGAAGGACTCCTGTGGTAAGGGTGGTTAGCTACACTGGTGAAAAGATATCTTCCGTGCAAGCTGATGGAGCCTGCGCACCAGCTGCAGGCAGAGCACGCCGCAATGTGGCCGTGCAGCTCTTGTGTCACATGCAGGCGCCTGGCCAGGGATGCATCTCCAGCTGCCCCAGGCATGCGGGTGTGAAGCATGCTTCTCTTGTTGCTTTAGGTCTATGCCTGCAGCTTGCTTGTGAGCTTGCTTGCGACTGGGTGGTTTCGATGTGCTTGTTATGCAGTATGCAGGTGTTCCGGACTTGCTAACGACGTGAAGCACCGTGAGTGCCTATATGTTTCCTGTAGTTCGTCGACGTGCGTCTCTCCTCCACTGACGCACATCCCTGTTCGCCCTACGTCCTACGATCTACGCCCTACGCCCTAGTGTTTGAGGCAATCAGTTTCTTTCGTTTTGTGGCGCGTACAAGCAGCGGCCTTGCGGCGCTGCAAACTCCTCTGCAGCAAAGAGGCTGTAGAATAGCCTCTCGCTATGAACGAGAACGGAAAGACGGCGTATGACATCCTTGGGCTTGTTACCGGGCCCGAAGCGACTGAGGCCGAGATAAAGAAGGTGGGTGCTATCAGGCATAGGAAACCCAAGTGCTTGGCCTTGTTACAACGTCTTCAGAATGTACAGCGAGTTTAGGCAGGTGGACGACGCTGCGGGGTGTGCAGGCCTACCGTACGCTAGCACTGAAGCTACACCCTGACAAGAACAAAGGAAATCCAAATGCGGCAACCGAGTTTGCTCAGTTGGAGCAGGCATACCGTGTCCTCACAGACCTGCAAGCCAGAGGGGCTCTGGATGACCTCTTACGGTAAGCCAACCAATTACAAGACTAGGCAGCAGCCCCTTGTGCTTTCTCTAGGTTTCTTTCAACTCATGGAGACAACCGCCATGAGGCAACAGTCTATAGACCATGCCTTCCTGCTTGCTTAAAGGTAGGTCCCCCTCATACCCGCTCTTGTTTGCCTGGCTTCAGGGCCAAGATGCAGCGCCAGGCGCGCAGGAGCAGTGAGAATGACCTGAAACGCAAGATGCGGGATGAGCTGGAGCAAAGGGAGAAGCAGGTGTGGCGATGAGCACAACACAGGGAATACGCAGTGGAGCACAGCTACAGTGCCAAACACCAGCATATGGTTGGACTGGTTGGCTGCAGCTGCCATGAGAGCTGTGCGCCAGCCTACTGCAACGCCAGCCACTTCTGCCATACCAGGCACCTTGGTATCTCTTCAATGTGCAAGCAGACCCTACAGCTCAGCGGCCATACTGCGCATTGCTACACCCCCCGTCCCACCCCTTGCTGTGCTGTGCTGTGCAGCAGACAATGGCTGGCATGTGGTGCTGATTCTATGCTCACCCTGCCACCCATACTGCCTGTCGCGCCGCTGGCTATGCTTGGCCAGTTGTGCTGGGAGCCCACGGCATAATCCTGCATGTCATCCTGCTGTGTGACCCGCTGATGTGGGGACAATGCTACGTGGTGTGTCCCACTGCAGTTTGCCAGCAGCAGGCAGGAGGAGCAAGCCGCCCGCAGCCGCTTGAATGAAGAGCTGGACCGGCTGCGGCGCACCATGGCAGCCGAGGCAGCTGAGCGGGCCGCTGCAGCTGCAGCTGCGCCCACAGCCTGCGGTGTCACCCCCACAGGCCCCAGCAGAGGAGGGGGAAGGGGAGACAGTGGCCTGGGGGGGCCAGTACCTTGCGCACAAGCTGGCATGGCACCGGGCTGTCAGGCCCAAGAGCCCCTGGCTGCGGCAATCAACTGCACTGTCAAGGTCAGCTGGGACGCTAGCAGCAGGTGGGCGGGTGCAAGAAGCCAGCAGCAGCAGGGGCCAGCAGCAGCAGGGAGGCAGCAGCAGCAGGGAGACAGCAGCAGCAGCAGGGAGACAGCAGCAGCAGCAGGGTGATAGCAGAAGGGGGCCAGTCGGCGGAGTGACTTGTGCACTGGAACAGCATGCCCTTTGCTGCCCTTGCTGTTGTGGCTGCAGGCAGTACACGGCTGATGAGCTGCGGCGCATCTTCTCAGCCCACGGCAGCGTGCAGGACGTGGTTGTGCGGGAGAGCAGGCGCAAAAACAGCAAATCATCAAACGTGGGTTTCCCAGCATCCCAGCAGAGGTCATGGCCCACCTCCTTCCTTGCCCTAGACCTTGGACCGCCTGCAATGCTGGCGGCACTGCCTCAGCGCAGTGCCCTACAAAGTGAGCTGAAACTCAGCTACATACGTACCACATGGGTTGCGGTGCAGTGCATGGGCATCATGGCCAGCTGGCTATGCCTGACCACTCACAAACAAGCTTCAACTTTATCATGGCTGAGCTGTGTCCAACTCCACCCCGCCATGATTCAGCCCACCCTCCTTTGCCCTACCAACATTAAGAACCAACATCACACTTTCAACCAACTAGTCACAAGTCACGCTCCCACTCAATTGCAGGAACCCAGCCATGTCAGCTATACTCCGCCACACCCTCCCAGCCCAGTCTGCTTCCCAGCTCCTGTCGCCCTTGTGTGCTGAGCTGTGCAACGCTGTGCTGCGTGTGGTGCAGCCCGGGCGTGTCAAGGCGTCTGCCCTCGTAGTGCTTGCCAGTCCTGAGGAGGTGGCACGAGCAGCCAGCTCCCTCTGTGGCGACCTTGCCGACCCCCTGCTGGTCCTACCCCTGGCCAAGGTGCGCTTGCCAGCATGCTTGCGTGGGCATGCAAGCTCTCACTGGTGCTGACAGCTGGTGCTAGGAGGGCTCTGGCCCAAACAGGCAGGGCGCTCCAACCCCCTGCCTGGCACTGTTGTAGCTCAATCGCTCATACTGTTATGTGGCCCTGCTGTGCTGGGTGTACAGCCTGCACCGAGCCTGTGTGTTTGGTGACGTCACGCAGGTGGCTCCAGAGGTCCGCGAGCCAGCCCCGCCTCTGGCCGCAGTGCCAGGCTCCACAGCAGCACCCGCCGTCGCCGCACCCGCTCCAGCACCCGCAGCTTACCCGGCGACCACCTTATTCCCGTTGAACCCGCCAACACCTGCGTTTCCCATGCAGCTATCAAGCAGCTCCCGAGAACAGCAACAGCCCGAGCCAACCACCGGGTCGCAGCAAGGGCAAGGGCAGGGGCACGACAGACATCGGCCCGCGGCGCCCTTGTTTCCCACGGCTCAAACTAACGCACCCGCTGTTGGCGCAGCGGCATTTCCATTCGCTGGTGGGACCGCGTCGTCCCCTGTCGCCGCCAATGGCAGTTTCAACAGCTTCCCTGGCATGCCACGAGGGCTAGCTGGGGTTGCGGCGGCGGGTAAGGAGTCCGCCATCCTTGAAAAGATGCGGCGAGCGGCAGAACGGGATCGGCTGCTACGTGAAGCAGCGGTGGCTGACGAGTGATGCTGCGAATGCTGCGAATGCTGCGTTGACCAACTGTGGTTTAACGCGAGTTTGCAATACCGGTGTGGATTGGGAAAATGCTGAGGATAGAAGCGAGAGGCAAGGGAGTGACGGAGTAGGTAGGAAAGGGCGTAGTTACGCGGGAAAAGGCCCGGCGTGGAACACAATACGAGCGATGATAAGGAGTTGAGTGAGGGGTTGGGGATTGGGGTTTGGGGACATAGACCACTGGCGCTGGCGATATCATCCACCAGCGCCTGGGCCTCTGGATACAGCTGGTCATAGGCTTGGCACTGATACACAACGAGCATATCGGACAAGTCAGTTGGAGGCCGGATACATGTACATGTGTGTACACATGTGTGTGACAATCATGAAATTCGTAGTGTATGTTCCTGCCTCGCGTCGCTATTGTTTATGGCGAGGAAGAAGAGACGAATCGGCGTGGGTGTGCCTAGAGCAGAAGGAAGGCTTCAGGAGAGGTCCGCGCTGCTCGCGTTAGGGACAATACATTTCATGGGCGGAAATGTAAACTTGCTCAGCTGATCGAGCATTTGCCGCAAGAGCTTTGGGATGCCTTCCTGGCCGACGCTGTGCAGCCACGAGTGAAGGCCTGCAGCCCAGAAGCCGGCCCCTCTGGCAGCAGCCTAGCAGAAGATTCCTCTGACAGCAGCCTAGCAGAAGACCCCTCTGACAGCAGCAGCAGCAACAAGCGGCCACCAGCTGACATAGGCAGCGGCCTGGCTTATGAGCGGGCGTTCCAGTTTGACCCAGCCACCCAGATGGGCATGGGGCTGGACCCTAGGGCCATCCAGGCAGTCAGCGCAGCTTCAGGGGTGTGGGATGAGGATGGCTGCCTGCAAAGATTATACTGCTGCCAGGAGCCAGGTGCAGCATGGCAGCGGCCTGATCTAGGCTCGCCGCATCACTCAGCGGTGGATGACAACGTCATCAGCACCTGGCAGCAGGCACCCCAGGAGGCACCTCCCTGGTAGCCATCCAGCGGCATGTGGCCGTCACCCTGGCCACTTGGGATGCAGTGTGGGGGGAGTACCTGCATCCCAAGTGGGCAGAGCAAAGGATGAGGCTGTACGGCGCGCAGGAGAAGGTCCTGGAGCGCTACTTCAAGAAGGTGGGAGTGCTAATGGTAGGGGGGGAGGGGCAGGGCCTTGGGCTGATGACTGCCCCACATGTGACCTGCTAGGTGCCCATGTCCCCAACTCTATCAAGGATGTCATGCACATTGTGTGCCTTGTGTGCCATGCAGTTGGAAGAGGAGGCAGCCATTGAGTCCCAGAAGCGGTGGGGGACACGCAAGCATCTGGTGATGTTCTTTGGCAACGCAGGCATTGGCACCCGGGGGGGGTGGGGGGCCAAGGCTGTGCTGCAGGCCTGCCTCAAGGTGGTGCAGGCCCAGCAGCAACAAGCCAACCGACAGGGTGAAAGGCACCAGGTTGCACCAGGCCACCCCTGGGGACGTTGGCAAATGGGTGGACAGGGACTGCAACGCAGCCCTGAACCTCCAACGGGCACAGGAGAGCAAATGGCGCCCACTGGAGCTGTGTAGGTGGCAACACTGAGGAGCGCCCCAGCCAAGGGCAAAGAGTATCCGGTCTAGGCTTCAAGAAGCTGCGAGACCAAGCCCCCAAGGCCCAAGCCCAGCAGCCTGTAGCACAATAGCATGTGTGCACTAGGCAATGCTTAAGCTGTTGCTTTCATCAGAGCATGTGTCTCATGCCAACATCTATCGCCCCACCCTCGCAAGGGGGTGGGGGTAGGAAACTAGGTATTGGTACCGGATGTTAGACACAGTTCGGACTACAGATAACACAGCCCCTACCCATTAGTAGGGGAGTAATGTGCTGTATTGCACCCAGCTGGAGCGCTTCTTCAAGAACGCATGGGCAGGGCATGGAGTGGCATGTCCTTCAACATACAGAAGCTTCGGGAACGAGTGTCACACATTGGCCATACGCGTGCAATGCCTTGTACACTTTACATGAAACGTTGGTCATGACCCACAACCCATGCACTCGTCTCCATGCTCCATGATCTAACAACTGATCTCTGAAGCTAAGCGGTGTGACCTGTTTGCCAAGCCATGCATCCCATCTATCCCAGGTGGGAAGCAGGTGCTCTGGATCACATCCAACAACATACCCACACATCTCGTTCCATCTCGGCCCAGCACCCTGTCAGGGAGCACAGCTATCGTCCACAGCAGGTTGGCTGCAGGTGGGGCACATGGGCAGGGCTAACCCCTTGCATCCTGGTTGTTTGCGGCTGCTTGTGTGGCATGCGTTCCTGGTGCTGGCCACCGAGCACGCGATCCGCTCTGATGGACGGTTCCGATGTATGGTAATGGCTGGTTGCATGGTGGTGAAACCCCAAGTTGCTGTGAAAACCGCAATTGTTGCAGTGTAGGCCCCACTTGCTCGGTCTAGGCTGCTGCAAGCTAGGCTATAGCAGCTCCAGGGCTGCAGTGTGAGTTTGGTACTTCCGTCACATGTTGTTGCGTGCGTGCTTGGTCCACAGCCAGCTGGGCAGCAGGGTAGCCATGGTGCGGTCGACCAGGAGTAGTCCAGCCTGCACTAGGCTGTTGCCCGAGTTGAACAGCTGCAGGGCACCACCAGCCATGACCACCAGCCAGGACACAGCGAGTAAGGGACAACTGCATTGCCATAAGGAAAGGGCCAACAGCCACCATGCCCTGTTGCCTACCATGCCCTGCCCCACAGGCCCCTGCCTGAGCAAGCGTTCCTGCCCCCTGCTCTGCCCACCTGCAGCTGCCAGCTGGGTGCCCAGGGGCGCCCCTCAGGGACGGGCAGTGGGATGCCGATGCCGTACATCAGGCCAAAGGCCCCGCCCAGGCCCCCTGTGTTGCCGATGCGCTGCACATGCCATGGGGAGCAGGGGTGGGGAGCAGTGTGGGAGGTCGGGATCATGCAGCCAGCCTGGGCACGTGCCCAGGGCCCATGCCTGGGGCCAATGCCTGGGGCCGATGCCCTGGGCGGATGCCCAAGATGTTTGCCAGGACCCCTAACCTGCCCTTTGCGATGGTAGCTGGATGAGGGGGATGACTAGAATGCTGTGATAGAATGATAGAATGCTGTGCTGGCCAGCAATGCCGGCAGAGTCCGGGGGCTGGCGCAGGGCAGCAGCTGGCAAGAGTGGCTCGCAGCCCCCCCTGTCGTCCCCATCCCTCTTCTCCCTTTGTGCTTGTCAATGACGGGGCTCTGTTCCTCCCCTGGCCCCCCCGGCTCACCCCACCCAGCAAGCTTCTCCCCACCTGCTGCCCCACCCGACGCACAGCCGCTCCCTGCATGCCAGCCCTCGACAGCCCAGGCCCCTGGCCTCCCAAGGACTCCTACCCCAGGCCCCTGCCTGCCTGTCAGCCGCCGGCACAGCTTTCCCCTGCCACCCTCTGGCACCCAAACCCGCTGCCACCTCCCTGCCCACGGCCCCTGCTCCCTACTGCTTACCCGGTCCATCACGTAGCCCATGGTGTGCCCCACCACCTTGCCCTGCTCGTTGAAGGTGAGGGAGGAGGTCTGCGGCGGCCCACGTACCCGCTGCAGCCAGCAGGCGCGGCACAGCTTGCTCAGTCACATGCCTGCCCCTGCAGTGCTACCTGAAACAGACAGGGCATTTGCCAGTGATGGCCCAGGAAGCAGCCGGAGTAGTAAGGAGAGTCCTGGCTGTAAGAGGAGGAACTTCAGTGCCATGCGGTGTTGGCTTAGGCCCCTACTTTTTTTGACGGAGGGATCTCAAATGGCAGCTTGCCCTTGAAGGGCCCCAGGTGCGTGCCCTCAGGCCTGCAGCCAGACCACCCCTGCACTACTTACCAGTGTTTTTTTTTCGTTTCGCCCGGATGCATGATCTATAGCTCAAAGTGACATGACATAGGTTCATACCCCTGATTTAATAGCGCGACCTTACTTCAAAACATCGCTCAGGTAGAAAATTCAACGAAAACTACGCTAAAATATGCAAAATCTCAGGGCAAATCGCAATTTTCATAGCGCAGTGCGAGGTAGTGAAGCTCGGATAGCGGCCATTTAATAGCGCAATATAACCCCTGACATGTCGCGATCGCTATATATAAGGCGAAAAAAAACACTGCTACTTACCCTGCAGCTCAGGCCCCCTGGCTGCTGCAGCTCACAGCGCTGCGTGTCTGAGCAGAGCCAGTGTAGCTTCAGCCTGTGTGTAAGTGCTGCATCCGCTCCTAACCAGCCTTGCTGCCAGCTGTGGCATCACACTGGGGTGAAGGGTGCTTGTTGGAGGCTGCTGACGAATGGTTGCTGCAGGCTGGTGGGGCCCAAAGCTGAAGATGCACAATCCTAGCCCCTGCTCTGCCCGGGGTGGATCAGCCGCAGACTGGTGTCAGGCAAGAAGCACAAGCAGGGCAACACCCAGCACAGCAAACAAAATGCGGTGTCAGGGTGCGACAAGGCTGCATTGCCTACTTAGGCCACTGCATACCTGGCACACAGCCCTTGCCCTCACGCTGCTCCCAATACTCCCTTGCAGCTGAAGGGACCAGGGGTGGGCTCGCCCCCCTGCTGCCCACCTACACTGTTCCACAGCTAGTGCCTATCCCAGCGACTTGGCATCTGGGCAGCCTGCCCAGCCTGCCCTGTGGCTGCCACCCAGCATGCAGCCCTGCCGGCCCTCCCCTGACTGCTCTCCCCTGACTGCTCTCCCCTGACTGCTCTCCCCTGCCACACAACACTTGCTCAACAAGGAGCAACATGCTTGCCGCTGCCGCCGCCGCTTCCAGGGCTGCCACTGCTGCTGGTGCTAGGCTTAGGGGGGCGCACCTCAGGCTGAACCAAACACGGTTTGGCTCAAACGGGTCGACACGGAAGTGATCTGCAAATATCAGCACGGCAACTGCAGGCAGGTCTGGTACCCGCAGGCAGGTCAGGCAGCTGCAGGCAAGCTCCTCATAAGCGATGATGTGCCCTTGCCTAGCTGCGGCAGCATTTCTGCCCTGTCTGCCTGAGCATACCAGCCCTGGCTCCGAAAGCGCAGCAGCAGCAGCACGAGGCTGCTACAGCACAGTGTGCACAATGTCTCAATGGCCTTGGCTTACATTGGTGCATGTTTGTCAGGCCAAACTGTCTAACCACCCCTCATGGGGTCAGGCAACAGCACATGGGGTAAGCACCCACAGCCTCAGGGACATTGAGGCACACAGCGCACCTTGAGGCTGCTGCCAGCAATACTGAGGGGTGGTGAGGGCAGCCATGAAGAGCAGGGTGCACCACAATCACAACGTGAAGGGGACCCACAGTACTGAGGACTCAGGTCAGGGAAGGCCGTGTCCAGGTCAAGCGTGTCCAAGTTCTTGCGAAATGCTGCAGCATCCAGTGGCCCGATGAACGGTGCTGCGTGGCAGTGAAAAACGAGGCAGGCGCTAGGGGCATGGATAGCCATGGAACAAGGGCAGGGACCGGGGCAGCTGGGGGCGTGCCACACGTTCACGCCCGCAAGCACATCCCGCCCACCGGGGCGCCGGACTGGTTTGGGGTGCGAGATGGGCACTGGAAGATGCGGCAGTGACGCGACGGTGATGCGCTTATGACGTGAGAACAGCAAACGAGATCCTGCTCCCACCGGAGAATTCGAAGCTGCCTTCGTCCAGCTCGTCGCTCTTATGGACGCCAGCTGCAAGCACGCGCTTTGCCCGTGCGATCAGGTCATCGGGGGAAAGTGGGAACGAATGACTGGCCGCGACAGCGCGTTCATCCACAAACATGATGCGCTCGGTGCTTGTCTTGTGATGCTCCATCCCTGCAGGTTCCATCGTGACGTAGTCTGATGCAGGATGCTCTCATTTCCCGCACCGCCACAAATCTTGCCCCGGCGAGTGAGAGCACCGAGATGACACCGTTTTGAACACCAGTTTCTCAGCGGTCTTGAACTGCTGTCCTCGGGCAGCCGTACCCGTCGATCAGTCTGTCTACCCAGGGAAGAGTGTACCCCAATGAACATGCAGGCCAAACAAAACTTGCTCAACAAAGAGCAACATGCTTGACTGCGGGTAATCTCACTCAGCTACTACAAACAAGTTGTGGTAGCCTCGGTCGCACCCTTGATGACTACAAACCCCACATCAATGAACATGCAGGCAGGAGTGGCTGTAGGCTGGAGTCAACCTGTGCTGTAGCGGCTGCTAAAGCTGCTGTATGCCTGGCAGAGCTGGCAGGCAGCTGAACCCACCCAACGCTCTAAGGGCAAAGAGCAAGAGCAAGGCTGACAAATCCAGCGGAGTACCACAGCCAGGCTGGTGGGTAGTCCGGGACTGCAATGCAGCATCGAACATGCAGCGCATTGGGGGAGCAGTTGGCGCCCACTGGAGCTGTGCTGCTGGCCTTGACTGCCTGAGAGCTGCCAAGGAGTACCCCAGCCTGGGATAGAAGCAACTGCGAGACCGCCCGCCCAGAGCCCAGCAGCAGCCTCCTGCTGTGGCACAGTAGTGTGTGCCCCCTCTTGAGCTGTCATCAGCTCGCATCAGTGCATCTCAGTCATGCCAGTTTTAGGCTATAGCCCAGCCACCGGGGTCAGGCAACACTGTAGGTGGTAGGCGCCCATGGCATGTGTGTGAGACGTTTACTCCGTACAGACAAAATACCACCCCTAGTGAGGGACCTCGTTCTGCCTTTGCATTGTTGCCCGCTCGACCAATGAGGGAGGTGCTGACATTTCAAACCCCCTATCCAGGTTCAAAGGCAAAGGTGGGGAGCATCAGGAGTAAACATAATGACTCTGCTGCAGGCAAACACGACACAAGCACAGTCTCCAGCCTTGTGGTTGTCCTGGCAGCAGCAGCTTTATGATGGCAAGATAATGTTGAAGGACGATGCTCCTGACTTTTGCAGATAGTCCGAGATAGGGCTTTGCAGGTTGAGACTGAGACTGGTGTGAAGCAATTCATGCATCATCATCTACTTCCACCGCATTCGGTAATCATCCCTAGGCTTTACCCTCCGGGGCTTGGCAGGGGGTGTCTTACACCCAGAGCACAGCCATGATTATCATTACATGGTTAACACATGTACATGGTTGCGTCGTTGCGATGGTTGACTTACAGCGGCAGGAGCCTGGTGTCAGTACGCAATGTCACTAAGCCTCAACCCCTGCTCTCAACGGATGTCATCAATTTCAATCCCCTGGATGCATCTATATGCGGTCTGCTTTGCATGTGCAGTGCTTGGTATGATCTGACCTTCCTGAAGCAGTCCACTCAGCGTGGTTGGTCTATGCTGTGCAAACCCACCAGGCAGCTGTGAACAACACCTGGCCAACTGGCAGTGCCTCACCCCTGTTGTGTTCAACCCTGCCGCGATAGCACCCTGCCCTCATGACACCCTGACTTGCACACACACCGCCCAGTCACCCTGGCCATCTGTTCATCATCGCCCACCCACTCTCAGCCATCCACGGACCATAGCTGCAAGCTGCCACAGCAGACATCTAGCACCACCACAGCAGGGCGTGTCCTGCATGGGCCCAGCACCTGCTCACAGCAGGCAGCAAGGGCAGTCAAGCAGGGGCAGGTGCATGTGTGTGCAGCCACGCTAGCCAGCTCAAGGTGAGCTATTGTGCAAGCTGTCCCGGGACCTGGGCTCATGGTAGGAGCGCATGGGGGTGCTGGGTGCAGGGACCCCTGCAGGCAGTGGGGCCGCTGGCAGCAGGGGCTGGTTGGGCCTCACAGCCTCCAGCTGCGCCATGAGACTGCGACGCACGCCAATCTGACCCGGCTCCCCCTCCTCCCCCTGGCCCCAGCCTGGCAGCTGCCGCCCCCTGCCCAGCCGCGCCCCCTGCAGCACCCCAGGGCTGGCCTCAGTCTCCTCCTGCTCACCCTCCCCCTCCTCTTCCCCTGCCGGCTCCTCCAGCACCAGGCGCCGCACCCTGGCCGGCAGCGGGCTGTCCCCCGCCTCTGCAGCCGCCCCCACTGCTCCGTGCACATAGCCAGCGGTGTGGAAGCCCGGGCTGGTAGGTGGGGAGTCCAGCCTGACGGCACGCACGCGCAAACCCCAGTGCCCAGGGTCGTCAGAAGGCCAGCCACCCTCTTCGGGCAGCACCAGGCGGGAGGCTGCCCAGGGTGTGGGGGCCAGCCGGCCAACATGTGGCTCCTGGTTGGCAGCAGCAGTGTAGCCTGGGGTGTGGTACACAGGGCTGGTGGCTGGGGAGAGGGTGCGGGCAGCTGCTGTCCAGCTTCTGGCCCGCGCCCGAATCAGGTGCGGGGGCTCTGAGCCCAGCAGCAGGGGTGCGTTGGGCGGTGTCCTGTCCTGCTCCAGACTCGGTTCAGCAGGCGGAGGGGAGGTGGCAGGCCAGGTGGGCAGAGGCAGCATGGGACGGGGCGAGCTGCTTGCACTGCTGGGCAGGGAGCCAGGCGATGGGCTGGCTGCTGGAAGTGGAGGGGCCAGGATCTGGGCTGCCGGCAGCTGCTGGGCCACAGGCTGAGTGCACGTTCCAGGAGGCAGGTATGGGGTGCTGTCTGCAGCGAAAGGGTGTGAGGTGGAAGCTGCCCGGAAGCTGCCACAAGGCAAAGGGCAGCTGGCACTGGTGGCAAGGGTGCGGCTCAAGGACGCACCGCCACTGCTGCTGCAACCTGAGGCTTGTGCTGCACAGGGTGCAGGCAGCCAGGTGGGACCAGCATCGCTGAGACCCACCAGGTGGCGGCTGAGCAGCTGCTTGCCATCCTGGGAGGGAGCAGCAGGCCCGAGCAGTGGCGCAGGCAGAGGGCCCCAGGTCTGCTGGATCCAGGCGGGCAGCAGGGCAGGTGCGGCAGACCAGTCCAGCGGCGGCCACTGCTGCGGGATGACTGCAAAGGCAGCTGAGGTCGGCCAGGCTGTGATGCCTGGAAGGCTGCTGGCAGCAGCAGGGCCGTAAACAGACGCTGCTGGGGTGGTTCCAGGATGAGGTTGAGACCCAGAGGGGCCTGTGGCAGTGCTGTCTGCAGGGTGCTGTGACTCCATCACGTTTGATGCGGTGGCTGCGGTGCTGCTGCAGGCAGGGTAGCTAGAGGCAGCTTCCCCTGCTGCAGGGAATACCAGTTGGCGGGCCACTGCGTGTAGCGCAAGCGGCGGCAGGGCAGGGCGGGTGGTGGAGTGGCCCGCATGGCCTGCTGCAGCTTGAACCGCGGCGGTCTGCTCCCCTCCCTCCCTCTGGCTCCTCTGCCCTGCCTCGTCTCTGTGCTCTCCACCTGCCTGACCTGCCCCCGCACCCCTAGCTTCAGCAGCAAGCAGCCCTGGCCCCACTTGCTGCTGCTGCTGCTGCTGCCCCTGGCTGCTGCTTGTCCCATGGGGTGGCTGCCACGCCCCCAACCCAGCAAGGGCGCTGCCAGGCTGCCCTGCGAGCTGCAGGTGGTGCAGGCCCCAGACCAGGTGCTGCTGCTGCAGCTGGAGGATGCCAGGCTGTTGAAGGGGGAGGAGGGGGTGTGAGGCAAGTGGGCCAGGGGCTGCCACAGGGTGCAGGATGCAAGGGAGGCCGGGGGGGTAGCGGGGGGTCACAGCGTCAGGGTGGCCCGCCTCACCCCGCCTGCTGCCAGGGCCAGCAGGGCCAGAGGCGGCCAGGGAGCAGCCAGCTGCAGGCTGGACAGCCTCAGAGGCCTGCTTGCTGCCTGACTCAGGCGGCTCAGGCTGGCTACTGTTGACACCTGGGCGCATGGGGTCAACAACAGTCGCGGGCAAGGAAGTGAGACCTGGAGAAGGCTGGCTGCAGCTTCATGAGTAATGGTTCACAAGGTTGCCAATTGCCACCCTGCCGTGGCAGTATGAGTATGAGGGCTTGACCCGACATCAAGGCAGCAAGGCGGACATCCATTCTCCTGTCTTGCACACAGCCAGCCAGCAGCCAGCAGCAAGCCAGCAATGCTGATTCACATACCAACAAGGGCCTACCTTTGCCAGCAGCAGTGGCAGCAGGCGCTACAGTGGTGGCAGGTAGGCGAGGGATCAAAGAGGTGAAGGGGCGAGACGCCTTGATGTTGGAGCAGGCCATGTCCACTGCAGCTCGGGGCGTGACCAGCTCACAGACCCCCGGCACCTCCTTGGCCACTGCGCCCCCAGCGAGGCTGCAGGGGCTGGCTTGGTCCCGGCCAGCAGCATGCAGGTCAGACCTAGCTAGGCATCCCACTGCGTCAGCCAGCAGCTGAGCGGCTGGCAGCACCAGCTGGTCACTGTTGGCACCATGTGATGTTTGAGCTGAGCTGATCGCTTGGTAGCTGAGGGCCAGGGTCTGCTGGGCAGCTTGCAGCATAGGCAGAACGGTCTGCAGCGTGGCCAGCACATCTGCCACCATCCCACTGGGGGACATGGGTGATGGCATGCTGGCGTGCTGCTGGGCAACAGACCGGGAGGGGGCAAGTCGCCTGCGGGTGCCTGACAAACGTCGAGCTAGACAGCGTATGAGTTTGCCACGGGATGTGGGCCTCACAGAACTGGCCTGATGGTGTGGCCTGTGTGCTGGAAAACCCTGGTCAGGGCTGGAGCACCGTTGATGATTGGATGGTTGCTGCCCCTCAGGACAGATGGCTGCACGGGGCAGGGAAGGACTGCTGCATGGTAGCGAGGGCTGGGGTGTGAAGGTAACGTCATCTGACAACGAGGGTCGAAAAGCTGTTGGCAGTTTGAATGGAGGGCTGTAAACTAGGCTGGTGCGCTGCTGGAGACATGTGACAGGGGAGAGGAGGGGCAGGCAGGCTGCAAAGGAGATGCCGTCAGCGCGTCCATCGCCCCCGCTTGCTTCGCACGCCATGGGTTGTACCTCACCAGCCAGAGTTGGGGCCCCAACTCTGCAACTGCTCTGTGCCAGGTCCGAGCACGCAGAAAGGGTCATTTCGGCACCCACTGGAACAGGAACGCAGGACGATAAGTCTGAATTCAGCAGTTGAAGCAAGCGCGGGCCGTGTGTGGCCTCTTCGGTCGGGTGTAGGCCTGGCAAAACGTGCTTAGAGCCGAGCGCATATGTGTCCAGCAGCGCACTCAGCAGCAGTTGTCTCGCTGCAATGGGGGCAGGGGCTATGTAGTGTCGGTACATTTGCTCAAGAGCACCATCAGAAGGCATCTGCGAGGGCACGGAAGCCGCGGGCTATGGAGACTTCACCTCGAGCAACATAACTTTTCACTACCTACGTGCTAGTGTCAGTATACGTACCATTGTGGGTGCAAGAGAGGCACCTAAACTTTGTAGTGCACCAGCTGTCGTTTCCTTTGTGACCGATTCTGGAAGGTCCACACTGCAGCGCGGTTCGACCATCGCCATAGTCCATCCGGTTCCTTTGGGACCCTGAACCTCACTCGCTTTTGAAATGCAGGGAACGGGTACGGGCCACATGCCCCAGGAACGGGACGCGGACCGCCTGGGGAGGACCGATGCCGTGCAGCATTGGGTGCTCTTAGCTGTGTAAAGCAACGGAACGACAAGGAACGACAGGAACGACAGTCAGTTCCAGTGGGTACCGAAATGGCCCTATAGCTGTGTATGCCACATTCCCCTTTCGCCATGGACTGTAGCACGGCAGTGCGGAGTGCTAGTCCTCGGTGTCACCGGCGTACCTTTAACATCCGGTGGTACAAGCTGGGCAGCCTTCTTGGAAACCCCGGGCAGCTGGCCACATGTGAACATACAGGATAACGGCTCCTTGCTGTGTGATGGCCATCTAACATTGCCTGTTTCGTCAGATGGTGCCGGAACTATGGTTGTGCCATGTACTCTACAATTACCGCTGTGCAGCCAGGCCTGGGCCACTTCAACAAGCACCCTCCACCCCACTTCAGGCTCGCTGGGTGCTGCGATGCCACGACTGACAGCAATGCTGGCCGGGAGCGGATGAGTGGAGCAGCACGTCATTAGGCTGAAGGTACACTGGATTCGCCTATACACGCAGTTCTGTGCAGCGTGTGGAACAGCACTGGGCTGTACATACACTGGCACTGCTTAGACGCTCAGCGCCGTGAGTTGCAGCAGCCAGGGGGGCCTGAGCTGCGGGACTAGCTGGGCTCTAGTTGAGTTGCCTGCTCAGCCTTGGTGCGCTTGCTGCACTTGGCTGGCGGGAGAGTGCTGTGCCCATCCTCTGTGGCTGTGGCTGTATGGCTGCCATGCTCTGCAGCTCTCAGGTTGCAGCTCTAGTGCAACTATACATGGCAACAGCATGTGACTGCTGGAGGGATCTGGGCACTGGTAAACCCCGTGCTGGATGCAAGGGGCTGGCCCTGCCCACGTGCCTCGCCTGCAGCCAACATGTTGTGGAGCCTGCTCTGGCTGTACTCCCCTGGCTGCTGAGCTGAGATGGAGTGATGTTTTGTTGGATGTGTTCTGAAGACACCCCGTGCCCCACCTGGGATGGATGGGATGCCTGATTTGGCAACTTGGACGCAGGAGGCAGGATGAGTTTGCAGTAGGTTGCTCTTGCTGATTGTTTGGCATGCAGTGACCTTGTCAGGGAGTGAGGCCACCACCCATAGCAGACCCCATGGCATGGACTGAAGCACCCTGCTTTTCCTGGATGGACAGACTGTTTTGCGATACGGCGGCGCGATGATGTCCAAGTAAGAATTCATTAGGAAACCAGAATTAAATCCTGGCAAATCAAGAAAATACAAGGCAATTATTGATTCACAAAGCAAATGCAGCACAAAGTGAAGCAAGGCAAAGGAAATGCAGCGAAACAGACAGCGTAGACATGATGCCTCGGACAGTGAAGTGGACCGTGAGGCCGACGCGCAGCCAGAACCAAGCCAGGCCCAGCAGAAGCTGCAGGCCAGGGGTGAAGCGCGCTGGGCCCGCCACCACAATAACACCTGGCACGCTAAAAAGTGCAAACTGCACACCGTGATGCGGGGTGTGTCCGCTGCGGGTAGAGGAGGGCGCGGTCGTGACGTCCGAACTGTTTGAGGCGCGGCTCTACGAGCAACGTGTGCTTAGGGTGGAGGCCTGCAGGAAGAGGGCGCTGCTCGCCAGCTTGCTGTTGGGCCTCATGGTGCGCGGCTGCTTCACACGCGTCACTGTACTTGCGGACGGGCAGGAGGCCTTCGAGGACATCCCAGCTGAGGACGCGGTCATCCCGAACCTGGGTGACGCGGTCATCCCGAACCTGTTCCTCCAGCTCGGCCACGGTCTGCCTCCTCCCGGCAGGCGGTCTCGGCCCGGCGCTGCTGTGGAGGTCTCCACGCCCGCCTCAACGCTGTACCTCGCTATGAGCACGACGGCAACACCGTGGATGACGTGGGCTAGAAGCTGGAGACAAGCTTTGCCGACAGCCTCACCGAGCTGTTCCCCCGCAGGCTTGCCCCGCAGGCTTGCCCCGCAGGCTTGCCCCGCAGGCTTCCCCCGCTCCTCCGCAGGCTTGCCCCGCGCCTTCCCCCGCAGGCTTCCCCCGCAGCCTCACCGAGCTGTTCCCCCACACGAACACCAGCGCCTTTGGGTGGCAGTCCAGCCTGTACTGAGCGTCAGTGGTGAGGAGTGTGCAGGGGAAGGAGGTGACCTGGCTACAGCGTCAGTGTCAAGGTGAGGGTGGGGTGGTGCCTACTGATGCCATGCGAGATGAGCTGGCCAGGCAGCGGAGGTTGCTGGGGCTGGGTCCTGCCAGGACTCCTGGGGAGGAATTGGGAACGAATGATTGGCCGAGTGAGAGAAGCGAAATGACACCGTTTGAACACCAGTTTCGTAGCGGTTTGGGCTGCTATCATCGCCCCGCCGTACCCGCAGAACAGTCTATTTACCCCAAAAAGCAACGGAACGACAAGGAACGACAGGAACGACAGAACGACATGCCAGTTCCAGTGGGTGCCGAAATGACGCTTTCTGCGTGCTCGGACCTGGCACAGAGCAGTTGCAGAGTTGGGGCCCCAACTCTGGCTGGTGAGGTACAACCCATGGCGTGCGAAGCAAGCGGGGGCGATGGACGCGCTGACGGCATCTCCTTTGCAGCCTGCCTGCCCCTCCTCTCCCCTGTCACATGTCTCCAGCAGCGCACCAGCCTAGTTTACAGCCCTCCATTCAAACTGCCAACAGCTTTTCGACCCTCGTTGTCAGATGACGTTACCTTCACACCCCAGCCCTCGCTGCCATGCAGCAGTCCTTCCCTGCCCCGTGCAGCCATCTGTCCTGAGGGGCAGCAACCATCCAATCATCAACGGTGCTCCAGCCCTGACCAGGGTTTTCCAGCACACAGGCCACACCCTCAGGCCAGTTCTGTGAGGCCCACATCCCGTGGCAAACTCATACGCTGTCTAGCTCGACGTTTGTCAGGCACCCGCAGGCGACTTGCCCCCTCCCGGTCTGTTGCCCAGCAGCACGCCAGCATGCCATCACCCATGTCCCCCAGTGGGATGGTGGCAGATGTGCTGGCCACGCTGCAGACCGTTCTGCCTATGCTGCAAGCTGCCCAGCAGACCCTGGCCCTCAGCTACCAAGCGATCAGCTCAGCTCAAACATCACATGGTGCCAACAGTGACCAGCTGGTGCTGCCAGCCGCTCAGCTGCTGGCTGACGCAGTGGGATGCCTAGCTAGGTCTGACCTGCATGCTGCTGGCCGGGACCAAGCCAGCCCCTGCAGCCTCGCTGGGGGCGCAGTGGCCAAGGAGGTGCCGGGGGTCTGTGAGCTGGTCACGCCCCGAGCTGCAGTGGACATGGCCTGCTCCAACATCAAGGCGTCTCGCCCCTTCACCTCTTTGATCCCTCGCCTACCTGCCACCACTGTAGCGCCTGCTGCCACTGCTGCTGGCAAAGGTAGGCCCTTGTTGGTATGTGAATCAGCATTGCTGGCTTGCTGCTGGCTGCTGGCTGGCTGTGTGCAAGACAGGAGAATGGATGTCCGCCTTGCTGCCTTGATGTCGGGTCAAGCCCTCATACTCATACTGCCACGGCAGGGTGGCAATTGGCAACCTTGTAAACCATTACTCATGAAGCTGCAGCCAGCCTTCTCCAGGTCTCACTTCCTTGCCCGCGACTGTTGTTGACCCCATGCGCCCAGGTGTCAACAGTAGCCAGCCTGAGCCGCCTGAGTCAGGCAGCAAGCAGGCCTCTGAGGCTGTCCAGCCTGCAGCTGGCTGCTCCCTGGCCGCCTCTGGCCCTGCTGGCCCTGTCAGCAGGCGGGGTGAGGCGGGCCACCCTGACGCTGTGACCCCCCGCTACCCCCCCGGCCTCCCTTGCATCCTGCACCCTGTGGCAGCCCCTGGCCCACTTGCCTCACACCCCCTCCTCCCCCTCCAACAGCCTGGCATCCTCCAGCTGCAGCAGCAGCAGCAGCACCTGGTCTAGGGCCTGCACCACCTGCAGCTCGCAGGGCAGCCTGGCAGCGCCCTTGCTGGGTTGGGGGCGTGGCAGCCACCCCATGGGACAAGCAGCAGCCAGGGGCAGCAGCAGCAGCAGCAGCAAGTGGGGCCAGGGCTGCTTGCTGCTGAAGCTAAGGGTGCAGGGGCAGGTCAGGCAGGCGGAGAGCACAGAGACGAGGCAGGGCAGAGGACCCAGAGGGAGGGAGGGGAGCAGACCGCTGCGGTTCAGGCTGCAGCAGGCCATGCGGGCCACTCCACCACCCGCCCTGCCCTGCCGCCGCTTGCGCTACACGCAGTGGCCCGCCAACTGGTATTCCCTGCAGCAGGGGAAGCTGCCTCTAGCTACCCTGCCTGCAGCAGCACCGCAGCCACCGCATCAAACGTGATGGAGTCACAGCACCCTGCAGACAGCACTGCCACAGGCCCCTCTGGGTCTCAACCTCATCCTGGAACCACCCCAGCAGCGTCTGTTTACGGCCCTGCTGCTGCCAGCAGCCTTCCAGGCATCACAGCCTGGCCGGCCTCAGCTGCCTTTGCAGTCATCCCGCAGCAGTGGCCGCCGCTGGACTGGTCTGCCGCACCTGCCCTGCTGCCCGCCTGGATCCAGCAGACCTGGGGCCCTTTGCCTGCGCCGCTGCTCGGGCCTGCTGCTCCCTCCCAGGATGGCAAGCAGCTGCTCAGCCGCCACCTGGTGGGTCTCAGTGATGCTGGTCCCACCTGGCTGCCTGCACCCTGTGCAGCACAAGCCTCAGGTTGCAGCAGCAGTGGCGGTGCGTCCTTGAGCCACACCCTTGCCACCAGTGCCAGCTGCCCCTTGCCTTGTGGCAGCTTCCGGGCAGCTTCCACCTCACACCCTTTCGCTGCAGACAGCACCCCATACCTGCCTCCTGGACCCTGCACTCAGCCTGTGGCCCAGCAGCTGCCGGCAGCCCAGATCCTGGCCCCTCCACTTCCAGCAGCCAGTCCATCGCCTGGCTCCCTGCCCAGCAGTGCAAGCAGCTCGCCCCGTCCCATGCTGCCTCTGCCCACCTGGCCTGCCACCTCCCCTCCGCCTGCTGAACCGAGTCTGGAGCAGGACAGGACACCGCCCAACGCACCCCTGCTGCTGGGCTCAGAGCCCCCGCACCTGATTCGGGCGCGGGCCAGAAGCTGGACAGCAGCTGCCCGCACCCTCTCCCCAGCCACCAGCCCTGTGTACCACACCCCAGGCTACACTGCTGCTGCCAACCAGGAGCCACATGTTGGCCGGCTGGCCCCCACACCCTGGGCAGCCTCCCGCCTGGTGCTGCCCGAAGAGGGTGGCTGGCCTTCTGACGACCCTGGGCACTGGGGTTTGCGCGTGCGTGCCGTCAGGCTGGACTCCCCACCTACCAGCCCGGGCTTCCACACCGCTGGCTATGTGCACGGAGCAGTGGGGGCGGCTGCAGAGGCGGGGGACAGCCCGCTGCCGGCCAGGGTGCGGCGCCTGGTGCTGGAGGAGCCGGCAGGGGAAGAGGAGGGGGAGGGTGAGCAGGAGGAGACTGAGGCCAGCCCTGGGGTGCTGCAGGGGGCGCGGCTGGGCAGGGGGCGGCAGCTGGCAGGCTGGGGCCAGGGGGAGGAGGGGGAGCCGGGTCAGATTGGCGTGCGTCGCAGTCTCATGGCGCAGCTGGAGGCTGTGAGGCCCAACCAGCCCCTGCAGCCAGCGGCCCCACTGCCTGCAGGGGTCCCTGCACCCAGCACCCCCATGCGCTCCTACCATGAGCCCAGGTCCCGGGACAGCTTGCACAATAGCTCACCTTGAGCTGGCTAGCGTGGCTGCACACACATGCACCTGCCCCTGCTTGGCTGCCCTTGCTGCCTGCTGTGAGCAGGTGCTGGGCCCATGCAGGCGGGCCCTGCTGTGGTGGTGCTAGATGTCTGCTGTGGCAGCTTGCAGCTATGGTCCGTGGATGGCTGAGAGTGGGTGGGTTATGATGAACAGATGGCCAGGGTGACTGGGCGATGTGTGTGCAAGTCAGGGTGTCATGAGGGCAGGGTGCTGTCACGGCAGGGTTGAGCACAACAGGGGTGAGGCACTGCCAGTTGGCCAGGTGTTGTTCACAGCTGCCTGGTGGGTTTGCACTGCATAGACCAACCACGGTGAGTGGACTGCTTCAGGAAGGTCAGATCATACCAAGCACTGCACATGCAAAGCAGACCGCATATAGATGCATCCAGGGGATTGAAATTGATGACATCCGTTGAGAGCAGGGGTTGAGGCTTAGTGACATTGCGTACTGACACCAGGCTCCTGCCGCTGTAAGTCAACCATCGCAACGACGCAACCATGTACATGTGTTAACCATGTAATGATAATCATGGCTGTGCTCTGGGTGTAAGACACCCCCTGCCAAGCCCCGGAGGGTAAAGCCTAGGGATGATTACCGAATGCGGTGGAAGTAGATGATGATGCATGAATTGCTTCACACCAGTCTCAGTCTCAACCTGCAAAGCCCTATCTCGGACTATCTGCAAAAGTCAGGAGCATCGTCCTTCAACATTATCTTGCCATCATAAAGCTGCTGCTGCCAGGACAACCACAAGGCTGGAGACTGTGCTTGTGTCGTGTTTGCCTGCAGCAGAGTCATTATGTTTACTCCTGATGCTCCTCACCTTTGCCTTTGAACCTGGATAGGGGGTTTGAAATGTCAGCACCTCCCTCATTGGTCGAGCGGGCAACAATGCAAAGGCAGAACGAGGTCCCTCACTAGGGGTGGTATTTTGTCTGTACGGAGTAAACGTCCCACACACATGCCATGGGCGCCTACCACCTACATTATTGCCTGACCCCGGTGGCTGGGCTATAGCTTAGAACTGGCATGACTGACATGCACTGATGTGAGCTGGTGACAGCTCAAGAGGGGGCACACACTACTGTGCCACAGCAGGAGGCTGCTGCTGGGCTCTGGGCGGGCGGTCTCGCAGTTGCTTCTATCCCAGGCTGGGGTACTCCTTGGCAGCTCTCAGGCAGTCAAGGCCAGCAGCACAGCTCCAGCGGGGGCCACCTGCTCCCCCCAATGCGCTGCATGGTCGATGCTGCATTGCAGTCCCGGACTACCCACCTGCCTGGCTGTGGTACTCCGCTGGATTTGTCAGCCTTGCCCTTGCTCTTTGCCCTAAGAGCGTTGGGTGGGCTCAGCTGCCTGCCAGCTCTGCCAGGCATACAGCAGCTGTAGCAGCCGCTGCAGCACAGGTTGACCACAGCCTGCAGCCACTCCTGCCAGCATGTTCATTGGGCCTTCTTAGACTCTTCTTCCTTATCAGCACTGCCCGTCTTTCTGGGCTGCGGCCCAGAGCCCAGTAGCTGCTGCTGCTGCTCCTCTGGTGAGACGATGCCGATGTTGCTGATGTACCAATTGATGCTCACCCACAAACCTGTAAGCAAGTCATGACATAGGAGGGTCATATTTGGGATGCCATGTGTTGAATGAACAGCGGGGCTCCCTGCTTGGCCTTATCGGGCTGCACCTACTGACTGCAATGCAGCGCTGAACATGCAGCGCATTGGGGAGAGCAAGTGGCGCCCGCTGGAGCTGTGCTGGCGCTCAGACCAGGTGGAGCTGCCAGCCAAGGGCAAGGAGTACCCAGGCCTGGGCTACAAGCGGCTGCGAGACAGCCCACCCAAGCCCCAGCAGCAGCCTGGTCCCTCGTGGTTATCCCTAGTGAGGAACGAGGTTCTGCATCTATCGACTATTTCAGCTTTACTCATCTACTCGCCTGTTGCCAGCACCAGCAGTACTACCACATGGGGCGCAAGCCAGGCAGAGCCAGGGAGAATCAGGCTCGCGACGAGGAGCAGTAACAAGGACGCGAAGGCGCAGGCAAGCACCACATTGATGCAAATGTGCGTCGGCAAGTTGACACCAGCCGTGATAGCTCCCACAAGAAGATCGGTTAGCCACATAGCTCAGCGAAGCTACGCCGTGGACGCTTCACTTGCATTCGTTATGTGCAAGCCTGCCGGCAAGCCCACCGGTTCTACGGGTTTGCCATGCATTCCACAAATCTTCCGAGCTCTTAGTTTTGATGAGGTGCTCAGTGGTCTAGGGGGAAAGTGCCACTTGTGTGGGATTTGTAGTCATCAAGGGTGCTACCGAGGATGCTTCGACTTGATTGTAGCAGCTGAGTGAGGTTACCCACAGTCGAATATGTTGTTCCAGGTTGAATGAGTTGTGTTTGTCTGGCCTGCCCTCACCCGACCTGTAAAATGTGCTAAGGCTACCCAGCTTGCAAAGGCTGACAAGGGCAGACTGGGTACCCCCAGCAGGCCAGGTCATCCAGCGGCTGGTGCGCCCAGCCAAAAGCCAGCGGCATGGTAAGTATGTGCGGGGCCTGCTGTGGTGCCATGAGGTGCCGTCCAACCCTCCTCCCCCTGTCCAGGGACCCCCCCCTCCCCCAGCCCAGGCCCGGCCCCTCCCTGCTGCACCTGGCCCAGCCCCACCACCCCAGGTCCCCCCATGGGGCAGGTGGCTGGAACGGGACACCAACCCCTGCCTCAACTTGCAGCGCATTGGGGATAGCATGCAGCGCCCCCTGGAGCTGTGCAGCTGGACTGACCAGGAGTCTCTGCCCCCCGTTGGCAAGGCGTACCAGCAGGGCTACAAGCTGGTCAATGACCGGTGTGAACTGTGATGTGGTGTGCCTGTTGCGATGTGTTTGCTACTCAATGACCGGCTGCCCAAGGGCAGGCAGCGGTTGCACCGAGCTGCAGAGCACCGGCAGGGCATTGATGGCCGGGCCCGTAACAATGCCTAGGCCCTAGTAATTTACACAGGCTGTTAGCCTTTAGGGCCTAGCAGTTTGAGCAGGCTATCAGCCTCACGCTGTTAGCTCCTGGTCACGCCTGCAGAAACTAGATACTTTGATACTGCCTGCAAGCACACCACTGACCATGCTGCTGCTGGAGGCAGGGTGCTGAGTCATTGAAGCCAGGCCCAATGATGGCACATGTCATGTCATGACTGCTTATACAGCTGATACGCTGTAACCTGTAACGTTGTAGCCTGTAACCATAGTCATGACGTGTGTTCAAGCAAGCCAACGTCAGGCCACTAGCCAGCTTGAAGGCTTGTATGACAGCACCAACAAGCATGACACCTGCAGCCATGTCTGAGTACTGTCCCAAGGGGGCAGTGCCAGACTATGTTACCCACAGTCAAGCATGTTGTTCCTTGTTGAATGAGCTTTGTTTGCCTGAAAGCACACCACTCCCACACGGCGTGGGCATGGACCATGGTGGGATGATCATCACTCCATGAATCTCCCGAGCTCTTAGTTTTGATGAGGTGCCAAGTGGTCTAGGGGGAAAATGCCACCGGTGTGGGGTTTGTAGTCATCAAGGGTGCGACCGAGGATGCTTAAACTTGATTGTAGCACCTGAGTGAGACTACTCACAATCAAACATGTCGTTCCATGTTGAATGAGTTATGTTTGAGTGACAAGGGGAAAACTGATCGCACAGATGCATCCGGGGGATTGAATTTGAAGACATTAGTTGGGAGCAGGGGTTGAAGCTTTATTGACATTGCGTACTGACACCAGGCTACTGCCGCTGTAAGTAAACTGTGATGTGGTGTGCCTAATGTGATGTGTTTGCCACTTGTTACTTGTTACACCCCTCTTTGACGCCAGCCGCCAGGCAGGTGGCCAGACAGGGACATCAACACAGCGCGGAACCTGCAGCGTACAGGAAAAAGCAGGCGACCATCCTTGAAGCTGTGCTGGTGGCTTGGCCTCAAGGGCCTGTGCCTCCCAGGCACCAAGGCATACAAGCAGCTGAGCAAGCGGCAGTGTGACCAGTCATGTAAAACCACGCCGAGTATTATCACTGCCATGGTGGCTGCTGTGGAACACACTGCTTCACGCCATGCAGTTTTGCGGGCCATGCAGTTTTGCGGGCCATGCAGCAGCTGGGACTGGGAAAGGGGTCTCACAGAGCCTTGATTAAGGAGAGAACGGTGGAGATGGATGGTGTCAGCGTGTGTGTGCACTACACACGCACCCTCCCCCACCCTCTGCCTAACTCACAGCAGCAGGCCCCTTCAACAGCAACAGCCGCCCAGCAGCAGCCGCAAGTGCAGCAGTAGCAGCAGCCCATGTGCTAGGACTCCCCCACATCAGCAAGGCCATAGCTGAGAAGCATGAGTTTGTGTTTAATCCAGCCACACAGGTTGGGGTGGGCATCGACCCCGGCTTCACCCAGGCCGGATGGATGAATCGCTGACCAGCAGCAAACATCAAGAGGGGTTCCAAGGGAGGTTTTGGCAATGGTGGTAACAGCTGGTGCATGCTACAAGCCAGGCTGGCTGTCACCATGCGCCATTAAACTGCCACCGCCGCCCAGCTTGGCCTGAAGCTCTCCTCCAGCCTATCCCACCCCCTGCGGCCAGCAGCAACAACCGTCCAAGTGCAGCAGCAGCAGCGGCCAATGCAGTGGGACTCCCCAACATAGGCAAGGGCATAGCTGAGCATTGTGAGTGTGTTTGACCCTGCCACACAGATTGGGGTGGGCACTGACCCTGGTGTCACCCAGGCAGTCATCGCAGCCTGGGACGAGAGGTCAGGCCAGCTGGTGGCAGGTCAGCTGGCCCGGTGGAAGCTGAGCAAGGGCCAGGTGCGGCAGGCCAGTGGCCTGGACAACTCCCGCCGCACCACCCAGCAGTGGCTAGCACCGACCAAGGCCCACCTACTGCACCTGGCAGCGGCCAGCTAAGCCGGCACCTCCCTGGAGGCTAACCTGAAGTACATTACCGTCACCCTGGCCACATGGGATGTGGGAGGAGTACCTGGACCCCAAGTGGTCACGGCAGCGGCTAAGGCTGCACCCCCCAGGACCGGGCGCTGGAGCACTTCGTTAAGAAGGTGAGGGTGGGTGGGTGGGTGGGTGGGGTATATGCTGAGAGGTGGTGGTATGTAATGGCGTGAAAGAGTAGTTGACTGTGCCATGCCTAACCTGGTGCCACCATGGCAGCCACCATGTGTGCGCCTTGTGTGCATGGCTGCAGCTGGAGGAGGACATGGCGGAGGTGTCCACGAAGCGCCACGAGCGTGTAAAGCAGCTGGTGGTGTTCTTTGGAGCAGCTGGAATTGGCAATGGGGGAGGGTGGGGTGCGGATGTGGTGTTGCGTGCCTCCTGCAAGGTGGTGTGCAGGCCCAGGGGCTCAGACCAGCGGCGGGGCAGGGTGGTGCTAGTGCATGAGCACCGCACCACCCGTGTCAGCTCAGCAGTGAATGGCCAGCAGCCCTGTGAGGAGCAGCCTACCAGGCCTAATGACTTGAAGCCCCTAGAAGGGCAGGTGCACCACCGCCTGCTGCGTCCAGCCTGGAGCCAGCAGCGTGACCAGCCAGTGCAGGGCATGATGTGGCCAAGCGCAGCAAGCGTACTAAGGCTGAGCACGAAGCTGAGCCCACCCAGCCCACCAAGAGCAAAGGCAAGGTCAAGGGCAAGGTTGCCAAAGCCAAGCCAGCACCACAGCCCGGCAGGTGGCTGGATATGGGCTGCCATGCAGCGCACTGGGGAGAGCAGGTGTCGCCCACTGGAGCTGTGATGGTGGTGAGAGCAGACAGCTCTGCCAGCCAAAGGCAAGGAGTACCCTGGCCTGGGCTGCAAGCGGTTGCGAGCGGACCGGCCACCCAAGGACCAGCGGCAGCCTCCTGCGCTGGCACAGTAGTGTGTGTTTCCATTTGAGCTGTCATCAGCTCACAACTATCACATGCAGGTCATGCCAACTCTAGACCATAGCCCTGTCACAGGGGTCAGGCAATGGTGTAGGTGGTAAGGCGCCCATGCCATGTTCATGTGCCATGTGCATGGGAACATAACCACAACACACAGCCCCATAACACCATCCTGAGTGCTCCCTGATGGTCCGACTCAAATGGCGGCCCTAATGAGTCGGGATCGTCCCGACCCATCTAACGTTGGACTAGATTAGACGATTCTAACGTTAGATTGGCTTGTTAGATCTAATCTAACCATCTAATCTAACGTTAGATCTACGTAGATCTACGTCGATGGGACTATCCCTACTAATGAGGGACGAGGAGCTGAAAACGCCACATACACATTTGCTTTTCCTAACAGCAACAATGTTGCTCAGCTGTGACACTCAGGAGCTCCCAACATGGGGTTGGTAATATGCATGCAAGTACTCTCTCAATACTGCATCTTTTTCGATAGCGTTTGTCACATTGGTAGCTGCAAAGCAATGAGCGTCATCTGACCATCAGCGCAAGCCATTGGAGTCTTTGCTCGCGTACTGCCACATGTGCCCGCGAACAAATCACAGCGGCGAGACGAGTCTCCTTGGCACGGTGAGCCACATCGCTGTGGCCCCATCTACCTAGCGCAGTGAGCGGGTTGTGCACACATGGAATGTCCGGCAAACACCCATCGCGATGCCTGCCGGGCGTACAGGGCACCTAGACGGGGTGTTTGGAACATATAAATGTACTCGCTTCCGCCAAATACACCATCTGGGTCGGCGCACACTAAGGTATCACCGGCTTGGAACCCCCCTCCTCCACTTTGTCCTCCACTGTGTTGCACCCGCTGCACCAACAAGAAAATGGCTACATTTTATTTGTTCTTGACCCCTTGGCGCATTTATTAGAACAAACCGCACGTTAAACAGCCCAGGCCTCTATCAGTTTGACATCTTGAAAGTGGCATCATGTTCTCCAAGCAGAATCAGGGCTACGGGGCTGTGGGGTGGCAGTTGAGCTACGAAACTTTGCACGCAGGTGGATGGCATGTAGGGGAGTGTAACTCTCAGAGGAGCCGAGTCCTGATTCGGTCATGGTGTGGAGTTGTGTGTTTGACTGCATGGCCACCAATGTCTGAGAGTAGCTCAACCTAGTAAGTAGCATGTTGTAAGTCTAATTGGTCGAGCTGTGGCATTGCCCTCCAGGTATGGGGAGGAGGTGGGCTCAGTGCCACATCGCTGCAACCGCTGTCCGATCCGACTGCTGCCGCCGACGCGCATGCTCATGTTGAGCAGCCTAAGCGACGCGGGCGGTCGCAGCGATGACTGCATGCTCCGCTATGGCTCAAATTTGAATCACTAACTTTGACGCTTTGTTGTGCACGGCCTACTCAGTGTATATTTATTCTGGATGGGTGAAAGGTAGCTGGCTGGGTTGGCTACATTGGGAATCATCTAGCATAACATTGGGCGCAGTAAGTGCAGAGTTACAGCCGTCCTACTACCAGGGGTCGGTTTCCTGCCATTTTAAAAAGTTGGGAGCGCCTGAGTGACACGCCTGATAAAATGTTCGCATGGGTCAGTTTGGGTCACACAGGCCACCTCAGGACATCGCGTTTGCACCAGCCCGCTCTATAGCTCAAGCCGTGTCTGTGTCGCTGGCCTCTAGTACGGCCGCGATGGTGGTGGGCGAAGATGTTTACCCGCGGATGAGCCTATAGTAGTGGTCTCTATCACTGGGCATCGCGAAATTTGTTCCAGCGACGCGTTGCAAACTCACGTGACTGTCCAGTCAAGCGCAACAGGAGCCGGAGGTGCATCTCTAGTCCTAGTTTGCCCAGGTACGTGGCGTTACACCTATAAAAGCGACATGCCCCATGCCTTGACTGACCAGATTTCGGTGTTTCTCTGACTGGCGCCAGGCACTAGCCAAGGCTCCATCCGCGACCGTGGGCACACACATGTGTCCGTGGCAAGCACATCTACACAACAGGTAAGGTTACTGCAACATGCAAGTGAGGTGTGAGTGACAGCCTCACAGCAAGCCCATGGCACGCCCAGCCATGCCATAGCCATGGCAACTAATAAAATGGTATGCCTCTTAGCTAGTGGCCTGCTTGCACCCAAATGAAACTACAGCCCAAGTTTCATGTGGCGCTGACGATGCGTTCAACACTAACATGGGTATGCAACCCCACAACCTCATGTCCTCTCACTACCACCATGTGCCATCCTATTCGGCTGCAGGAAGGCATGCCAAGGTGTCTCTGTTGAGGTGTCTCTGTTGAGGGGCAGGGTTGCAGGGGCAGGGGGCTGGGCTGGCGCATGTGGCTGCAGGTCCTGCCCGGCGTCCTCCCACCATCCTGGCAGCTAGCAGCAGCAAGGGGCATGGAAGGGCAGGACTGCAGGGGCAGGGGGGCTGGGCTGGCGCATGTGGCTGCAGGTCCTGCCCGGTGTCCTCCCACCATCCTGGCAGCTGGCAGCAGCAAGGGGCATGGAAGGGCAGGGCTGCAGGGGTAGGGGCACTCCTACAAATTAATCCCTGCGTTCTTCCCTGCGCTTTTGACCAACCTTGTCCGATCGGACTGAAATTTTGATAGATGGTGTTTTGCAGAAAACAAAACATATTGTTTTCTTGGGAAAAACTTTCAAAAAACAATATGTTTAATTTTCTGCAAAACACCATCTATCAAAATTTCAGTCCGATCGGACAAGGTTGGTCAAAAGCGCAGGGAAGAACGCAGGGATTAATTTGTAGGAGTGGGGCTGGGCTCGCACATTTGGCTGCAGGTCCTGCCCGGCGTCCTCCCACCATCCTGGCAGCTGGCAGCAGCGAGGGGCAGGGAGGGGCGGGGCTGTAGGGGCAGGGGGCTGGGCTGGCGCAGATCCTTAGTGCAAGGTGCATGCCCCATGGTGCATGCTATTTTTGTGTGTTTCTTGCAGGGTTCAAGGGCACAGTTGCTACTGCATCAAAAGGATGAACATTTCATGGAGTTGGAAGTAGCCGCTATCCAGCACAGCCTACAGCTTGTTGGGCAGGGGGCGACACCAAAGCTGAGAGACAGGTTGGTACTTACAAAGTTCCTCAATACTATACAATGAAATGCTTGTACGACAGCAGGTAGAGAACAGCTACAACAAACAACATCTTCAGCGCTCAACCTTGCCTCAATCTTGCTCGTCATGCAGGACCCTTCTTTCTCTGCCACACAGCCTAACCAAGGAACCAATGTCACCTTCAAACCGTCAAGCTCATGGTAAGATACCTCAACATCAGCACACATGCGCTCACATGCGCTTACATGCACTCCAACCCCTCCTCCTACACCCACCACCCCTCCCGCTGGCGCCCCCTTTCAGCAGGGCAGGGGAAGGGTGGTGGATGGAACAAGGCGAGGGCAGCAACGGGTAGCATTACCCAGTCACAGCCGCGGCGCACATTGAGGATTTGGACACCTGGGTGCCTCACATCACCCAGGAGAGCCCAGCAGAGAGCAGGGTGGGGGACAGGGTGGCCAAGCGTCAACGCAAAGAGGACAAGCAGGCTGCAGTTGTAGCCTTCTTTGGCATAGCATCACCCTCGCTCGCCCACCCCTCGCCCGTAGCTGCCGCTGCCACCCCCCTCACCCACAGCCGGTGCTGCCACCTCCACATCTATCTGCAAGAGAAGCGTGGGGTCCATCACTATCATCCTGGCATCTGTGGAGGCACGGTCAGCCTGTGGGCAAACAACCACCATGCAGCAAGAGGAGGCAAAGCAGTATGCAGCGGACAAGCCTACAGATAAGGGTAGGCACCTGCAGGCAGTAGCTTTGTACCGCTGCAAGTTAGCTGGCACCAAAGCTAGCTGGCACCAAAGTTGCTAAAAAACTACCTGCAAGAGTTGTGGGCTGTGGTGGGCAATGGGCATCCCACCGTGAAGCCAATGCGGAACATGCACATAGCTGATTGGTTGGATGCTCTGGCGGCGCACATGTCACCTGTCACCAACTAGACCCATGCTTGCCATCACACACCTCAACAGAGACACCTTGGCATGCCTTCCTGCAGCCGAATAGGATGGCACATGGTGGTAGTGAGAGGACATGAGGTTGTGGGGTTGCATACCCATGTTAGTGTTGAACGCATCGTCAGCGCCACATGAAACTTGGGCTGTAGTTTCATTTGGGTGCAAACAGGCCACTAGCTAAGAGGCATACCATTTTATTAGTTGCCATGGCTATGGCATGGCTGGGCGTGCCATGGGCTTGCTGTGAGGCTGTCACTCACACCTCACTTGCATGTTGCAGTACCCTTACCTGTTGTGTAGATGTGCTTGCTGCGGATACATGTGTGTGACAACGGTCGCGGATGGAGCCTTGGCTAGTGCCTGGCGCCAGTCAGAGAAACACCGAAATCTGGTCAGTCAAGGCATGGGGCATGTCGCTTTTTATGGTGCTGCGCCACTTACTAGATATAACTAGGACTATAGATGCACCTCCCGCCACCGTCGCGCTCGACTGGACCGTCACGTGATGCTGCAAGGTGCTGCGATAGGCATTCTGACCCGTACGACCTTACAGCAAGTAGCACCCGATAGCAAGCTTGCGTCTCACGCACATTTATTGTGGAGGGCGCCACAGGCTTCGGGCCAGGCACAACCATCAGCGGGATACAGCGCAAAAGTACGATTGCAACGCACCAGGCGCAACTGCATTCCGTGGCCTATGGGCTCCGTTCGCCAAAATTTGAATTTTCCAGCCCCAGCCCCAGCCCCAGCCCCAGCCCCAGCCCCAGCCCCAGCCCCAGCCCCAGCCCCAGCCCCAGCCCCAGCCCCAGCCCCAGCCCCAGCCCCAGCCCCAGCCCCAGCCCCAGCCCCAGCCCCAGCCCCAGCCCCAGCCCCAGCCCCAGCCCCAGCCCCAGCCCCAGCCCCAGCCCCAGCCCCAGCCCCAGCCCCAGCCCCAGCCCCAGCCCCAGCCCCAGCCCCAGCCCCAGCCCCAGCCCCAGCCCCAGCCCCAGCCCCAGCCCCAGCCCCAGCCCCAGCCCCAGCCCCAGCCCCAGCCCCAGCCCCAGCCCCAGCCCCAGCCCCTCCCCTCCTCCTTGCTGCGGCCAGTCCACCACCTCTCAGTCCATCCATATTCTATCCACCATCTACCATCGATGGCTGGCGTCATAGGCGGGCAGCACCATCTACCATCTACCATCATCTACCATCTACCATCTACCCATCTACCATCATCTACCATCTACCATCTACCATCTACCATCTACCATCATCTACCCACCTTAAACTGTGTATGCTACCTGTGCGATGTGCGTGCGTAGGCGGGTGAGAGTCTGGCGATGAAGGTAGGGCTGGGTGGTGTGGGTGGGGGTGGGCTGGGCTGGCCTGGGCGGGGCGGGGCGGGGCACTTGATCCCTTGCTCGTGCTTCACTCAGGTGACAGGTGGTGATCCCCGGTTGCTGCTTGGGGTCATCATGGACAGCCCTTCCACAAACCGTGCTGCCCTACGCCTTATGGAGCGAAAGTACCCCTCTTGGATCTCCCGCTTGACGTCTTCACTTCACTCCATTTTCTCCCCGCTCCTACTCCTCGTCACTTGTGCACCTCCGTAGTGCTTTGGTAGCTGCCGACCGTGGTGCAACGTTAGACATGGGCAGTTGGGAGTGGCTTAGTGCTCGGAGGGCAATGTCTTGACAGACACGAAAGATAGCGAAAACTCTGCATCGGACAGGGATAGAACATCGTACCTCTCGATCCCCTGACACCCGGACGCCCCTTGAGCTAATATTAGTAATACTAACGCTACTATGTAGTTTTAGGCGCCCTAAAATCGCGAGGCCGAGGCGCTGGAGCGTAACAGCTCGAGACCGAAGCCAGCAGCCGCGGAGCGTAGCGACGCGGCTGCTGGCTGAGGTCGAGAGCTGTTACGCTCCAGAGCCGAGGCCGAGTGTTTTTGGGGGCTTAAAACGCCCCGGGCGCTTCCACTATCTAATTTAGTTCCGTTTTAGGTGCGTTGTGGCTACATTCTGTGCGGCGAAGCCGCACATCTGGAGCAACACTTTGTTTTGGAGCGAAGGGCGGGGCGTGGTAGCACCATACGCGACTTGCAACGGTAGCCAGTTTGAACCAGCTATGCACTTTTCTAAAATGGCCCGCGTCCCGCGTTTTTAAGAGCATAATAGGGATGTTAAACTGCAGGCTATTAACTATTATAACGCATGAAAACGGAACTAAGTGCTAATATTAGCAATTTGGCTCGGAGCTAATACGCTTGGCTATGCCCTACTGACCATAACACCATCCTGAGTGCTCCCTGATGGTCCGACTCAAATGGCGGCCCTAATGAGTCGGGATCGTCCCGACCCATCTAACGTTGGACTAGATTAGACGATTCTAACTGGACTAGATTAGACGATTCTGGCTTGTTAGATCTAATCTAACCATTTAATCTACGTCGATGGGACTATCCCTACTAATGAGGGACGAGGAGCTGAAAACGCCACATATACATTTGCTTTTCCTAACAGCAACATACTCAATGAGGGACGAGGAGCTGAAAACGCGACATCCTACATTGCCTTTTCCTATGCATTTCATCTTTGAGTGCACTGCCACGAGTTCCATCAGGGAGCAGCACGAGTTTGCCATGACTTTCCAGAACAATCAGCGCGTTTCCAATGGACGGAGAAAAGAGAAAAGAGAAAAGAGATCTCTTTCTCTTTATCTCTTTTTCTCCATCTCCGTTGGCTCTCCATCCCCATCTCCATCTCCTCTACCCTCTGACTGCCGCCAACGGTCCAACGGAGATGGAGATGGGGATGGAGGGCCAACGGAGATGGAGAAAAAGAGATGGAGAGAAAGAGATATCTTTTCTCTTTTCTCTTTTCTCCGTCCATTGGAAACGCGGTGAATAATGAGAACTTGCATGACTTCATGTTGAGCCCATGTGCACCTTTGTTTGTGCACCTTGCTATGAAATGCGTTACAGAAAGTCCCGAACCCCTAGAGCTGATGGGGGATGAGTTTACCTTGAGCCCGGACATGGTCCTAGGCACCAAGGCTTTGGAAGTCAAGTGGCTCGAGAGGTGGGGGAGGCGTTGGGTTGGGTTTGAGGGAAACCCTAGACTGCCTGAGACGGTGCATCGGGAGAGATGTTCGTATGCTGCATGGTTCAAGCATGGGGACGGCATTGGCATCAATCACATGGCACCACATCTGCTGAACAGACAGCTCTCTACAGAAGTTCGCACGAGCTTGACTAGGTTCAGGTTAGGCAACAGCGGTCTGGGGGTGGAGAAGGCTCGGTTTGAGGGGGTAACTTTCATTGATCGCACATGCACCAGATGCACAGAGGGGGTAGTGGATGACGCCATGCATTTCATCTTTGAGTGCACTGCCACGAGTTCCATCAGGGAGCAGCCGGAGTTTGCCATGACTTTACAGAACAATAATGAGAACTTGCATGACTTCATGTTGAGCCCATGTGCACCTTTGTTTGTGCACCTTGCTATGAAGTGCGTTACAGAAAGTCCTGAACCCCTTGAGGGGGAGGGCGGCCTAGCAGCCTAACGGCTGACGGCTTAAGCGGTGTAAGCCACATCATCATCATCTAGAGGGGGAGGGCGGCCTAGCAGCCTAACGGCTGACGGCTTAAGCGGTGTAAGCCACATCATCATCTTGACCGGGCCAGAGAGCGTGAGCCAACAGCCAACGAGTAATACCGGGCCATGACTAGTTAAATCTGATTTGATCGGATGAACCTGCAATGTAGGCTACACATCATCGTGTTTAATTCATGAATGTGCGTGTGTGTTGGGTGTGTAGAACAAATTTTTTCTTAGCGGTCGTCCATCAATCTACGATGGTCCATCTATCTACGATCGTCCATCTAGCTACGCCCCCGATGACCCTCGATGAGATCGTATCCCCCAGTTTGGTGCACACACGCTCAGTCAAACATGGGGTTGCTGTACTGATGCAACGCCTTGCTGTTCTTGCTTCGGCGACCCTGCTTGCTGCCCACATGCGACGGAGTGCTTTGCACGCTGCTTACGGGCAGTGTGGCTGGTGCGGGCTGCATCGGGCGGATGCTGGCAGTGGCAGCCGCTTCATCCACCAACTGCAGCTGTTCTGGCTGCGGCCCTGTAGCTGCCGATGTGCCGCGGTTAGGGTCAGGCTCGGACAAGAACGCATCCAAGCTGTCAGCTGGGCTCTTCGCCCTCCTGGTGTTGCCAGTCTTAGTCGTGGCCACATGCATGTCTGGGCCCAACCGCGCCCGGCCATGACGCTTTCCATCGCTTGCGTCCCCGGTGCCGGAGCTGCCCATGGGCGTGGCTAGGCCGCGACTCCTGCCTAGCAACGACTGCCGCGAGTGGGTGCTGCTGGTGGTGCTGTTCAGCGTTTCGCGTGCAACCTGGATGTCCGCTAGGTCCACGACTCCGTCTCCTCCCTTATGTGCCGCCGGCCCTGTGGCCGTTCCTCGCCGCGCCGCACCACTTACATACCCGGCCTGACCCTTCCCTGGCAGGCCGCCCCCGGAGTAGTCGGTCCCAGCGATGTCGACACCACCTTCGTCATCGTCGTCGTGATCGTGAGAGTCGCGACCACTGCTCGGGTCGAAGGTAGTGTTGAAGGTAAGTGGGACCTTTCGGCTCGCCTGGTGGGCCGCGTGGCGTCGGGCTGCCGGCCTGCGGCGCCGGACCCACACCAGCAGAGCCAGCAGGGCACCTAGCGCCAGCCCTCCAGCAGCTGCACCAGCAGCTACTGCAATGATGCTGGTCTTCTTGGCAGGCGTTTGCGCGGCTATGGGCACCGCTAGGGAGTCAGCAGGGGTCTTGGAGCCTTGAATGCTAGAGCCGACAAGGCTGGGTGGCGAAGGCATCACGGCAGGGAGTGGAGGCGGCAGAGCTGGAGCTGAGCCCATGAGCGCACTGCTGACCAGCTGGGTTGCGTTGGTGGTGACGTTCTGCAGCACAAGCACGCGAGGGTGGAAGGGAAGGGATGCAAGAATCTTGAAGTCAGATGGTTGTGCTGAGCATTGCATCAACTGTGGCAAGCAGAGCATGGCTGGGTGTTGCTATGGCTCTGAGAGGGCTCTGCACTGACCACGCATGCGATGGCAAAAATTTGCTCAGTCAGGGTTGCATAGTCCGGAGGGCTTGCGGGGGTGGGCTGCAGCGGGCTTGGGCAGTACAGTAGGTTGGCTCCTCCCAACAGCCTCAACTGCATACCAGGGAACGCATAGACGAGCTTACTGCCCACCCCTCAATCTCAGCTTTGTTGGTGCATGTAGGCATTGCACAGGATCTGGCAGACAGACTTGCATGCCAGCCGGCTCCATAGCCCAATGACATGGCGAGTCCCCCTCCCACCCCAATGCTCCCAATGCTCGCAATCACCTGCAGGTTGCTGGTGTTTTGTGTAGCTATCAGACTGCGCGCCAAGGTGGGCATGAGCCAGGCGGGCCAGGCATCAGCGAGCCGGTTGTTAGCCACGTCAAAGCAAGGCGTGAGGCTGGGTATCAGTGGCTCCCACTCCACCCCGACACTGGTGGAGGGGGTGGAGCTGTAGGCGGGGATGACCACCCCTGGCTGCAAATGGTTGAACAGGCTGAGGCCCTGCACTCAACATGGCAGAGCGCAACAGGGGCATCTACATGACGAGATGGTAGGTGGCCAACACCAAGCCAAGGCAGTGAAGGTGATGGAGAAGCAAGGGCAGGTGCGGCAGGAAGCTAAAGGGCACTAGTCTTGTTGACCAAACTGGGGTTTGTAGCATGGGTTATGGGTACACACATGGATGCAGCAGGGTTGCAGGCCAACGCCCTGCAAGGTAATGACTGCGTGAGGGGGAGAGTTAGTGTCAGTCTGGGAGGAGGTTGGAGCCTGGCAAGCAAGGTTGCTTGGGTCTGGCCGGCGGCATGGGTGTTGCATGAGGACTGAAAGCAGGTCCGATGCTGAACAGCCATAACATGCATATGGGTGTCAGCAGACCTGTGCTGCTAGCCTTAATACATGTGTCACCTGCAGAGATGGAGCCAGCCCCCCTGTCAGCAGGTTGCCTGACACGTTGAGGACCTGGAGGGAGTTTGCAGCAGGGGCAATCTTGGTCGCGAACGCGTCCAACGAGCCTGACAGCCGGTTGTCTGATAAGTCCAGCACACGCAGGCTGTCCAGGCTGCCAAGGGAAGCTGGAAAATCCCCTGCAGTAATGCAGGCAATGAGACAGTGTCTGTGCTGCTTCAAGATTCGCTGGAAGAGGGAGAGGTGACAGGCAGGGTCAATGGATTGTGGTTTAGTTTGGTTGGTGCTGCTTGTTCACCTTAGGTCCATTTAAAGTATAAACAGCACGGGAGGTACTGGCCGTGTCATGCGTAGAAGGTGCAATGTGTATGCAAGGTGGAAGCAGCCATGACACTGGTGGGGATGATGACCATGAAGGGAGTCCACCCCTACCTGTGAGGTTGTTGCTGCTCAGGTTCAGCTGCCTGAGCACCGGGGAAGACCATATGAAGTTGATAGGGCCAGACAGGCTGTTGTTGGACAAGTCCAAAGACATCAAGGCCCCTGCCCCAGACAGCCCTGCGCCACAGCATAGACAACCAGGGCTCGTTACAGCCGCTTCCTCGGTCACCATGCTGAAGCGTGCTAAAACTGCTGAAGCGCGCTAGGCCCCACAATGTGCAGCTCTAGTGGTCCCACAGCCAGTCTTGACCCACAATGTGCGTTGCATCACTCACTGAACGGCACACGGCCAGTTAGCCTGTTCCGCGCAGCCATGAGCATGCGGAGCTGGTCAGAGGCAGCCAAGCTGGCAGGCAGGGTGCCAGACAGCTGCATGCACACAAGGAGAAAAGCCGAGCGCCAGGGTGAACATTGCATCAGGCACGCCATACGTGGCTGTTCTCTGATGATGGAACACAGTCCCTGCGGGCATGGCTAGGCCATTGGGCTGCACCTGTACCTCCAGTTGCGGCAACATCTTGTTCTATGTGGCATTAGCTATGTTGCTGTCATGAGTGGGGGAATTTGCTTAGAGATTCAATGCCTATGGCTGTTGAGGCTCATGTAAGAGAAGCACTCACTTTGTTGTCTGACGCCAACAGGGCCTCCATGGATGTGGGCAGCTCAGGTATAGGGCCTGTGCAGCCATGGCAGATGCGACCATGGCAAGCAACACATGGCATGCACTATGACACAAGTCACCAATGACACCACAGATCCTGACATGTACAACCCAATGAAACAATGGCTCATGTGATTGCCAGCTGTACCTGAAAAGGAATTTGACGACACGTCCAGGTACAGCAAGCCTGACGCATTGCGCAGGCTAGGAGGAAGGCGGCCCTGCAGGGTGAGGATGGAGCACTGTTGATGTTGAGTGTGTTGATGGGGGCGAGCATTGCCACATTGGAGCTGGTTTGGCCTGGGATGCCTGAGCTGCCAGCCAAGGGCAAGCAGTACCCAGGCCTGGGCTACAAGCGGATGCGAAGTTGCACACCCAAGGCCAAGCAGCAGCAGCAGGCGGCACGGTAATGTGCCCCCTCTTGAGCTACCATCATCAGTGCATGTCAGTCACGTCAACTCTGGGCTAGAGCCTTGTCACAGGGGTCAGGCAAGAGTGTCGATGGTGGGCGCCCATGCCATGTGTGTGGGAGGTTGACTCCATACAGACAAAATACCACCCCAAGTGGGGGGACCTGGTTTCGCCTTCGTGCTATGCTTGTTGCTCGCTGAGCTGATGAGGGGCAGTGCTGTACAGCAGCCAAGCAGCAACACTACGAGGTAGCAGGGTCAGTCAGGCAGGGAGGGGGTTCATGCAAGGAAGGTAGAGGGTAGGGGCTATAGTAGTGCGTACAGGCTTGCACAGCCATCCCAGGCACCTGTATGCCGGTGGCGTTGACAGAGGGGCCATCTGGCCGCCCATTGCCTCCCACATCCAGCAGCACAAGGGGTGAGGTCCGGGGGATGACATCCGGCAGGGACCCAGACAGCAGGTTGCCTGCGGAGGCACAGGCAGCAATCGTATTGTGTGGTAGTAACACTGGAGGGTTGTTAGTCACATGTCATGCACCATGCACCATGCAAGGTAGATCTCGTTGGCTCTGTCCTGTGAGCTCACATGCACATCCTGCTGATGGACTGGATGGCAATGCGGTGTGGCAGCGCACCAGACAGGGACAGCTGCTGCAGGGTCGGGTGGGTCAGGGCGCAGGCGGGCAAGGGCCCAGACAGTACGTTCTTGGCCAACCAAAGCACCTGCAGATCCAAGGAGAGGGTTGCACACACAAACGTGGGTGGGTTGTAGATCAGGCAAAGCGGTGCATGACAAGCTAGCCCAGGGAGGTTGTGATGGGAGGTTGTGATGGGAGGGAGGGAGGAGGGAGGGAGGGAGGGAGGGAGGGAGGGAGGGAGGGAGGGAGGGAGGGAGGGAGGGAGGGAGGGAGGGAGGGAGGGAGGGAGGGAGGGAGGGAGGGAGGGAGGGAGGGAGGGAGGGAGGGAGGGAGGGAGGGAGGGAGGGAGGGAGGGAGGGAGGGAGGGAGGGAGGGAGGGAGGGAGGGAGGGAGGGAGGGAGGGAGGGAGGGAGGGAGGGAGGGAGGGAGGGAGGGAGGGAGGGAGGGAGGGAGGGAGGGAGGGAGGGAGGGAGGGAGGGAGAGAGGGGATAAAGGCTCATGCTCTCACCTCTAGCTTAGGGGTCAGGATGTTGCACACAAAGGGTCCGCCCAGGTTGTTGCGCATGAGGTACAGGCGCTTCAGGTTGGGAACGTTGGGAAAGGCCAGGGCAGCAGCCACAGAGGAGAGGTTGCCTGGAGGCACGAGTGGGACTGGCGCTGAGGAAATGCAACCAGCTGCCTAGCGCCCTGGTATGCTTCCATACAGCCTGCTTGGTAAGGAAGCTTGCCTCATATCCTATTCTTATCTCATTCTGAGGGCAGCTTCATCAAGCTAATCTGCATCAGCAGGCAGCTCAGGCACACCAGGCTGCAATGTCTGAGCCCCTTGGCCTGCACGTCAAAACAGTAGAATATACAACCAAATGGCAAAGGATTGGGAGGTGGTGGGATGGCATGACACTAATCTTAACTAAGCATGGGTGTGTTATGTGTCCTGCAGCTGAAGTGGGAGCCGGCCACGGTGTCCAGGGAGCGCTGAGGCTACCACACCCAGGTTGGCCCACACCCAGCCCCCACAGCCCCCATGCAGCCACACAGCCTTAGAGCCAGGGCCCGGCACTCCCCCGCCAGCCAAGCGTACCAAGGTCAAGTAGGCAGCTGAGCCCACCCAGCCCACCAAGGGCACATGTCAAGGCAAGGGCAAGGATACCTTAGCCAGATCAGCACCACAGCCAGGCAGGTGGGTAGAGTGGGACTGCAATGCAGCGCTGAACATGCAGCGCATTGGGGAGAGCAAGTGGCGCCCACTGGAGCTGTGCTGGTGGCCAGAATAGGGGAAGCTGCCAGCCAAGGGCAAGGAGTACCCTGACCTGGGCTACAAGCAGCTGCGAGACCCCCCACCCAAGGCCCGGCAGCAGCCTCCTGCTGTGGCACAGCAGTGTGTGCCCCCTCTTGAGTTGTCATCAGCTCACATCAGTGCATGTCTGTCATGCCAAATCTAGGCTATATGGTTTCTGAGGCTGTAATGGCCCTGACTGTAAGGCCGTCACCAAGTCCTTTGCCGCCACTTCACTAGCTGTGTTCTAGTATGTCCTAAGGGTTGACCCTTCACGCACAGGATAGAAGACAGCCTAGACAAGCTGTCCCTGCAGGAATGCGAGTGTACAGTGTACAAGTGTACTAGGAGCCGGCCCTCACCAGCTGCAACACCACTACCATTCAGTCAAGGTACAACGGCACACAGCTGTATAGTCCTTCCCAACCCTGGTCATTGCAGCCAAACAAGTGCCCTGCGGTCCTGTGCTCTGCAGACCCTTGGCCAGCCTGCGTCCAGCACAGCACCCACCCAGCAGGATGTTGAAGGACAGGTCTAACGACTCCAGCAATGAGAACCGTCCAAACTCCTGAGGAAAGGTAATGGCAGCTGAGCCAGAGCCAGGGGCCCCTCTGCACACCAGGTTGCCACTGGCGTCCCCGGCCAGCACCAGCTTCACCAGGTGGCCGGACTCGGCACACACATTGGGCGGGCGGGAGCAGATGTCCTGCTCCACTGCAGGCAGTGGAGGTAATCACACTTACGGCAGCAGCTGACGGGCTAATAATGCGATTGAAGCAACAGATGCCAAAGCATATGCGGGCTCGCATGATGCTGACGGTGGGTTAGTGACTTCCCACTGACAGCAGCAGCGTGAAAGCAGGTCTGGGCTACAAGCGGCTGCAAGACCAAGTACCTACGCACAAACAGCGGCAGCAGCCTGTTGTGGCACCATAGAGTGTGCCATGTGTGAGTTGTGTCAGCTAACATTATAGTGCATGTTTTGTAAGGCCTAATTGTTAAGTCGCCCCTAAAGGTTTAAGGCAACAGGACAGCACGTAGGCAGTCAGAGTCTCAGGGACACTAATGCGGGCGAAGTGGCTTTTAAGGCTGCTGGGCCCAGTGCAATTCCTTGTTCATGCCACAGCTAGTACTGGCTGTAGCCTACCTGTCCGATTGTCCTGCACAGCGGCTTGCAGCGTCAGGCAGGCGTTGCTCATGGTATCTGAGGTGTCACAGCACTGCTCAAAAATGGACGACAAGAGGCTTACTTCCTCAGCCACCAGCTGGCTCATGTTGTTGGGGCTTTGCACCTGCCAGCATTATGCACAACATCACCACGCATGCATCGCTAAGTCACTCCCTGCATCCATTACTCACATGGGTACTGCATGGCGAAGGGATGACTCACAATTGACATGTTTGGGCTGTGTGTCCCAGGCCCAGGGCAAGGCTGCCAAAGCCAAGCCAGTACCACAGCCAGGCTGGTGGGTAAGCAGGGATTGCAATCTAGCTCTGAACATGCAGCGCATTGGGGAGAGCAGGTGGCGCCCGCTGAAGCTGTGTTGCTGGCCAGACCAGCTGTAGCTGCCAGCCAAGGGCAAGGAGCACCCTGACGTGGGCTACAAGCAACTGCGAGACTGCCCACCCAGATCCCAGCTGCAGCCTCCTGCTGTGGCACAGTAGTGCGTGCCCCTCTTGTGCTGGCATCAGCTCACATCAGTGCATGTCTGTCATGCCGACTCTAGACCATGTCACAGGGGTCAGGCAATGGTGTAGGTGGTAGGCGCCCATCCCATGTGCATGGGAACATAACTCCACACAGCCCAAACACCGCCCACACGCAGTGTTCCCTAGCGGTCCCTTGTAGTTGTCCCTATTAAGAAACGAGGTGCTGTGTGTCCTAGAACCCCGAGCCGCTGTGCTGTTAGCCTCAGCAACTCACCCTTAGCTCATACGTGGAATATGTTTGGTAACCTGTAACCTGCACACACAAGAAAGCAGTAGCAGTGGGTGGGTGAGCGGGCATCACACTGCAAGTCGAGTGTTGGCATGCATGCTTGCTAATGGATCATGAGCCAAGTGCAGGGAGCACACCTGGATGGTGTACACCCCAGGTGTTGCACGGAGGATGCTGGCTGGCAATGACACCATGTCTTCCCCCACATGCTCGTCGCTGCTCCACCAGGCACCGTTGGGGCCAATGACCATGCTGCAGGCACAGCCAGGGGCCAGGGCCTATGGCTTCAGCCACACCGCAACCCTTGCCCTGTTATGTTGTCTACACCCTTGACACACAGATCAATATCCTGACATGCAGCCATCAGTGCAGAGACTCACAGGTCGCAATCACCAGCCAGCATCCGTAACTGTACGACGAGGTTGAAGGTAGCATTAGGAGGGATGTTCAGAATGTATTGATCCCAGTCTGCGGCATGGGATGCATGGCATGCAGTACAGAAGAGTATGGATGGATAGCCTTGTTGGCGTGCCAATCAGTCTGCAGACTTTTCTGTGCTACTGCTCCCACCAGAGATAGAGAGCGAGTTCGATGTCTGACAGTCCATGAGGTCCGCTGGCATTGACGTGTCTGAGCGTCCGCACGCTGCCAGGATACTGCCCATGTCCGTTACTGTACCGAGTTGCGCCAGGGAAGCCCGCAAGCCGGCAAGGACGCACAGCACGCCCAGTACTATCTTCATCAGGACGTTGCTCTTCAACATCGAGTTCATCGCTCATCATCGCATTGTTGAAGTGGAGTTTAGTCCTGTACTGCCGGGGCTCCGTGGCAACCTATCCAGTATATGTAGCTCAGTGTATCCTGTCCAGTTACAACAAGGCAGCGCCTGACACCTTGTCCAGTATATGTAGATTACAATGGGCAGTCGTACGGTGTCTCCCAAGGTGGGTACGTCTGCAAGCAACGAACTATAACTGCCTCCCAGGTACCAGCTCTGGCTCTGGCTCTGGCTCTTGCATTGGAAACGGGGTCAGACAATTGCACGGAAAACTGAGACCTGCAGGATGGTAGCATGCATCACAGTGATAATAGCGATGGGCAGAAGACGATGTTGTGCTTGCATTTAAATGTGTGTAGCCCGGACAAGCACGCACATTAGCATATTTACAAGGATGCTGCGCACCGCAATAGTTAATTAGCCGCCGCAGCAGCCTCAAGTGAAAGAGTGTCCTGGGTCGCGTCCAATGTCTAGCGCGCACCCATGCTACACCTTTACTCCAAAGCACCAGGGAGAAGTCAAGCTGCACGTAATGAGCGGTGAGATGCCTTACCAACATAGAGTCGAGCCAGAGACAGCTTACATCATGCTTGGCCCCACTTGTGATTGCAAGCAACACATTGCCAGGCCTGACCACAGCCATTGGCAGCATCAGGGGCAGGATTACTCACCAGATTTGTGATGGCAGCGATGGTAGCAGGAGTAGCACAGGCATCAACACAGCCATTGTCGTCCTCAGCGGAGTAAGGGTATGGCTTCCTGAGCACCGGCAGCATTGAGCATGTCGACCCTGGTGTGTTGCGCACTGTCAAGGCGTCACGCTGGTGCCCTGGCTGCGCCTGCTGTGGTGCTACGCACGCGTCATCCATTGGCGCCTGTACTGGCACAGGGTGAGGGCCACAGCCTAGAGGACCACAAGTCTCACCAGCAGCTTGAAAGGCACCTCAGCTGCATCGCTGTCAGCTCTTGCCACAGCCGTAGCCCCACAGCTACATCCCCAACTTCACCCTGCATTGTTCCTGCAACCCAGGTGCTATTCCTGTCCTTTATGGCCTGCCTCAACACGCTGCTGGCGCTGCCTGACTGGTGCGACTTCAATTGCTAACTTCCCCATGCACATCATTGCAGCCTTACATTGGCAAGACAAACATGCACTATCACAACCCGAATGCGGCTCAAGAGGAGGCCCTGGCTCACGTTACTGTGTCATGTGCTGCTGCTGGGCCGAGGGTGCACAATCTCGCAGCTATCCCTCATCACCATCATAGCCATCCATCATCATAGCCATCCATCATCAGAGCCATCCATCATCACTGCAGCAGGGGGCCTTGGCATGGGCTGTCCAGTACTTACATAACAAGCCCCTCAATCCAGTTGTCGTTGTTGACAAAGGGAAGGAATACTGCTACGCCTAGTGCCCCCAGCCTGAAGCCAGCGGTTTGGGCCAGGGAGCAGTGAGCCAAGCCAAACAAAACTTGCTCAACCAGGAGCAACATGCTTGACTGCGGGTAATCTCACTCAGCTACTCCAATCAAGTTGTGGTAGCCTCGGTCGCACCCTTGATGACTGCAAACCCCACACCGGTGGCACGTTACTTGGGCAAACCCCATGACCACTGGGCACCTCATCAAAACTAACAGCTTAATGCTTCGTAAGGCTAACAGCCTGTGCAAACTACTACGGCCTACGCATTGTTGCGGGCCCGACCATCAATGCCCCGCCGGTACTCTGCAGCCCGGGGCAACCTCTGCCTGACCTTGGGCAGCCGGTCATTGACCAGCTTGTAGCGCTGCTGGTACTCCTTGCCAACGGGGGGCAGGGCCTTCAGGTCAGTCCAGCTGCACAGCTCCAGGGGCCATTGCATGCTCTCCCCAATGCGCTGGAAGTTGAGGCACGGGTTGGTGTCTCGGTCCAGCCACCTGCCCCATGGGGGGGCCTGGGGTGGTGGCACTGGGCCAGGTGGGGGCTGGGCTGGGGGCTGGTCCTGGGCAGGGGGAGGGGGAGGGGGGTCCTGGGCAGGGGCAGGGGGGTCCTGGGCAGGGGCAGGGGGGTCCTGGGCAGGTGGCTCCTGGGCAAGGGGGGCTGGGGGAGGGGGAGGGGGGGTGGGCGGCACCTCATGGCACCACTTGAGGCCCCGCACACACTTAGCGTGCCGCTGGCTCCAGGCTGGGCGCAACAGCCGGTGGTTGACCTGGCCTGCTAGGGGTACCCAGTCTGCGGGCCTAGGGCGGTCATCTGGCAGGTGCAGCTCACAAGGCTGGCGGGCGTGCACAGACGAGCTTACACGGCTGGTGCGGAACTCATCCACGATCACAAGCCTGTCAGGCCTGGGATCCGTGCTGGGCCTGCTGGGCTGCTCCATCACCTTGCGAAACCCCGCCCGCACCGCCCCCGCCTTGTACCCACCCTGGCTGAAGTTGCCCGCTCCCAGGAACCTCTCTGGATCAACAGTCAGCAGCAGCAGGCGGCTGGGTGAAGAGGCAGGGGCTGGCAGGGGGCTGGTGGGAACAGCATGTACATGCCAGGTGGCGCGATGTTCATGTTGGGAGGCGAATGAACCGTGATGGTGTTGGGATGCCAGACTTTGGGAGCAGTGAGCCAGGCATGTCATTACACATTTATCACACCCTGAACCTTTCCATTCCCCAGCTTAAGCCTCATCGCTGTATGCAGGAAGGAAGATACAGGGTGGTGGATGGATTAGGTGGGTGGTGGGCAGGTAGGTGCGTAGTGGGTAAGGTGGTTGGGTGTGCTTGGTGTGCTGTGCAGGTGGCGGTTCAGCCGCAGTGTGGCAGGGCAGGCCTTGCATGCCCAGCCCCTTATCATCCTGGGCCACCCACGGACCGGCACCACCCACTTGCACAACCTGCTTGCCCTGGACCCTGCGTTCGCCCACGCCACCACGTTCCAAGCAGGTGAGGCACAAGCACAGCAAGGTCGCCAGCACAACGCACAGACATTGAGGCGCATATGCAGCCAAGAGGCAGAGCAGGAAGAGGAAGCAGCTGGCAGCTGTGGTGCTGGAGATCGCCCGTGTAATGTCCTCAAAGAAGGTGCCTCATGCCAGCATGCTGCTTCACAGTTGAAGGGTAGTAACTCAGTACTCAGACAAACAAAACTCATCCAATATGGAACAACATGTTTGCCTGTGGGTAATCTCGCTCCGCTACAATGATATTGAAGCATCCTCGGTCACTTAATACTCAGACATGGCTACAGGTGTCATGCTTGTTAGTGGCCTGGCTAGTGGCCTGGCTAGTTAGTGGCCTGGCTAGTGGCCTGACGTTGGCTTGCTTCAACACACGTCATGACTATGGTTACAGGCTTTCCCTCCGCCTTCATCACGCTGGAGGAGGTGGGAGCGCGGCCATTGCTGCAGCCTCTGCTGAGCAAGACGCGACCCATGGACGCCATGAAGCTGGACTGGGACTTGCCAGCGGTACAGGGTCGTGACACCTCCCTCAGCACCATGGCATGCCCTAGTTGTTGTAGCGGAGACCTAGCAACAGCACCTCGTCACCCATCCGGCAACAACCTACTGGGGGTCCTGGCTGCTGCTACTGATGCTACTGGGCAGCCCCCTTGTCCCTCACTAGGGCCTCCATTTGAGCCGGACCAGTAGTCCCGGGCCCTTCCGCTTCTCTTTAGCCATCATGCGATGCGCATTGAGACGGGCGGTGGCCTTTTCAAGCAACTTGGGTTTCCCTGGAAAATACACAGTTGTGTGACGCCACATTCGTCGTCGGCTTGTGTGCTACTGGGCAGTCTCACAGCCACATGTAGCCCAGGTCCCCGCACCCCTAGCCCATCTGCACCATGTCATCCTGCTGGGAGGGCACCCACTGCTCTGCTGTAGTTGCTGCTGATTCAAATGTTTGAGGAAAGAATGGGGGCGCCGGTTAATGCTGGCAGGGCCTGTTGATGTTAAGGTTACAAGGGACCTCATCTTATCGGCATGACCTGCTGATCCAGGCTATCATCGATCAGAGTTGGCACCATGCACATGCTGTGCATGCTCTGTGTCAACACCACCATCACCACCACCACCAGTGTCACACAGTGCTTGGCATACGCCTACTGCTATGCACAGCACAAGGGGTGTGGCTGATGCAGCTGCATGATGCTGCCGTCGGTGAGTGTTGTTGCCACCATCATCACCATCATCATCAGCAGCAGCAGCAGCGCTACATGTCATTCTCATGCCGACGTTGCGGCAATACACCGCTCACATGGACTCAACATGGTGTCTGTGTTGAGGGTGCAGGAGGACGAGATCGCAGTGAACCTGCTGACGGGTGGCGTGTCCTACTACCTCCCCCTGGTAGTCCCCTGTGAGGAGGCTGCCCTGCGCCCGCTGCTCAGCCTGCGTGGCCTGACCCCTGCTGCCGGCCTTACTGCATGGCAGGATGCCCTGATCTGGTTCCTTAAGAAGGTCAGGCAGTTGTATATCAGGGCGAGGCAGGCCGGGAGGGGTAAGAGGGGATCAGGGGAATACACATTTTACAGGCCGGGAGGGGTAAGACGGGTGAGGGCAGGCCAAACAAAACTTGCTCAACAAGGAGCAACATGCTTGACTGCGGGTAATCTCGCTCAGCTACTACAAACACGTTGTGGTAGCCTCGGTCGCACCCTTGATGACTACAAATTCCACAACGCAAGAAGCAAGCGGTGAGGGCAGGGGCCAGGACGGGGCCAGGACGGGCAGGTTACGCTGGACAGGGACGACAGCGCACTGGGGTCCAGGAACCCATCCAGGAAAGGAGGAGAGAAGGACCCCAGGAACCAATCAAATGATACAGGACTGCCTTGGGCCTGCCGCAGTGTCTGATGCTTCTCAGCATTGGGGCATGGTTGACCTGCGCGATTGTGATGCCCCCACCCCTGATGCTTGCGGTGTGGTCTTGGTGTGACGGGGCTGGGGTCTGCAGGTAACCTTCAGGGACTGCTATACCAGGTCTAAGCAGCTCCTCCGGCAGGGCCAGCAGCAGCAGCAGCGGGTGGTGGTTTCGGACGGTGAGCACACAGCAGCACCAGGTGCAGCTGTCAGCAGAGCAGCACCCACCAAGGGGGGTTGGAGCCACCAGGGCGGCAGCAACACTACAAGCAGCACCAGCAGCAGCTGGAGGGAGCCACGCCCGCTGTTGATCAAGTCTCCAGTGCACACAGCTCGGCTGGCCTGGTGGCGCTCGGCCTTCCCCAAGGCCCGCTACCTGTACATCCACCGCCACCCAGTGCAGGTCAGGCAGCAGTGGGTGGGGCAGAGGAGGGTGGTGGGGCAGAGGAGGGTGGTGGGGCAGAGGAGGGTGGTGGAGCAGCAGGGACAAATCAGGCAGGGTGCGGGAGGGCAGGCTGCAGGGGCAGTTCATGGAAGGAGGTGTAGGTCTGACCAGGAGGGTATGAGCAGCAAAGGGCTGAGGGGCATGGTGTGCTGACCCTGGCATTTACCATTGGCATTGGCATGGTGTGCTGACCCTGGCATTGGCCCTTGGCATTGGCATTGCCATGGTGTGCTGACCCTGGCATCGTGCCTTGGCTGCTTACCTGGCTGGCTGGCTGCAGGTGATGCAATCCTCTTTCCACATGGCGGACACGTAAGTTTGGGCCGATCCACCCTTTGCTCTCACCCGCGTGCCTTACCCACACCACACATAGGCCCAGTACACCTCAAGACAAAGCTACTTCCCTGCAGCTGTTGGTCTGTGAGCGCTCACTGCAAACATACCCATGATCCCTTGACAGCTGCTAGTTCAGCTACCTGGCCATGGCCTGACTTGTGCAAAACAGTCAGTACAGCTGTGACTGCCTTGAATAAATGAGCTCGTGGGTCACCAGCTGCCTGGATTTCTCTGCTCCTATCCCTTTGCCAATGCGACATCAGCCTTAAGGTCCACTTCGTCCTCAGCAGTGCCCCTGGGGCTGCTGGAGCCAAACCCCTGCACTACTGCCTGACCCGCGAGACACACATGGCTGCGGGAGCCAATCCTACCACTGCCTGGCCCCTAGGCGCAAGACACGCATGCAGGCTGCAACCCGCACTTTACTTTGTTTTACCTGCAAGACTGGCTGCTCGCCTGACATAAAGCTAACTTTGACGTATAAGACCGGTTGCTTGCCTGACGTACACCTGTGTGGCCCAGTAGGTCCCAGTTGTGGGTTTTCGCTGCATGCAGGGTAGAGTTTAGAGTCACGGGTTGAGGCCAGTAGCAGGCAGTAGCAGGCACCAGGTCTACACTATGAAGTATGCATTCTTGAGCAGACTGCATATCTACTACTACGCCATGGACGTGTGGTCGTGGGTAGCCCGGTCGTCCGCACTCCTTTCGCTACTGGGCAGTCCAGTGGCAAGGGCAAGGGCAAGGCTGCCAAAGCCAAGCCAGCACCACAGTCAGGCAGGTGGCTGGACAGGGATTGCGATGCAGCGCTGCTACTGGTCTCACAGCCACATGTAGCCCAGGTCCCCGCACCCCTAGCCCATCTGCACCATGTCATCCTGCTGGGAGGGCACCCACTGCTCTGCTGTAGTTGCTGCCCATTCAATTGTTTGAGGAAAGAATGGGGGCGCCGGTAATGACTAGCAGGGCCTGTTGATGTTAGGGGTACAAGGGACCTCATCTTATCGGCATGACCTGCTGATCCAGGCTATCATCGATCAGAGTTGGCACCTGCACATACACATCAGCTCGGATCAGCTGCTGACCAGCTGGTGCCACAGGTACTTCTGGTACTGCTACCTGCAGCAGCCTAGCAACGAAGAGCTGACAGACCACATGGTGCGGCAGTTCGTCACCATGCACCAGTGAGTGGCAGCACCCAGCGCCACACTCAGGGCAAGCAGCAGCAGCAGGAGCAGCAGGGGCAGCAGGAACAGCACAGTTGTTCCCCTACTATTACTACAGGGCATTGGCGACTTACATTGGCAACTATCACTCTCGCGACTTACATTGGCAACAGTTACATTGGCGACTTACATTGGCAACAGTTACAGTACTGAGGGTATGAGCAGCAAAGGGCTGAGGGGCATGGTGTGGCATTGCAGCAGGAACAGCAGCCGCCGACATGCCGCTGCCCATGCGCCCGCATCTCGCATCTCTGCTTGTTCAGGGAGTATGTGGCTGAACGTGTGAAACTAGCGCCCGGCAGCCTGGTCGAGCTGTCCTTTGCTGAGCTTGAGAAGGAGCCCCTGCAGGTCCTACGCCGCGTGTATGCTGCGTTTGGGTGAGGCGGGAGGAGGAGGGAATGGACCGAGTGACAGCCCAGGGCGGCTGCAGGCGTGGCAGCGGGGCGGTAGCTGGGCTAGGGGCCAGACACGTGGCCAGGATAGCTGCAGCAGCACTCAGGGCAACAGCAGCAGCAGCAGCAGCAGCAGCAGCAGATCGTCCGGCAGCCGACAGGAGATGCGCACGAGGTAGGAAGGTAGGCAGGCTTGGGGTGTTGCTGCATGTTGCAACAGAGCACATTGCAGCGCTTCTGATCGTGCCCTTCCATTGAACCTGATACACAGCGGCTTTTCACACAACTGTACAACCTATAACAGGGCCACCACGTCATTGCTTTCGTTCTCAGGCATATGATATAGCACACAAGGTGCTCTTGCCGACCCGGGCTCTGCAGCCTTGTGGCAGTAGCACCACCGCTAGCACCACCATGAGCACTACTAGGGCCTGTAGGGCTGCAGGTGGCCCCCACAGCCACCATAACCATCATAACCATTATCATAGGCACTACTAGGGCCTGTGGGACTGGGGGTGTTGCAGGTGGTCGGAGCGTTTTGAAGCACTGCTGCCTCGCTTCCAAACCTACTGCGCCTCCCTAGCCGACTTCAAGAAGAACCAGCTTGGCAGGTGCGGGCAGGGCTGGGCAGCTCGGGCACAGCTGTCCTGGTCAAGCTGTGCTGCTTTGCGGGCAATAGCTGCTCATGCTGGTTGGCGGCAGCTGTACAGAAGTATTGCCCAGCACTTCGATACCTTTGCAGCTGACTCACCACACGTGTGAGCCGCATGATGTGCGTGAAGGTGAGGTATATTTGTGATACTCTGCGCAAGGCCCAAGGCTAAGAAGGAAGTTGACTGCAAAGACAAAACCTTGAGAACCAGGGAAGCTAAGGAGGAGAACCAGTCACATGAGACAGGGATGGGAAGACACAGCACCCTTACCCCAAGCCACCTCATGCCACGGCCCTTGCACAGCTGCTCGCAAGCCAAGGGGCCAAAGGGTTGAGGGGCTTGCTCTGAAAGACCATGACCTGTGCGACAGGCGTGTGATGTTGGCATGGCATTTCACTGCATGCAGGCTGGACCCGGCTATGGAGCAGCGCATTCGAGAGGAGTGTCACGAGGCGTTTCAGGAGTGGGGGTATGCGTGAGACCCATGCGTGAGGTGGCCAGGCATTGCCACCATCTGGCAATACTGGTGTTTCGGTACCTACAATTGTGGCATGGAAGTACTATGCTGCATGTGCGTTTGAACATGTGGGCTGCACCCACAGCATTGCCACTGTGCTGTTGGCCTCATCAGGCTGTGCTGATGGGCGGTATACGAATAGCTTCCATGTTCATCACTCTGTGCAAGTCAGTCGTGGAGACCCAAGTTGCTTGAGAAGGCCACAGCCGTCTCAAAGCACATCGCACAATGAAGAAGCGAAAGGGCACCATCAAGCAAAATCAGGGCCCAGCCACAACCCTCGTTACCAAGGGCCCACCCAGCCCACCAAGGGCACAGGCCAAGGCCAGGGCAAGACTGCCAAAGCAGAGCCAGCACCACAGCCCGGCAGGTAGGTAGACACTGTAGGTAGACACTGGCAGGGACTGCAATGCAGCGCATTGGGAAGAGCAAGTGGCGCCCGCTGGAGCTGTGTTAGTGGCCAGACCAGGTGAAGCTGCCAGCCAAGGGCAAGGAGTATTCTGACCTGGCTACAAGCAGTTGCGAGACCGCCCACCCAAGGCCCAGCAGCAACAACAGCAGCAGCCTGCTGTGGCACAGTAGTGTGTGCCCCCTCTTCAGCTGTCATCAGCTCGCATCAGTGCGTTCCGTCATGCCAACTCTGGGCTATTGCTCTATCACAGGGTCAGGCAATAGTGTAGGTGAAAGGCGCCCATGCCGTGTGCATGGGAACATAACTCCACACAGCAAACACCGCACCCACACAGTGGTCCTTAGCATTCCCTTGTGGTCCCTATTGGTCCCTCGTAGTAGCCCCAAGTGAGGGAGGAAGTGCTGCACCCACAGAACTTCCACCCCAGAGCATACAGTTTCATTAGGCTTCCACAACATAACTAGTACGCCTGCATTTCTACGCTGGTACTGGTGCTCGATGCTAGGGGTGGTGGCGATTGTACAGTGTTGCCGCATGTAGGGTTATGGTGCCGGGGAAGCCAATGCAGCCACCGCTGCCTCGCCACCGCATGCCAGGCGGCCTTCTCGTCCTTCTTATCCTTCTTCCATGCGGCCGTGAACTCCCGCCGGATGTTGACCGGGATAGGCCGGCCGTGTCAGTGACCCCGTTTCCAATGCAAGAGCCAGAGCCAGAGCCAGAGGCTGGGCCGGAGGCATAAAGAGGGCTAGGTTTTAGGTACCTTCCCTGGGCGCCGTTGAGCTGGGGCACCGGAACCGGTACAGGCCGGCCGCGCCACTGCTATCGTCTGCCGGTCGACGGGGAGTCATTTAGGCTCTAGCCTACGCCGGCCACGTGCGCGTTTAGTTCAGACAGGCACTGGGCACCACTCGCCTTGCCAATGCAACGCTGCGTTGCGTTGCGCTTGAGCGTTCAATTAGATTTTAGCACATGTTCATGGTATATATGACCAACTGCTCCATATGCTACTGACAATGGTAACAATGTGCCATCACTGAGGTTTGACCCCGCAACACAACGCTTTTTACCGGCCGTTACATGGTTGGGGCGGTTGCTGGGGCACAGCGCACATATACAAGGAATACAAATCCCGCTTGCAAGTCGTAGTCACGCTACAGCAGCGAGATGTCTGCTATTGCGTGTGGTCGTGGTTTCCTTACACGACACAATGTAGCCTGATTAACGCCCAACCTGCGGGACGATGGCAGACAAGCAGGAGGAGGCCGGAAAGTTAATGAAAAAGGCATCCAAAGCTATTTCCCCCAGCCTGTTTGACTTCCGTCTGAAGCCAGACTGGGAGGTGGCTGCACCGTTGTTTGAAAGAGCTGCTGTGCTATTCAAGGTTGGTGCTCAGTGGCGCTGTGCACCTGTGTAGTGCAATGGGGCTCTGAGGTATGTGCAGGAGACCTAATGCTACCGACCCTGATGCCTGGCATGCAGCAAGTCGGGCGGTTTGAGGACGCATCAGAGGCGTACGAACGAGCATCCACTGCTCAGGAAAAGCTGCAGTCACCCTTCCATGCTGCCAAGCACATGGAGGCGGCTGCTGAGACAGCACGATTGAGCAAGAGCTGGGACAAGGTGTTTGAGTACACCAAGTCAGCAGCGGAGCTGTACATCAACGCCAACAGAGCCACTGTAGGTAGGTCGTGAGGCAGCCTATGTTTAGGAAGGAAGGTCAACAAACGCCAGCACCACGCCATGCATTGAAGCAAAGGAGTGAGACTGCCACTTGACATGCTGCTGTCAGCTCCTGGGCTTGTGTAGGCTGTGTGCTGCTAGCCGGGCAGGAAGTCACGGCTGTTGCCGCTGCTATAGCTAGCGCATCTCTTACCGGCACCAGGGACTGGACAGCAGGAGGTCGCTTCCTCCCATGAGGTCATGGTGGCTTACTCCAACCAGAAGTGGCTGCTTCCTCCCTGTGATGCCTGCCTGACTGCTGCATTCGCCTCTGTCTGTCTGGCTGTCTGACTGTCAGGTTATTTGTCCACATCTATTTTGCAAATCTGTTTAGATACTCGGCACAGCGCACAGCTGGCCAACAGGAACCTGGGCCCATGCATACGAGCCCATGCATATTCATTTAGTGTGCGAGTGGAGCACTGCATGCAGAGGAGCACTGGCATGGCAGTCATCATGGGCTTGCATGGCGGGGTGCATGGTGTGTCTGCAGCGGCTGATTGCCTAGCGCGGGGAGCTCGCCAGCTGGAGGAGCATGACGTGGAGCATGCGCTGACCCTGCTGTATGATGCCGTGGACATCTATGAGAGCGACACCAAGGAGGCCAACGCTGCCGACGTCTTCAGGTGCGGTTGCTGCGGTGTTCCAATGCCTGCCTCCCCAGCCTGACGTACACACCTGGTGCCTGTGAGTAAGGGGCCAGCACTGCGCAGGTTGCAGGGCAGGTCAGGGGCAAAGGCAGTGCAGGGCTGGCACAATGTGGGAATAGAGACCCGTGTGAAGGTTTTGACCGGACTGTGGCTAGTGGGCCAATGTGGTGGGCCCTGGGAGAGTTGGGCATGAGGGTGTAAGAAGAGGGCGTTGGAGAAGTAGTTGCAGGGGTAGTCTGGGGCCATGCTTAGTGGAGTGCCCACCCACACCTTCCCCACAGCCCCCATATCCTATAGTCTGTCAGTCTTGGCGCCCTGGTGGTTGGAGTCCCTGCACAGCTTGTGTTGCCGCTGCCATGTCTGCCACCAGGCAGGCCATCAGCCTCCTGGTCAGGGCCAAGCGCTACCCTGAGGCGGTGGAGATGATGATGCGGTTTGGGTCGCAGTGTGACCGGGTCGGGGCGCGCAGCTCCCAGTGCAAGTGCTACCTAGGTGAGGCGGCCGCCTAGCCGCCAGGCACGCCACCCACCTACCCACCCATCCAGCCGCCCTGGTGGATGGCAGAGGGGACGCAGTGGGCAGCTGATGTGCAGGCGCTGCCACTGGCTGGCTGTCTCAGCAGCGCCACCCCCGGCTGCTGCCATCGTCACTGCATATGAACTCCTTTGGCTGCACAGCGTGCAAAGTGGTGGGCAGGTGTGGCCACAAGCTCAGGTGGTCGGTACATGGGATCAGCAGAGTGGTGCCTGGTTGCGGCTCATGCTGCTTGCTGCCTGCTGCCGAGTAAGGCTGTCTGCTGCTGCTGGCCGATGTCAATCAAAGCTGCCTGATGCTGCTGCCGGCAAGTCCAGGTGCCATCGTGACGCACCTGTTTGCCAAGGAGGCGCGTGAGGCCTGGATGGTGTTCCAAGACGCTCTGGCCATTGACGCCTTCGTCTCTTCCGAGGAAGCGTTTGCAGCGGACGCTCTCTTCAGTGCCTATAGGTTAGGCGCTGCTAGTGGCAGCAGTCATCATGAGCTGCGGCGTGGGAGGGTAGCAAGGGCATGCCCCTAGGCTCCTCTCCTCCTTTAATGCACGCCCGGCGGCGACGGCATGGTCTTCCTGTTTCCTTTCATTTTCCATGAGCTGCCGCAGCATCAATGTCATGCACATGATCAGCAGCAGCACCACCAGCATCATCACTAGTCAGTGGCAGCTGTGGCAGCCATGCGTTGGCAGGGTGGTGGAGTGACCCAATGGTACGGCAGAGGTGCGTGGCATGCCTGCCAGCAGCTATCAGACGGTGACTGACAGTATCCTGTGTACCAGATTGCCTTCAGCCCGCTGCCTGCACCCAGCTGGCTCTGGCAGGCGCTGAGATTCCCTCTTGTAGATGTTGCTGGGGCCAACACACACAACCTCCTAGACGGGACAGGGCAGCAGCTGTTCCACAGCCACAACGTACCTGTCTTGCTGCAGGCCATGGCTTGAGTGGCCTGGTATGGTTGTGGATGTTTGCAACATGAGGATATGGGGTTCCAGCCGCTAGGCTTGCACGGCTGTGGTGCAAGCGCTGCCTGACGTGTGATGCCGCAGGAGTGGTGAGGAGGATGAGGTGCAGCGGGTGGTGAAGAGCAAGTCAGTGTTCAAGCAGCTGGAGAACCAGGTGAGGGGCAGGGCTAGCCATCCCCGCCTGCATTCCCCCCACTGCCAGTGCCAGGGCCAGGGGCCCAACCAGGCTGATGCATGCAGGCCGTGTTGTACAGCGGTGGTGTGGCAGCCCTGAGACCACAGAGGGTTGCGTCTATTGGAAGGGCCGGCTGGGTGGCTGGGTGCTGTGACTGTCTGGGTGCTGTGGCCACAAGTTCCAGCCTGCATTGGGCGTTAGTTGCTAGCTTGTGACCGCCTTGGCCCTGTTCAGCCCCATGTCTGGTACTAGGTCCCTGCATGGCCCTGGATGGTCATGGGTGGCACGGTCTCAGGGCCTGTAAGGTGTTGAGGCGGGGAGGAAGCAGCCAGGGGCCGTGCTGCCCCCTGGCGCAGGTGGCTCGCCTGGCCATGAAGCTGCCCCAGGGCCGCATGGACAAGCTGTCACGCCGGCTGAACAGGGCTATGGGGAGCCCGGAGGAGGAGGGACGAGGGGAGGGCGAGGAGGAGGGGGAAGGGCAGGAGGAGGCACAGGGAGAGGGGGCACGCAAGCGTGTGGATGAGGAGGAAGAGCTGTTGTGAAAGGCATGAATGCATGAATGAATTGTAGTATGAGGATTGGAGGATGGGAGCTCACTTGGGGACGAGTGCAAAGTACGTTGGCATCAAGTGTGAGCTTGTGTTTGTTATGCATTCCGCCCGAAGGCCAGCACCAGTTCTTTCTTCTGTGGACGGTGGAACTGATTCAACGGAAGCTCAGGCAGGGGTTGTGTCAACCATCCGCCGCACCCTGCACTTCACGGGTAACGATGTTGGTGTCATGACTCATGCTTGGCAAGCAAAGCTCATGAGCTCACAATGAAGTGAAGCTCAGGCAGGGATGGCGCAATGCAGCTAAGCTAGCTATGGCTACATGGGAAGCGCACAGCTTTCAATTACAAGAGACCTTGTATAACCTTGTTTAACTGACTCCAAGCGGGGGCGCATTCTTCAGGTTGCAGATGGTATGTGTTTCACTGTAACTTTCAGTGCGGTTTCTAATTCCAGTTCCTGGTCAATGCGGTTTCTAATACCAGTAGGACGACTCGGCTGGGTAACAAAGACAAAGCACCGTAGTGCAGAAAAGGGCAGAGTGTCACAGGCTGCAGGGTTGATCAAAATGTGCTGGCCTTTGCATGGAAAAATAAAACGCCAACCATACCAACGGTGTCACTGAAAGTCCATGGCGGGCCACTGCCCTTGCAAAGCGAGAGCGTTCATGAGCGAGAGGAAAACCGGACGAGACTTGATCCTTAGTGCAACACGCAAGAAGGAAGGCTTCAGCTTTCAGTACTACACCGCGGAGGAGATTGAAAACACCCCAAGCAGGAAAGATGGAGTGTCCGCTGAGACCGAGGCAGGATATCGCCGGAACACGCGAGCCTTTGTGCAAGCGCTAAGCAACCTGTTAAAGCTGTGAGTAGTTGGCTGTGGGGCTGCCAGCTGCGTGAACCCTCTGGCGCCCCATGGCCTGGGAGTTCACGGAGCTGGCCCCCTCCTGCCGCAACAACAGGCAAGCCTGGGCGACGCAGACAGCCATCGGCTTCTGTGAACGGTTCTATATGCGGCGCTCCTTCAAGGCCAACGATCGCTTTGTAGGTGCTGCTGGATCATGGCTGGCTGGGGGTCCGGGGCTGCACCCTGCTGCATGCCTGGCACATTGCGCTGGGTAGCTCCTGGCCCCATTAGCCCGCCGGTGCTGCCGTGCTGGTGCCCAGCTAGTGGCCGCGGCGGCTATCTTCATGGCTGCTAAGGCCCTGGACGGGCCCAGGAGGGCTATTGACGTCGCGGAAGCCTTCTACAAGACCAAGTGCGCGAAGGAACCGGCCAGCTGGGACGAGGTCAAGGTGCGCGGAGCCCCTCTATGTACTTGGGTGCTGCCCTGCTGCGCGGCAGCTGAGTGTGGCGTTGCGTGCCCTGCTTGACAGGCTACCAAAGGCCTCGAGATTGTCAGTAACATCTTTACAGCCGAGCGGGCGCTGCTCTACACGCTGGGCTTCGACTTCCAGGTCGACCTGCCGCTGAACACCACAGCCAGGGTGCTGGCCCAGTTCAACAACCATGTCTTTGCAAAGCTTGACAAAGCCAGCGAGGGCGAGTCGGCTGGGACAGCTCCCGATGTTGAGGCAGACAGCCCCGACAAGCTCTTTGCCCAGCTCGCTCTAAACTTCGCAAACGATAGGTGCGAGGAACTTACAGGCCTGGCCTTGGAGACCTCGTCACAACTGCAAATTCATACGTCTCCTGGTGTTGTGCGACGCAGCTTCAAATGTTCCCTCCCCTTGCAATATCCTATGCACAAGATTGTGGCTGGAGGCCTGGCAGAAGCTGCTGAGCGCCTGAATCACAAGCTCCCTAACCCAGTTGACAAAGGGAAGGAGTACTCCTTTCTGGACTATTTCTGCATGACTCAAGCTGAACTGGATGGTACGTCTATGCAGGCCAAGCAACGCCCCACCACCAGCTCATGACTTGCATGTCACCACACTCTGCATGTGTGGCTAGGGATGTGCTGCAAGCTGCAGTGAATGGCAGAACCCTGGTCTCAACCCATGCAGATGTGCGGGCGCAGCTGTGCGCGCTGTACACAACTGTGTCTGGCAGCATCGACGCCAGCGGCTCAGCTGCCGCAGCGCCCCATTCAGCGACAAGCAGTGTGTCGCAGCAGGGAGTCAGGGCACAGCCATCTCCAATTGCTGTGCAAACACCCCCACAGCGCAGCACACTGCCCATGACCAGCAGCCACCTGTCAGCTCAGTCAGGCAGCGCCGCACAGCCTGCCCTTGGCCTCCTTCAAGAGTCAGTTTTGCCGGGGAAAACAGCCACATCAACAGGTGCTCAGCAGCTTCCCTCCAGCAGAGAAGGATCTGCTGGTGCCAGTGTCAGCAGGCTTGGGGCTGTCAGCAATGGCTTTCCCAGGCCCCCAGGTGCAGCTGCTGGGTCCCTGCCGCCAGGAGGAGCAGCGGCTGGTCCAGGCAGACCGGTGTTGCAGGCAATGCCCCCACCTCCTGTTTTTGGTTCCAGGCCCCCTCCGCCCCAGTTTGGTGCCAGCAGGCCTGGCAGCAGTGGGGCACCTGCTGGTAGCACAACAGGGAAGCCAGCATACCCAGACACAGCCCCCCACAGAAGCAGCCAGCTCCCAACCTCCTGCCCTCCTGGCTCAGGACCAGTGGGGCTTCATAAACCCATGCAGCACAGCAATGCCAGTCTGCATGGGCACAGCCCATCCACCAGTGCTAACAGACCACCTTCGCAGCCCATGCAGGGCCCTGGTAGCTCTGCATTGCCAGGGCGACGCCCGGGCCTGCAAGCAGTGCCAGGGCATGTTGGAGGGGGACACCCAGCAGGGCAGCAGCGCCCTGGGCTGAGCCATGCCGCAGCTGACAGCAGTGGTCCCCACGCCGCGCAGCGAGACCAGCACCTCCACAACATAACACTCAACAGCAACGGCTCGTCGCTGCAGGCAGGGCCAGAAAACAGGCCGGGCAGCCGCAAGCGGCGGGCAGAGGATGAACTGGAGCATCATGGTGTGCCTGCCGCTAACGGCGACACACACAGCTCACAGTCGGATTGCAAGATTGTCCGCGTGGCCTGATTTGTGTGCGCAACCTGCTGTGTGTCCTTTTACTCTGGCCTGTCCACTGCTGGCAAGCACGGCTATGGGGTCTGGGACGAGCAACGCCTCCCCAACACCAGAACATGGTCACACCATCCCACATACTTAGCAGTTTCACTGCCACTCTTTTCCACTGGCTGAGCAAGGGGGCAGTGAGCCCTTCAATTTATGAGCGTGACTTGCATGATCATTATGGCAAAAACAAAAAATTGGGCAGGGATGGGTTTGGGCCTTGATGGCATGGTTAGCACATGCATTTAGCATAGCTGGAGTGGGTTTTTTTGTCGTTGGGGAGACATGCTTACCATATAGTAAGCAGCTGCTTGTCGGAAATGAATGGTCCATGAGACAGTCTAGGTCTCAGGACGTGGATGGACAAGAACCACACGAGTCTCACAAGGTGTTGCGTTGTCCAAGTTGCAACGTGCAGGTGTCTTGTGTGTCGAGCTGAGAGCGGTGAGGCGTTCATGAAATAGCGAGTGTACTAGCGAGCCAAAGTCATTTTATGTCTGCTGATGTTATCCTATCATCATGTGTGTCTCTTGCACCCTTGCAACAGGCAGTGTTTCATCATGGCATTCCTGGTTGTGTGCGTCTGCAACTACGTGAAGCTTGCTGCAATTTATCCTCGAGTGCAAGCGCAAACACGCGGAAGGACCAGAATTCCACACCCAAAACATACTTACGTGTATCAAGGGAGAAATGTGCGACGGGCCGGGAAATCCGTTGTCGTTAGCCGCTAAACTCTTCCCTGCTTGCACGGCCGGCATACGACATGGGCCCATGACATGTGGCCTCCTCACCTAGGGATGTAAGAACGAGGGCATCTCTTAGCGACCCCATCTACCTCCCCCTGCTTGTTTACTGCGTCATCACCACATCAAACCTGCCTGGCCCTGTCACCTCGGAGCGGTGTCAAGCGTGTCACCAGGTGCTATCAGCAGAGGGGGAGCGGGAGCGGGAGACCATAACCTGGCAGCTATGTGTCAGCCTGGCTGACTGGCAGCAACACTGACCAGGCTACCCCAGGCCCTCATCCAGCACTGCTGCTGTGCTCTGACTCTGCCCTCTGAGGCAGCAGCCTGAGGCAGACCCTCTGCTGCTCTGCAGGGCGCCAGGTCAGCATGTCGGGTGTCGGCCCTGGACCCATGAGCAGGACTGGGTCCAGGGCCTAGGGCTGGTAGGCTGCAGGTGGGCAGGCTGCGGTGCAAGCACCTCCCACACCCCTGCCCCACCCTACTGCTTCAGGCATGGCCTGCATGCGAGCAGAGAGCAGACCAGGCACCCCACAAAATAGACAAGGCACCTCCCAGCGGCATACCCACAGGACAAGGGTGTGGCCGGGCAGCTTGGAGACTTGTGCGGCAGGCAGGTGAGGGCCTGCATCAGGCTGAACCAGGTCAGGCCATGGCAAGGTGAGGGGAATGAGGCAGGCCATGCCAATGTGCATGGGGTAAGGAATCATAAGGGACATCACTAAGAGATATCCTTAAGAGATAACACTGTAGCACAAGATAAAGCGTGCTGGCCTCACTCTAACCCTAGCTGTGCTGGCTGGCCACAAACTGTGTGGCGGAATGAAGAGCAACTGAGCAGTCACCCCACCCCTTGGGTTACCTCCTGTTCACCGCCCAGCAGGCCATCATCACAACCATTGTGGCCGAGCTTGTATGCCTTCATGAAGCCATGTGCCTTCACATAGCGTGTATCATGTTGCCTAGGTTTCTACTCGCGCAACCTCCCCGCCATTGGCACATCAACTTGAACACCTTGAAATTTAGAGCTAGACACAACTTAGTTTTAGACACTGCCACGCACGATGTCCGGCAGGCTCAACGTGTATGGTGACAAAGCTGCTGTCATCAAGAGTTACTAGTACAGCGGGCCCGTCCGACAGCGGACGGGGCACACGGACTAAGCTGCGGCCTCCGGCCACAATGCTCTTGCACCAGTCCTTGCACCAGCTCTTGCACCAGGCCACAGTGCTGAGTGCTGAGTCTAACTGCTGGATGTGTGAGTTTGAGTGCTGAGTCTGAGTAAGTGAGTCCAGCAATGGCTGTGTCTGCCCTACCAACCCCTCATCGGTGTCAGGGCCAGCAGGCTATGCAGCAAACACCTCACTGTACACAACATTACCTGTAGGGTTGGCCTGAAACGTATGCGGCGACTAAAATGATGGTATATACGTATGTATATACTGTATGCATAGGTCCGTAGGGCGAACCGTAGGTGCAAGGTCATCATTTTGAGAAAGTGAGTATGCAGTTTGGTGCACAACAACCATAAAATCTCCCGCCCTGCTGCCCTGTTGCTGCCCTACCCTGACCGGCTGCCCTGCTGCTGCCCTACCCTGACCGGCTGCCCTGCTGCTGCCCTACCCTGACCTGCTGCCCTGATGCCCTGCTGCTGCCCTACCCTGATGGCTGCCCTGATGCCCTGCTGCTGCCCTACCCTGACCGGCTGCCCTGATGCCCTGCTACTGCCCTACCCTGCCCGGCTGCTGCCCTACCCTGACTTGTTGCCCTGCTGCTGCCCTACCCTGACCGGCTTCCCGGCTGCCCTGCTGCTGCCCTACCCTGACCAGCTGCCCTGATGCCCTGCTGCTGCCCTACCCTGATGGCTGCCCGGCTGACCTGCTGCAGCCCTACCCTGACCGGCTGCCCTGATGCCCTGCTGCTGCCCTACCCTGATGGCTGCCCTGATGCCCTGCTGCTGCCCTACCCTGACCGGCTGCCCTGATGCCCTGCTGCTGCCCTACCCTGCCCGGCTGCTGCCCTACCCTGACTTGTTGCCCTGCTGCCGCCCTACCCTGACCGGCTTCCCGGCTGCCCTGCTGCTGCCCTACCATGACCGGCTGCCCTGATGCCCTGCTGCTGCCCTACCCTGATGGCTGCCCGGCTGCCCTGCTGCAGCCCTACCCTGACCGGCTGCCCTGATGCCCTGCTGCTGCCCTACCCTGATGGCTGCCCTGATGCCCTGCTGCTGCCCTACCCTGACCGGCTGCCCTGATGCCCTGCTGCTGCCCTACCCTGCCCGGCTGCTGCCCTACCCTGACCGGCTGCCCTGCTGCTGCCCTACCCTGACCGGCTTCCCGGCTGCGCTGCTGCAGCCCTACCCTGGCCGGCTGCCCTGATGCCCTGCTGCTGCCCTACCCTGATGGCTGCCCTGATGCCCTGCTGCTGCCCTACCCTGACCGGCTGCCCTGATGCCCTGCTGCTGCCCTACCCTGCCCGGCTGCTGCCCTACCCTGACTTGTTGCCCTGCTGCTGCCCTACCCTGACCGGCTTCCCGGCTGCCCTGCTGCTGCCCTACCCTGACCAGCTGCCCTGATGCCCTGCTGCTGCCCTACCCTGATGGCTGCCCGGCTGCTGCCCTACCCTGACCGGCTGCCCTGATGCCCTGCTGCTGCCCTACCCTGATGGCTGCCCGGCTGCCCTGTTGCTGCTCGACCGGCTGCCCGGCTGCCATGTCCGGGTCTCGGGACTGTCATGGCTGGCTGGCTGCATATCGCAGCGACTTGCATTTGACCCGCGATTACGGACACACCGCAGTTGCGGTGAATTGTGCGCCCTGCATCCTTTGCACTATCACGGTCAAACCTTTGGTATTCGGGGTACGCTACGTATACCTGTGTACAAAGCCCCATCGCATGGCCTGGCACGGCTTGAAGGCCAACTGCAATCATCCAGCCTACTTGTCGCAATGCCCTGTTAGAGCGGCACGGAGGAGGGTCGCATGAGGGGGCTATTATAGCTGGCTACGCTGTAGCTCGTCAGCAGCCGCAGCCAAATGTGGCCGCAGCCATCGTTGGACTTGACTCGTTCGACTTTTTGGCTGTTTGACCTTTTTGACTTTTTGACTGTCCGCTGACTTTGAACTATCTCTGCGCAAGCTGCATCGCCATCGTTTGCTGAGCCAGGTTCGCTGGTATCTACTATTTGTGGGGCGTTAGAACCGCAGATCGGAAGTCGATCTCACGGCACAGTGCATCTTTCGCGATTCTGTGCGGAGGGAGTCCTTACATAATTATTGCGAGGCTGTGCGCGCAATCGCAGGCCGTTCCGCTGACCCCCCCCCCCTAGCAGTTTTAATAGTATAGATGCAAGCGTTGAAGCTGTCTAGTCTGGTCCAGCCACACATGTCTTGTTGGTACCATCGCTCCTGACTCTTCCAGCATGGCAACCGTCAGTACCACAAGGCCTGCAGGCTGGAAGCCACCAGCAGGGCAGGTGGAACACCGCCTAGTGCGCCCAGCCTGGAGCCAGCAGCGTGACCAGCCAGTGCGGGGCCTGATGTGGTGCCCGGTAGTGGCCCCCCGCCACCCCACACAGCAGCCAGGCAGCCACACAGCCAGCAGCCTCGGAGCCTGGGCCCAGCACTCCCCTGCCAGCCAAGCGCAGCAAGCGCTCCAAGGCTGAGCCGGCAGCTGAGCCCAACAAAGGCCAGGGAAAGGCTGCCAAAGCCAAGCAAGCACCGCAGCCAGGCAGGTGGCTGGACAGGGACTGCAACGCAGCATTGGACATGCAACGCATTGGGGAGAGCAAGTGGCGGCCACTGGAGCTGTGCTTCTGGCCAGAGCAGGGGAAGCTGCCAGCCAAGGGCAAGGAGTACCCTGGCTTGGGGTACAAGCGGCTGCGAGACAAGCCACCCAAGGCCCAGGAGCAGCAGCCTGATGTGGCACAGTAGTGTGTGCCCCCCCCCCACTTGAAGCTGTCATCAGCTTACATTAGTTCATGTTTTGTCATGCCAACTCTACGGTGTAGCCCTAACGGGTCAGGCAATGTTGTAGGTAGTAGGCGACCGTGACCATGTGTATGCCATGTATAGGCCATGTGCATGCCATGCGATGGGAAATCTACACAGAAAAGACACTGTTTTGTAGTGGTTCACAGTTAGTGTGGTCGACTGCAATGAAGGCTCAAGGTTGAGGGCAAGGTGCTGGGGCCTCTTCTCTCTTTTGTGTAGTGCTCTTCAAAAACCAATGAATGCAGCTCCTCTTTCAACATGGTCAGCTGGACCTCTTTTATCTGCACTGGCACCTTGATCGCTGCCAGGCTGTGGAGTGTCGCTGCCACCTCAGGGTCTGGGATATCCTCAACACTAATGTCCGGTTTCCGCAACACTAGAGGCTGTAAGAGGGAGTGCAGGGGCAGGTACGCAATGGTGCTCCAGGTAATGTCCACTGCCAGCTCCAGTTGCTGCCAGCTGCAGGGCGCATCAGCATAGGAGGTGTCCAAGGCCTTAACTGTATCCAGCTGAAGGCCTGTGATCTGGGTGGCTGCCAGGAGTGCGTCCAGCTGCTGCTGGCCTGAGACACTGACGTCTGGCAGCTGCAGGGTGTGGAGCTGAGGCAGCACCTGCAGCACCTCCATCAGGCCGTCCAGTTCGCCAAGGTTGGATATAGTCAGCACCTGCAGCTGACCCAGCGGTTGCAAGTACTCCTTAAAGAAGCTTGGGCGGACGTCACGGGACCAGCTCTTAAGGTGCAGATGGGTCAGGTGTTGCGCCAGGGGCTGAAAGCTCGGCAGCGGTGGTGCACCAGGCTGTTTGTGGTGTTTGACAGCAATGCTGAGCTGCTTCAACTGCAGACCTTGGAGCAGAGTGGCCACTGCTTCCGGCTCTTCACCAACCGTGACGTTGGTATTGGCGAGGTGCAGCCGCCGCAGCTGCAGGGCCAGCGGTGGGTGGGAGAGCATGCTGGCCAACGCATCTCTTGAGGCACAGGAACCCTCCAGGGTCAGGGCAGTCAGGCTGGGGAAGCTGTCCAGCAGCTGCTGGGCAAGGCCAGGTGGCAGCGCAGATGTCTGAAGCTGCTGGGGTCATATTCCCCACTGCTAGCCAAGTTGCAGGCCTCCACTGCTGCACAGTTGTCCAGCTTTGCCAGGGCATGGGCCAGCAGGTCGTTGTTATCCTGGGTGTACTCTGTCTGTGGCAGCTGCAAGGTGGGAGCAAATGCTTGTTGTAATACATGCTTTCATCTTTCTCTGGCTGCAACAAGGTGAGAGTCAGCTTGCTCTTCCTCGCTTGCAGCGCTGCGACAACTCGCGGCGTGAAGAGCTGGTCACAACACTGCCTGCCCAGCTGGATGCACAAGGTTGGGACTCGCTGCAGGCCGGCCAGGGAGAAGGCGCGGCAGGTCAGGGGCAGCTGGCTATTGGCCCTATCCTGTATGACCCGGCAAGTGATGTCATCCAGCAGCGCTGGCGGGAGGTCCAGCAGCTTAGTGGCAGGAGGGGACGCCTTTCCGGCTGGGCTGTACCCATCTGTTGCTGAGTCACCGCCATCCACTGCGGCTTGATATTCCATGTCACGCTGGCTCGTAGCTGGGACTGTTTGTTGACCTGCAGAGTGGGCGGAGCAACAAGGCTGTCAGGGTGTGAGGGCGCCAGTAGCAGCAGCAACGTATGATTGGCTGGGTGTGGGGTGTGGGTACGCACCTAATGGCGCCTGGCTGCTCTTAGCTCACTTCTGTCAGCGATGCCTTCGAGTGAGCCTGCAGAGCAGAAAGAGAGCAACCGCGCAGACCTCGGACATAAGCCAGTAGTTCACAGCGAGAGTGGCGAGAAACACTACACACACTCGCTGGCTACTCCCGGCTCCCAGCAGATGACTTACAAGCGTGTCGGCTTGCGCGGCCTGTTGTTACAGCTGGGCCACGCAGCCCGCCGAGCAGGTTTACGCTAGCTTCGCACGAAGCCGAGGGCGATGCGGCTAGGTGACACTGGCATCATCGGTTGCGAGCCACCCGGTTCCCGACCATAACCGCCGGCCCTCGCGCTAGCGTTGTTGTAGAGCGTACCTACTGGCACCCGATTTAGAAAGAGCGCCGCAGCCATCTACAGTAACCTTGCTACCTGGACACTTGGCAAGGGTTGGTGGGCGTCCAGGCCGTGCAGGCCCTTTGATGCAATAGGCATATCGGGAAGGCTCGCTGATCAGAGCTGTCTAAGCGCGGCACCAAATGGCTCTCGGTACATTTCGCCAAGAGACCTTGTGGGACCTGACTACAGGAAAGTGTTAGAAACAGTGCATGCTTAGGATCACGCACCGGTCCAGCTGTCCCGACCACCGGGTTTAATTGTGTGAGTTGCGGCTTTATCAACGTTGCTCCAGGCAGTAGAGGCACCTGTTCTGACGGTGTCAGTGTCTGTGCCTGGTTCTCACCAGAAAGACGTCCATCACCCATCACCTTTGCCCTGCAAGCCTAGGCCCACTCGTTCCTAGGCCGGCCCCGGCCCCTGCAACTCCCGACCCGGCACTGGCGGCCGTGGTAGGGCCCCGCATGCTGAAATAATGCTGGTACGCGACGTCGATGCGCGCCATCTCGCCCGGAGGCCCAGCTGACGCCGTCCAAGGCACCGCTCCCGCGGGGGCTGCATCTGCGACAGGGCCATGCGACAGCACGCCACACATAGGCGCCTACCCAAATGATATAAACGCGATAAGGTGGCGATCGGAAGTCGAAAGCTCGAACCCGCGCGGGGGTAAAACACTTTGAAGCAGCCAGGTGGCAGCCATGGCCTCGAGCGACTACTGGTCCGCAAGGTCATAACCCCCATTGCCGCCAGGCCATTGGGGGATGCGACGCCACCCATGCCTTTGTGCTCTCTGTGGTCACCATCGTCACCACCGCCACCGCCACTACCACAATGAGAAAGCCCTAGAGCACTGGCTGAGCCACTGCCTCATCCCCTCACCTTCTGCATGGCCAGTGAACAGCGGGTTGCTTGTCTCCTCCCCTCCTGCTGCACCCTTGCCTGCGCTCGTGGCCTGCGCCTGCATGCTGGCTTGCACCGTGGCCAGCTGTGCCTGCACTGTCAGCAGCGCCTCCCTCAGTGCCTTGTTGGTTTCCAACGACTCTGCCGCTGTGCGCTGGGCCTGTTGGGCTTGGCGTCTCCAGGCCAGGGCCAGCACCAAGAGCAGCAGCAGCAGCAGCAACAGCGGCACCCCCACAACCTGCACCGGGCATGAGCACAGAGTGGTGCAAGTGTGACCATGAGCCATGGCCGACTCATGCATGCCCACCATGGGTCATGACCCCCTGCCTGGTCACTCACCAGAACAATGACCCACCAGTGGTCCCTTAGCCAGTTGCCGTCATCGGCCTGTGGGGGGGAGGGAGGGGGGGCAGGGGGCGGGGCGGGAACTGTGTTGAGGGCGCCGGGCTGAGGGGCCAGGGAGGGCTGGCTGGAGGGAGGCCTGCTGGGGGCCAGCGGCTGCCTGGGTAGGGAGGGGAAGCGTGGAGCAAACGGCCTGGGTGCGGGGCAGGCAGCACACAAGCCCAGGCAGACATCACCAGGGCAGCGGGACCCGTGCGCCACCCTCCTGGTGTGGGTCCACACCGCTGAGCCAAGCCAAACCAAGCCAAGCCAAGCCGCCTGGCGGGTGAAGCAGCTGGAGCCATCTCCTCACACTGCTGAGCCGTCAGCCTGTCATGGCCACGGTGCACCGCTCACCAGCGGCAGCTGCAGCTTTTCCCTCTACATTGGCTGCCTGGCAGGTGGTCAAGACCCAGGCCAGACACGTTGGGAGAAAAACACAGCCAGGTGCTGTGTTCGTGGCCAGCAACAACACAGGGTATGCGTGCCGTGCCCCAAAGGGCCACAGGGTCTGCGGGTGCCAGGGGGGGGGCCCAGGGGGGGTTCCAGGGGGGTGGGCGTGGCGCAGCGCAGGCAGAGTGCAGCTAGAGCCCCTGGCGTCAACCCCCTGGGCCAGGGCATGCAGGCAGCAGGTGCTGTAGTGGGGGTGCAGGGCTATGAAGGTGATGTGGTGTTGAAGGAGGTTGGGAAAGAAAGGATGAGGCGGTGTGTGGTATGCGTGGGGTAGGGGTGGGTGGGGGGCCACTTGATGCAGGTGAGGTACCCAGCCCGGAAGCTGTGCCCCGTCAGGCCCTGTCCTGGCCAGCCTTGGGGGTAGGACACAGGGATGCTGAGCGTTGCCCAGGTGCAACAGGTGGAGGTGGACACAGGTTGAAGAAGGCTGATGCGGAGTGTGGAGGGGGTGGGCCTAGCCAAATGATGTGCCTGGTGGTGGTGGCAGCAGCAGTGGGGTGGGGTGAGGTGTCACCTGGGAGGTGGTGGGAAGGTGAAGGGCGGGGGGAGGGGGCCAGGGGGGGAGGGTGGGGCGGGGTAGCCTGGCGGGCCGGGGCAGGGCTGACCCAGCCTGGTGCCCGCTGCCTCCGTGACGTTAGCGCCCGGCACGTTGGGCAGGGCCCCGCACAGCAGCTGGTTGCCTGACAGGTCCAAGAACTGCAGGGAACTCATGCCTGACTGCCAGCTGGCTGGGATCTGCAAGCACAGGCAGGCAGGCAGGCAGTCAGGCAGGCAGTGGAGGTTGAGGGCAGGTTGGAGTCTTATCACAGTAGCGCAGGAAGGGTGCACAAGGGGCAGGAAGGACCCAATCCCGCAAGCACGAGAGGGTGGGGCTGCTGCCTGCTCCTCCCTCCCCGCCAAACACCTGTTGAGAACTGTCTAGACGCCGGCAGGCGTCCCGAGTGGATCCTAATGTCGGCTAATGCCAATGCAAGGTCTCAGCTAAGCCTAGGTCTGGGTGAGTTTGGGGGCACAGGACCCAAGCCAGGCTTTGCCATAACCATATCCTAGCTGCTCAAAACATCAGCCATGCACTCTCATGCATTACCCACACCTCCACAAAGCACATGGCACCGCATGTCGCTGCTTGCTGTGGTGCTCACAGTGCCAGTGAGTCTGTTGGCCCCCAGGGACAGCGTGCGCAGGTTGGCCAGGCTGCTCCATTGGGGGGGCAGGGGCCCGCTGAGCTGGTTGGCGCGCAGCACCAGGGCATCCAGGTTGGTGAGGGCAGACCAGGAGCTGGGCAGGCTGCCTGTCAGCTGGTTCACTGTCAGGTACAACGACTGCAACAGGCAGGCAGGCAGGCAGGCAGGCAGGCAGGCAGGCAGGCAGGCAGGCAGGCAGGCAGGCAGGCAGGCAGGCAGGCAGGCAGGCAGGCAGGCAGGCAGGCAGGCAGGCAGGCAGGCAGGCAGGCAGGCAGGCAGGGCAGTAGGGTGGGGTTGAAGGAAGAGCAGGCAAGCTAGGCAAGACTGGCTGGCTGGCTGGCAGGTGAGCGGGCGGGTGGGCAGGTTGAGCAGGAATGCTAGGCCTGGATTACCAGCCATTGCCAGCCTGGCAGGCAGGCAGGGCCAGCCAGCTGTAGGCAGGAAGGGCCCACTGCTAGAAGGTCCAGGCCCCCATGCCGAATGCCAGGCCCGGCAGGCGGGGCCCATTGCCATTGCCATTGTCGCTTACTTGCAGGTCTGTGAGGTACTTGATGGCGTCGGGCAGGGGGCCGGCCAGGCTAGCGTTGCGTGCCAGCACCAAGCTGACCACTCGGCCCGCCCCGTCACACTCCACGCCATACCAGGAGCCGTCACAGGGGGTGTTGGTCTGCCCCCAGGCGGACAGCAGGCGCAGCGGGTCGTACAGGCCGCTGCGTACCAACAGCAGGGCAGCGGCGGCGGAAGGGGGCGGGCCTGCAGGGGCGAGCAGGGGGCCAGGCAGGCAGGGGTGCAGGCAGGCAGGGTATGTGGTGCAAGGAGCAGCTACAGCCTCGGGGGCCGTGAGCGCGGCCAGATCCCAAGCTGTCGACCGCCTTGGCTGCGAGTGGCGGGCGTTGTCGATGGCTGAGGATGGGCAGGAGCTGGTGTGCTGCCTGGCCTGCTGTGGTCAGGGGGAGGAACCAGGGAGGGTAGCGCACAGCAGGTGCTGTGGGTGAGGGGCCAGGGAGGGGCACCGGGCCACACTGGGGCTCTCTCAACCGCAGCCTGGCAGGCCCTCAGGGGGGGGCTGCATGCGCATGGCTCACCAGGTGGCTGACACACAGCTGGCCTCCGCTGGGTTTGTCAGCTGGCTGGAAGGTCTCTAGGTCTGTGTGGGCCATGGTCTGTGGGCTTGCTGTGTCGCAGGCTGTGGCGCAGAGCAGAGCACAGGCCCCAGCACCAGGCCCCTTGCCATTGTGTGCAGCAGCCATCCGTGCCGACCTGCTCTGTTGTGGCCAGCCCAGGCAATGGCTGCAGCACCTCCTGCCTGTACCGCACCCTGCAGTGCCGTCCCCTTTACACACTTCACGCCAGCCCCAACAACTGCACAGGAGTCCCAGCGCCCAGCCTGCTCAGCCCCTGGGTCTGCCCCAACAACTGGAGAAACGCAGGAGAGAGAGCGCCCTGTGCCTGAGCTCACTCCCTGAGCTTGGAGGTGCACTCTCTCCCAACTACCCTGATGGCACACAAGGCCATTTGGTGCCACACCCAGTCACAACACTGGTGGCGCCAGGGCTGGCTGCCGAACACAACAGTGCACATGGTGAAAGGCAGGCGGTTTGGGCAGCTTGGCAGGGCGCTGTCCTGTCAGCCTGCTTTAAGGGAGGCTCCATGCATTGCCACAGGTGTTCAGGGTGATAGGGGGGGAGTACTACTATCTTCCCTCTTCATGTAGCACTCTCTTCTTGCAGCTTCCCTGGGGCCTAGACAGCCATGCCAGCCATGCGCCCACCATGCACTGTGCTGTACAGGGCATGGGCAGAGGTGCAGAATGCAAGGCTGGCAGCTCCATTCAGCAGCCGAAGGTGGCAGGGGGAGGCCGGCTGGGAGGTGGTGGTGGCTGCAGCATGAGCATATGAGAGCTGCGCTGAGGCATAGCCATAAAAGGAAGCCCATGCTAACAAAAGGGCCTGTACCTGGAAAGAAGGGTGTGCCTGGGAAGGCTGTAGGGGGAGCATTGTTGTTAACTGTCTGCAGTACGTGGCGCCTGCAGCTCGGAACTTATCACAATGAGTTACAAGGGGCATAACAACTCTGTGCAAGCTGTTGATTGCAGCACGTGGGCAGGAGCAGTGGGGTGCAAGGATAGCATACCTGGATGCTGGACATGGTGAAGCATCGATATCTCCTGTGAAGCATGACATTCTGCAAAACATGTGTATCTAGCTGCAACTATCACCTCTGCAATGCAGCTAGTGTCGCACCTGTTATCATTAACAAACACATCAGTACAAGCGACGTGGCATAGCGGTGCTTCATTGCTTCTCGGCTGGGCACGAACGGAAGTTACTGCGAAGCTGGCCGCGCTTGAACACGTACGCGCAACCACGGGCCTCAAGGCGCACAAAGACTGATGATTACTCGTACGCGGACAATGCGACCGAGTTATGCAAGCGGCCCCATGCATGTTGGGCCCCATGCACGTAGGTGTCACTTCGTTGGACAATGATCCATGTAGGTTTCTACATCACGCAGCCAACCAGCCTATCGGGTGACGGCTTGACCGGTGTATGGTATCTCCTTCTTCTTTACGTTGCCAGTTAGCTTACTACTGTATTGGCTATTGTATACTGCTGCTATCCTTTTATCTGCTTATTACGCTCCAGAGGCTAGCATTAGTGCAGTGACATTGTCAACCCAACCAGTGCCTCTCAACTAGAGCAGGTAACACACATTTCCTTGGCCCATGCCGGCGGCTTGCCATCATACTTTCGCAAGCTGCACGCTGCCCCAGCCTGAGCGTTGTTTGAAATGTTTTCTTGCGGTGAAGCAGGGCGTACAGTGGCCGCGAATGCTGCGTCCTCGCCTTGCGTGGTGAACGGATCACGCAGCAGGTCCAGCAGGGCACGAACCTCGCTAAAATCCAGCTGCGGTGCATTGGCGACATAGGAGGAGAACTGTCAGCTTTGACAAGATAAGGAAAGGAGCTGAAGGGAGGAGTGCACTCAAAACAATGATTTACTGCTCTCTATCACCCACCTTCTCCGCTGCGTCTATTGCATTCTGGGCCATCCAGTTGCGTAGCACATACCTGCAGCCAGGCCGCATTATTCCATTTACTCCTATGCACGCTTCATGCACACATCAATGCCTCTCTGCTTCGCCACCATTACCATCGAAATGGTTGATAGAGTGCTTCTAGTGCTAGGCAGGGACCCAGCCTGCCAGGTGTCAACATGACATCATCACACCCCATTGTTTTGCCCCTATGGTAAGGTACAGCATGTGCCATGTATGTTTCAGCCTGCCAGGTAAGCAATCAGCTGTGTGGTTATGAGGCCCCACCTTGGGTTGCTGCTGTTCATGCAGCCTGTGCGCTCCTCAGCACTGGTGCCAGCCGCTACCTCTGCCTGCAGCCGGGTGCTGTAGCGGGCCAGCCACCTGCAGGGGCAGAGGCAGGGGTTGGGGCTGGTGTTGGGGCTGGTCTTGGGGCTGGTCTTGGGGCAGGGGCTCAGGGGCAGGGGCTGAGGGGCAGGGGCTCAAGGGCAGGAGCAGGGGCTCAAAGGCAGGGGCAGGCACAGGGACACCGGCAGGGGCAGGGGCAAAGAGAGGGACGAAGGCCAAAGGCAGGGTCAAGGGTGTCAGCAGGGGCCTCACTCGCTCCAGGCTGCCCTGTCCTTGGCCAGCTTGTCCCGAGGGCTCATCTTCAACAGGACTTGGCTGGCCTTCAGCGCCTCAACCTCATCCGCAACCTGCACCGGTACAGCAGCACGCGTGATCACTTGGGTCAACCACAGGACAGCACCCTGGCAGGGTTGCTTGCATGAGATTGGGTGCTGGTGCTAGTACAGCAGCAACAGCTGAACACAGCACACATAAACAAGTAGGCGTGTGGGCACAGTGGGCATAGGCCAGGGCCTGTGGAGGAGTAAAGACGTAGAGAGTTACTACAACCTACCCAGGAAGAGGTGCTGGACATCCTGAGAAAAGCTTCCACCTGCCCCTGCCCCTGCCCCTGCCCCTGCCCCTGCCCCTGCCCCTGCCCCTGCCCCTGCCCCTGCCCCTGCCCCTGCCCTGGATCTCTCTTCAGCTTCCGGCACCTGCTGCGGGGTCAGCCCCAGCGAGCGCAGCATGTCCGGCTGTTGTGCCGCCAGCCTGAGCAGCATCTGCAGCTGCTGCGGGGGGATGCGAGGCCCCCTGCTGGCCGCCAAGCTGCCCGGGTCTGTGCACTGGGCCACCAGGTAGGTCAGCACCTCCTCAGCCTCTGCACCCAGCAGCACCAGCACCAGCGGCAGTAGCAGAGGGGGAGGTAGCAGCCTGCAGGCAGCAGCCTACTGCAGCACACCACAGCAGGTAAGGGCAGCAGCGGTGGCCATGGACAAGGCAGGCAGAAACGGCACCCCCACAGCAACGGCAGCAGCAGGTGAGGGTGAGGGTGAGGGTGCGGGTGGCCATGCCTCCACACCAAGCCCCCAGGCCCTGGGCGGGAGTAGCAACGGAGCAGGCAGGACCTGCTGCCACCCTGACTGGGAGCAGCCAGACCCTGACTGGCAGCCAGCGTATGCCAGAGGCAGACAGACAAGGATCCTATGCCGCTCCACCCAGTCGCTGGGGTGAGAGTGAGGGACCAGCGCGGCTGACTCCATATGGGTAGGGTGAGGGTCAGTATTGGGAGGGTGACTGAATGACCATATCACTGCAACATTCAAGACAAAAAAACAACTGTACGATATCACAGGCGCAGTTTGCGACGCCACCGTTGTAGAGCGCAAGGTGGTTGCGACAATATGGCATTTCCTGGCGAACAATGTACATAGAGCCCAACATACAGGGAAGACAACCACAGCTGATCAGCCCTGGTGGGCCAGGGCCATCCCCCTATCACTGCGCACCAGAGCTGGCAGCAGCTGCGCTGTCCTGTGCAGGAAGGGGCACACGCGCCAGCACACGCCAGCTGTTGGTCCAATCAGCTCCGCACTCAGCCATCACCTGCAGCCATGCAAGACCCGGCATGCACCAGTGTCAGGGGTCAAGGGGGTCCAGTGTCAGCGACCAGTGTCAGGGTCAGGGGGTGCGGGACGTTTGCTGCTTAGCCAACAAATTGAGGCGGGGGCTTGGAGGAGGGGTGACCTGGGGCGGGGGACGGGGTGCGGGGCGGGGCGGGAGCTGAAGAATGCCAGGGGGGAGGTGTGAGGGGGAGAGGCCAGGGCCTGGGGCCATGCCCGGTGACTGCTCCCCACCAGCCTGCCACCAGCCCCTCTGTACCGCATGCACCTGCTGGGTCAGCCTTGACTGGGTGAGGGGGAAGAATGGGGTGAGGCGGTGTGGGGTTAAGCCGGGGTTGAGCATGTGCGAGCTTGGATTGATAGCTGTGGGTCAGAGCCGGGCCAGGGTCGAGCTAGGGGCAGTGCAGGGAGGTAGGGCGGCTGACTGGCCTGCCGCCTTGGGAGCTCAGCCTATGGGAGCAGCCTGGTCTATTGACCCGCTGCCTGGTGCGCTGCACCTGGGCCAACAGCAGGAGGCCTGTGCCTGGCCATGCTGGGCCAGGTTAGGAACAAAGCAGCAGGGCCAACAGCCAACAGCCAACAGCCAACAGCCAACAGCCAACAGCCAACAGCCAAAAGGGCCAACAGCCAACAGCCAAAAGGGCCAACAGCAGGAGGCCTGCGCATGTGCCGGTGCCTGGCCATGCTGGGCCAGGTTATAAACAGGAAAAGGAAGACTTCAACGCAAAGCATCCGCCTGCGTGACAGGGCCAAATCTCTCCCCCCCTGGAGTTCAAACCTTCCTTCACCCCAGAGCACATTGTTGCCCATAAAGCAGGGGGCGGA